>CM076583.1:515166668-515566943 GCA_034641835.2 Pinus albicaulis
CAATCCTCATTGGCAACTCCAATGCGTGTGTAGATGCATTGAATGCATCACTATAGTCACAACTGATAGTCAAACACACCCTTTCACCTATCTCTCCACTGATTCTCCACTAGATCTGACATGCAAGTAGTTAACTATTGTATTTATTTAGTTGCAAGAGAGACAATACTTGTGAATTAATTAAATAATTAATTCACTAATCTCTCACTAGTGTATCTTTAGTTACAACTATAACAACTGAGTTTAACTCACTTAACTGAGTTAAACTAAATAACAACTCACACAACTGCTCTTCCAACTCTGTTACAACTCTGCCATAATCAGTTACAACGAAGTCCATAGTGCATGTCCCACCAACCAACCTTGGAATGCGTAATTCCTTCAGCTAACTGGTTTTTCGCGTCAGTTAATTGAAATCAAGTGCTTTAAGAGAATAAGTTATTATTTATTATATGATTATCATTAAGGGCTAATAATAATCGACATGCATTCTATTTTTAGATATGTGGTCTATAAATAGACTTTGCCCGTGATCTAAAAATAGAAACTCATCTAAAGATAGAATTTTCTCAACCATATAGAATTAATCTCCTGCTAATTTTAGAATATGCTCATCATTCTAAAAATAGACATACACCTAAAAATAGCCTGCGGGCCCCACCTAGTGAAGGTGCTTAATTTTCACTAGGATCATCATCTTGTTGATTCTCAACATTCCCTCTCAACAAGAAAGAGATTATCCTTTACCTCGATATTGTCTCTATGGTATTCGAATTTGCTCCTGGTGAGCGCCTTCGTCAGAAATATGCATCCTGATCTTCCGTAGGAATGTACTGAAGCAACATGATCTTTAGTTGCACACAATCTCTGATATGATGATACCAGATATCTATATGCTTAGATCTATCATGAAACACAGGATTAATCGAGAGTTTAATGCAACTCTGATTATCACAATGAATCACTTTAGGATCTACATGAGAATCGAACAAACCGACCAGGATCTTCCTCATCCAGATAGCCTCACATGCATCTTGACTTGCTGCCATGTATTCCACTTGCACTAAACTGAGTGCCATATATCTTTGTTTCCTGTTGTACCAAGAAAAAATTGTAGATCTGATACTGAAAACCCCTCCTGGTGTGCTCTTTCTGTCCGTTGGGCTGCTTGCCCAATCTGCATCAGTGAAGCCATGCAACTTCACCTCACCCGTATGTTTGTACCATAAGCCATACTCAGATATTATCCTGAGATATCTTAGGACATGCTTGCCCACCTTCCAAAAGAGCTTGGTAGGCTTAACCATTGCTTGACTAAGTTGGTTCACCGCATAGCATATGTTCAGTATTGTATTAACTAAATACATGAGCGAACCCACCAACTATTGATAGACAGTAGCATCCACTACCTCTGTCGATGTAGCATCCTCTTTCCTCCAATTTCCTGGAAGAGGAGTATCCATGGGTTTGCAGCCCTCCATGTGAAACTTACCGAGTATCTCCCTTGCATACTTTCCTTGAGACACAAACAATTCACCTTCTCGCTACCATATTTCCAATCCAAGGAAATAATGAAGGAGGCCCATATCCTTCATCTTGAACTCCTTTCCAAGGTCCTCCTTGCATGAGTGTATCAACTACTCATCACCAGTCAGTATTAAATCATCAACATAAAGAACAATGATTAAAAGCTTACCCTCCACCAAAATCTAGTATAGATTTGCATCTGCCTCGCTCTTGGTGAAGCCAAGTCCAGTGAAATCGCTGTCGATCCGAGTGTACCAAGCATGGGGTGCTTGCTTCAGCCCATAAAACTTTCTTTTGAGTCCGCACACATGTGACTCGCTGCTGAATATATCAAATCCTTCATTTTTCTCAATGTACACTTATTCCTCAATGATCCAATTAAGGAACGCATTCTTCACATCCATCTGATGAATGTGCCAACCCATCTGCGCTGAGAGAACAAGGATGGTCCTTATGGAAGAATATTGTGCGACAGGTGCAAAGGTTTCTTCATAATCAATCCCCTCGATCCGTGAGAAGCCCCGAGAAAAAAATCTTTCCTTATACTTCTCAACACTCCCATCAGCAGCTTGCTTTACCTTGTAGATCCATATTGAACCTACCACTGATTTATCAATCAGCCTTGGAACAATTTCCCAAGCACTGTTTCTGAAAATGGAGTCATACTCCTCCACCATTGAATCTACCCATGTGGGCTCCTGCATTTCTTCCTGAAAAGAAGATGGCTCTATCACAATACATTTTCTCATGAGAGCCATGTATCTAGTGAATCACTCAGGAGATTGTCTATGTCTATGCTGTGAAGTAGGGGCTCCTACATTCTGTGCCGCATCAAGCTCTAGCCTCTCAGTTTCGGTGTTATGCCTTCTTCTAGTTCTGATGTTTGGCTCTACATGAGTGGACTCCTCCACTCCATGATCCTCCTCCTGTGGTTGATCCACATATAGAGGCTCATCTTTTGGAACAAGCAGTTCCTCCTCTACATGCAAGTGTAGCTCCCTCTCAAGCGACAACTTCATGGCATTCTCCTCATTGAATTTTATATCCCATCGCACCACAGTCATTTGACTGTTTGGAAAATACACATGATAATTATGGGGTGTTTCTGTGTACCCCAAAAATATCCCAACTTTAGTAGTCGGCTCCAGCTTCTTCCTGGCATTCTTGGTCACATGAACATAAACAGATGAGAAAAAAACCTTAAAGTGATAAAATTCTGGTTTCTTACTAGTAAAAGCTTCTTCAGGTGTACTCATGCCAAGTACCCTATGAGAAAAATGGTTTTTCACATAAACCGCAGTGTTGCATGCTTCCGCCTACAAGTGCATTGGTAGGCCCTAATCATGCAGCATAGCTCGTGCAGCACCCATGATCATTTTGTTCTTCCTCTCTGCGACCCCATTCTGCTGTGGGTTATGAGGCACTATGAGTTCTCTTCGAATTCCTTCTTTGCTACAGAAGTCTTTGAATTCGTTTGAGATATATTCACCACCATTATCTCTCAATAGAGCCTTCACTTTCTTCCCCGACTCTTTCTCCACCAATGCTTTAAACTCATAGAACTTTGAGAATGTTTGAGCTTTCTTCTGCATGAAGAAGATCCAGCATCTACAAGAATATTCATCAACAAAAATAACATAATACATGTGTTTTGTTGTTGAAGAAACTGAGAATGGCCCACACACGTCTGTGTGAACTCTCTCTAGGATCACCAAAGCATGGTTCTCCTTTTCATGAAAGGTGGTCTTCACAAACTTACCCATAATACATCCCTTGCAATGATCTATCCACGCAAGTGTTCCCTTGGGAATTCTAGTAGAAATTTACTGCAAAATCTTCAAGGCGCCATGGTGAAGATGGCCTAATATCCTGTGCCATAATTCGCCCTCATTCCGGCTCACCACTTCTTCTTCTTTGCCCAACATTGCAACGCGGCCATCTACCTCCATATTGTAGAGATTCTTGACTCGAATCCCTATCCTCTTGGTTTGACCCGTTGTTTTATGTCTCAGGAAAGCTTTTCCATCACTGAAAACAACGTCATAACCTTTGTCCTCCAACATCGTGACTGAGACCAAGTTCTTCTTTAGACCTGGAACATGCATAACATATTTCAACAGAAATGGTTTACCTGACTCCCTCTCAAAGGTAATGGTACCAATGTCGGTCGCACTGTATCGTCCATCATCGCCCATCTCTATATGCATTTGGAGATATTTCTCCTCCAAGTTGCTGAAAAGCTCCTTATCTCTTGTCATGTGGAAGGAAGCACCACTATCAAGATACCACACCGATCCCATTGCACTTGAAACCAAGCATGTGATCAAATATAAATCAAGTTCAAATTGCAAGGCAAGGGCCTCACCAGCTGCAGCTCTAGCAGCAAGTGGGCAGTTAGTGGCGAGATGCCCATGTTCGTGATGGTGAAAACACTTCACCTTGGATAATTCTAGCTTCTTGCCTTTAGCCTCAGATTTTGAATGGAATTTCCTCCCCTTCCCTTTCCTTTATTTGGTAGCCAAAACACAATCCTCTTCATCATCATGCTTTGATGAAGAGCCATCCCTGGTGTTCCACCTGAACTCCTCCTGCACTAGATCCGACCAGAGTCATTCCCGATTTGGTAGTTTTTCCCGTCCGTTGACAAAGTCTTGATAACTATGCCAACTCTTAGGAAGACCGAAGAGAGCCAAGCTCACCAAATCATCATCAAAAACAATAATTCCCACACTCCCCAGTTCATCCCTACATTGGAAAAAATTCGTGAGATACTTTGGAATACTGTCGCCCTTCTCCATTTTGATTTTTCTGAGTTTATCCTTCAACGCCAACTAACTATGGTCGCTGCTTCTTTGGAATATCTGTCAAAGCCTTCCACATTGCAAATGGGGTGGATTTCCCATGAAGGCTTGACACAATATGGTCTTTCACTCCTTCCAACAGAATCCTTCTCGTCTTCACTACTTTCTTTTTCCAGGCGTCAAGTAATGCAGCATCCGTCGAAGTGGGCTTATGAACAGCGTTATCGATGAACTCCTTCAAGCCATTATCTTCAAGCACCGCCTCCATCCTGTCCTTACAGGCTATGTAGTTTGAGCTACCCCTGAGTGCATACTCCAACTGTAAACCATTGAAAGCCATTTCGATGTTTACTCAACTGTCGCACCAAGAAATTCTTGCAACAAATTTGAATTGTTCCACCAACAAAACTCAGCACTGCTTCAATATTGCAATCTTCAGTAATTAACATTGCTCCTATACCAAGTAGAAATTTTAATATAATTATGTATTACCAGACTCCCCTTATGTAAAAATTAAATCCACTGTTAAATATAGAATCCTTATACTCAATTCTTTGTGGAAATTAAATCTCCAATTGCAAACACATGAAGAAAAATCAATCGCACATAACAAGATGTTTTTACCGGGAAAGCTTAAAGCTAAAAACCCCAAATATCATATATTATGTATATCATTTATCATGAAACAATCTCATACAAAGCTCAGCTCATAGAGCTCTCAGTACAATATACAATTGTCTCACACTATCATACAAAAATTGGTTCACACATGCACCAATTTATTTCCTCATGACAGCCTGCCTCCACTGCACAATCCCTGCTAAAGAAGATACATGAATGAATTCGATCTTTCCTTGTCTTGACTGCGCAATCCTCATTGGAAACCCCAATGTGTGTGTATATGCATTGAATGCATCACTATAGTCACAACTAATAGTTAAACACACCCATTCACCTATCTCTCCACTGGGTCTCCATTGGATCTGACATGCAAGTAGTTAACTATTGTATTTCTTCATTTGCAAGTGAGACACTACTTGTGAATTAATTAAATAATTAATTCACTGATCTCTCACTAGTGTATCTTTAGTTACAACTAGCACAACTGATTTTAACTCACTTAACTGAGTTAAACTAAATAACAACTCACATAACTACTCTTCCAACTCTGTTACAACTCTGCTACAATCAGTTACAACGAAGTCCATTGTGCATGTCCCACCAACCAACCTTGGAATGCGTAATTATTTCAACTAACTGGTTTGCCACATCAGTTAACTGAAATCAAGTGCTTCAAGAGACTACATTATTATTTATTGTTTGATTATCATTAAGGGCTAGTAATAATCGACATGCATTCTATTTTTAGATATGTGATCTATAAATAGACTTCACCCATGATCTAAAAATAGAAACTCATCTAAAGATAGAATTTTCTCAACCATCTAGAATTAGTCTCCTGCTAATTTTAGAATATGCTCACCATTCTAAAAATAGACATACACCTAAAAGTAGCTTGCGGGCCCCACCTAGTGAAGGTGCTTAATTTTCACTAGGATCATCATCTTGTTGAATCTCAACATCTAAGACCACAATATTGATTCTAGATTAGGAGTGACATCATCTAAGGCCCATGCATTTGACTGTGAATTTAAACCACTACACCAAAAAGTGATTTGTGATAGGTAGGACCAAGGTAGGCCTTTAATGACCATCATTAAAGCCACTTATGGAAATGATTATTTGGGGATCATTGTCATAAGTCTCTTTGGTGATGGTCATTAAGAAATCATTTCCATTAGTGGCTTCGGTGACTAAAACAATGATGGGCCTTTTAAAATCATCGCCCATTCATGTTTTGGCATCAAAATTACATTAGGTGAATATTGATGACTATAATGGATCTCCTAATGAAAATAATAAAATAATGGTACAAACAATAAAATAACAGATGAATTTTTAAAACAAATGAAAGAAAACTATTTTTTTTTAAATTATATTCTTGACTTATCACCTTGTAGGTTTACTCAAATTTCAAGTGTATACACACGCTGGATGCGTAATTATATTTCACGTCCAACAAGTACCAACTCTACATACTTCAGAGTATACCCACACTCAGAGAAATTCAAAACACATGAAAAGACATGTTTCACACACATGAAGCACAAAGCACATTTTTCAGTGTGTGTCTACTCAAAATTATGAAGTGTGGGTCTTCATTGGATTTGAATCTATTTCCACGTCCAATGAGTCTAGACACTTGAAATTTGAGTAAATCCACAAGGAGATAAGTCAAAAATATTATTAAAAAAATAATTTTTCTTCTTTCCCTCCAAAAATATTCTCCCTTGTTGATGACATCATCATCTTGAATCTTACTCGTTCTCTTAAATTTTAATTTGCTAGTAAATTTTTCTTTTTGAGGCCCATTTTTTCCCTCAAAATTCCCCTAATGAACAATATTTCAAGCCCTTTACAAATTATTGATTTTGTAACTAAACTTGGTGATGATTGCCTAATTCCCATCACCAAAACTCCCTCAGGGTAATGGTGATGATTACTAAAGGTCACCAAATATTTTTGTATATTAGTAATGGTTATAAGTTGTCACCTTTGATCATTTAATACATTTAATAAATTTCATTTTTTTATTTGTTTAACTTTGAGTACTAATTTCTTAAATTTAAGGTTGATATTTACCTTGTAAATTTTATTTTAATTTAATCTACCTATACACATAAAATCTTATACCATAGATTTTGTCTTTGGGGATCAAAACCCATATTGAATAAGGTCTCAAGCCAACACATGACAAATATTTCATAGAAAATCCTTGTCACGTGAGCATGCCTGTGATAGGCCTAATCTAAGTCAAACAAAAAAACCTTACAAACTACCATTATACTTCAAGGTTTTTGGTCCAAGCTTAGGGCATTAGGCCATTGACTATGTGCCCTATATGATACAATGGACATTTCAAATATATTTGTAACACCAAATATGGTTCTTATGGTCAAAGGAATGGTCTACTGGAAAACTTCATAAGTATAAAACCATACAAATTACCATAATGACTCATGGGCCATTTGTGATGCCTTAGACCATAACTCATGCCCTTGTACGATGAGTTATATGTGGTAAACATTTCAAGGATTGGTGCACCATGTATATGTTTACGTATATAGTACGGGATCTTAGGCCATAAATATATTATTATACCTCATGGGCCATGTGTAAAGCCCATACCATCGCAATTGTGGGATATAGTTGTCACTTTGAGGTTTCCACTACAACAAATTACTAAGGCCGTAATATTTGTAGTATTAGTATAATTCCCTCATATAATATTTGATTTTATATTCCCAACAATATTTTATACTCATATATTATTTAACCTAGTAAATTAATTTTTTGAAGAGTCGAATAAAAATACACCAATATTTTAACCATAAAAATGCAACAAAATCTCAAGTAGAAAATCAGTCACACATCATAAATTTAAAAACCTCCAATTTATTCTTCACTTGTATTACTTAAAATAACTAATGGCTCCCTTAAAGGAAAAATATCCCATAGACAAACAAAAAAATTATACTGCAAAATGGAACCTAGAAATCTCACCCTGTGGGAAAGTTTGATCCACTAGAAAACTTGACCCTTAGAAAAATCAACTTCTTTAATTTCCATTTCAAAATCCTCTCCCTTAGCCCTATATGGCCCAAACACTAGATAAATTATTTTTGTCACTAGGTTGTGACCCATATTAATCCATACACAAGCCTCTAAAATGAGTTTAACCACCCCCCCCCCCCCCCTCACACACAAACACAAATTCAACACTTCAAGATATCAAACTCCATGATATTCCTCCATAATTTCATGTTGCAACACTTCCTTATTTTTAGCCTTTAGTTTCCCACTCTCAACTTGATAAAATTTCTCTCTCAATGATTTAATGTGTCTTCCTCCTCTCCTTAAGATTTCTCTTATAATTTCTATTTGAACTAGTTCCCTAACCCTAATATCTTAAGTGATTGATGCTTAGGATTAAATCCTAATATTCTCTTGATGTCAACAATAGATATTATATCTAATTCACTAAAGTGAACAATTCACTGTTCTTTAGAAAACCTTAGCCAAATAGTTAACATTAATTAATTAATCAATGTGTCTTCCTAAGATAAAAATATGAAAGTATCATAAAAGTCACTAAATAAATTGAGAAAGTACCTATAGAGTATTTGGACATCTTGTGCATGCTTGATACCTTACCTATGTAAAAGCACCTATCCAAGCTACAATCATTTTAAGCACTCCTTCCTAGCGAAGAAGGTATTTCGCACCACCCCCATCTTATCTCTATATAAGACAAGCTTCCCCTCCACTAGGGGCTTGGTAAGAATATTTGGAACCGACACATTTGTGGAGATGTATTCAAGCTTCACAGCTCCCCTCTAGACCCTAACTCTTGATAAGTGATATACGATCTCTATATTCTTGGATACTTTGAGAGTTTGATGCAACTTTGATTATATAATGAATCATAGTGTGATCCAACTCAAGACCAAATAATCATGTGAGCATATTTCAGAGTCAAATGGCCTCATGACTTACCAAAATTGCTACCATATACTCTACCTTTTTTGAAATGAGGGGTACTAAATTATACTTCCTGCTAAACCATGAAATCATGACCGATCCCAAATTGAAGTAGCACCCTAAGATTTGTTTCCTATCCACTGCACTCCCAACCTAATATGAGTTTGTATAGCCCTGGAACTACACTCCACAATTCTCGAATTATCTTAGTCCATACTCTATTGTACCTCATAAGTATTGTAAACCAATGCACCCTCCTTGGGTGCACCATAAACTGGCTTAGGGTATTCACAGCAAACCATATATCTAGCCTAGTGGTTACCAAATACATCAAGATACTAATCAACTTCTTATACAAAGTAGGCTCCAAAAATTCTAAATCTGAGGCAATCAACTTTTTTAGATTGGTGATCATGGGTGTGGATATATGCCTGCAATCCACCATCTCAAATCTCCTCAAGATATCAACTCCATATTTTTCCCTATTCCAAGAAAATATTGCCTATATGTTTTCACACATCCAATCCAAAAAATTAGTGCATTATGTTGATGTCTTTCATCTCAAAATTTATAGATATATATCACTTGCACATATCCATGAGCTTCTCTAACCCTATGTGAAATACATCATCAACATAAAGTACCAAGATGAGTGGACCATCACTAATAAGTTTGTAATATAGGTCAATATCCACCTCAATATTGGTTAAACCCATACCTAGAAGATATCCATAAATCCTTGATTACCATGCTCTTGGCATCTACTTAAGTCTGTATAGTCACTTTCTTCAACATGCATAAATGAGACCCTCTTGCACGCACCTCAAAAACATGTGGTTTCTCAATGTACATCTCGTTAATAACTCCATTAAAGAATGTTGTATTCAATTCAATATGATGTATCCTTTTCCCTATCTTTGAAGTAATAGATATAACCAATGTGATAGAAGTATACTTGGAAGTTGGATCAAATATTTGCTCGGATTTCATTCCCTCATTCTCGAAGAACCCTCTTGTCAAGAACCTTTCCTTATGATTTTCAATACTTCCATATGAAACATGTTTGATATTAAATATCCATCTCAAAATCATCATTTATTTCCCCTATAGCCTTGGAAAATTTTCCCACACTTCACTTTTCATAATGGAAGCATACTCCACCATGGCTCTTGCTTCCTCCTCATAACTGCTAGGCTCAAAATTAATGATGTCAATCATGAGTTCCATGTAACTATAAAACTTACTTAGTGGTTTTCTCTCTCTAAAAGTACTCATAGTAGCCTCCAAATGCTCTTGAACATCTCTTAATTTATTATCTTTCCATCTCAGCCTCCTCTTGATAGAACTAGAATGAGCCTCCAACTCCTCCTCTTGATATGAAGACTAAGTGATTATTACTAGTGGTGTTGGTCTCTTCTTAATATTCAAAGGTTCTCACTCCTTATCCTCTACCACTACTTGAAGGTGTTCATGTGACTTCCTAAATGCTTTATTGTCTTAAAATATGATATCCATACTCACCACAGTATCCCTCTGCAAAGGAATGTACACATTGTATGCATTTGAAGTCTCACTATACCCAACAAATATGCCCTTTTGTGTCGAGGTATCCTTATTCCTCATATTCTTTGAAGCTACATGAGTATATATTAGAAACTCAAATATGAAAAAATGGCCAACCTCCAGTTTGACCCCTATGAATGCTTCCTTAGGGATCTTGTCTTCTAGGACTTGATAAGGATTCCTATTTAGAATATATATTTCCATGTTAGAATCCTCTACCCAAAGGAACCTAGGAATATCCTAATCATGGATCATTGTCTTGGAAACCCTAATGATGGCCCTATTCTTCCTCTTTGTAACCCCATTCTATTATGGGTTGTAAGGTACCATAAAATCCTTCTTTATTCCAACCTCCTTGCATAAATTCTTGAAGTTGTTAGAGTTATATTGACCCCCATTGTATGACCTTGGAGATATAACCCTCTGCTTCCAGTTCTCCATGAAAACCTTAAACTCTTGAAAATAACTAAATATCTCATATTTTGTCTTCATAAAGTATATTAAAGTCCTCCCGAATAAATCATCCATAAATTTTGTTGAAAATTGGTTTTCATTGATGTTAAATTCAGCAGAATCCAGAAGAATCCCCACCTTCCTCTCTCTTATTATGGAACATGATCATGAGAATGCATGATATACCATATTCATTTGATAGTACTCATCATGTTGTTTCCAACGGTAAGTAGCATTTCATGTAACTCTTCATGGTTGAAGAGATATTCCCTCTCTAAGTTGAAGCCCCAAAATTTGGTCATGGTGCCCCAAAGTGAATGACATCTTGGTACAAAAATTTTCCATAAGAATTGAATAAAACTATATTAGAATTTAATAAATTTTATTGGGTCTTGGTTGCTACAAATATTTGACCAAGTCGGCCCTCAAAAGGAGAATTTTATGTCATTTTTAAAATAGTGTCAAATGGGGAGTTAAGGTCAGCCCCATAAAATAAAAATAAAAATAAAAAAATTCTTGCTTTAAGATTAGTTCGACTCCATTTTTTGGGGTACTTTTAGGGAAATTCAACCTCATTTTAGCCCCCTTTTGAAAATATATATATAGGGCACTCATGAACTCATGAGAACTTGATATGAATAAATTACACTTTTTTATCTTTCCTTTAATTCACTCTAAAATATTTGAGGCCAAAGGTTATATCATAGATGTGAAGTAAAAAGTCCAAATTTATAATATTATCTTTTTTGGTTTTCTTGATCATGGTGATACATTTGGTTGAGAATGAGTTTTAAGGCTTGATCTCGAAGACTAGTATGAGGTAGCTTGATGGTTCAAGTTGGGGATATATAGGCTGCAGAGATAGGAGACCGAATTAGGTCGCTATGAGTATGATTGTTGGGAAAAACACTGAGAGGGGGGGTGAATCAGTATTTACTGCATATTCAAAACTTTTTACTTTTTCACTCTCTAAAACCCATACGCTACTTTCCTTTAGTAAACTCGTGTATACACGCGGATATCCTTCATAAAAGCGTATACACGTAGATCTAATTATGCCATTAGTTCTTCACTTATATCATTCCGTCCATTCATTAACATGTTCTATAAACAAAATATGTGCGCATGAAATAATAACCATCACACAAAGCATCACACATGAACACCAGGATTTTTAGGTGGAAACCCAAGTCGGGAGAAAACCACCGTCACAGCGTGTCACCTTCAATATTTTATTATATGGAAAACATCTACAACATATGTGTCAAGCAGATTGACGAGCACGCAGTAACCCACCCTGCGCCGTTTACTCGCCCTCTCCCGGAAGGGAGCTCCAACCCCGACTCGTTTACCACCTCTCCCGGGAAGGGAGCGCGAATTTCCCGATCTCGCGTACCAACTCCCACCCGGAAGGGAGCACAACCCCCTGACCGAAGTCTACAACCCTCGCATCACCTAGTACCACGTTTCATCACTTTTCACTGGATCCAACAACATCAATAGAACACCACTTGCAGGCCACATTTCATCATATTTTCATACTGGACCCTTTCCATACTTTTAAGCACAAACATACATCACCAAAAGATACATATCAACACAGATCAGATAGCAGAAACATAGCAGAACAGATCAGATATTTCATACCCCTTGCTTCAGCAAACCCTAGTTTGCATACGCGCTTTTACTTCACTAATGTCGCGTATATACGCGCTTACGTCCACACAAACCAGCGTATACCTCAGTGTATATTTTATTGCGCATACGCGATTTTACTTCAGAGAAGCCGCGTGTATACGCGCTTCCTCCTCGGAGAAGTAGCGTATAGATCTTCAATGATTATAGAGCGGCATACTTCATCAGATCAGATGTTCAATTCAGATTTACCCTTTTCACTTCGCATATGTGGGCATAGATGTTCGCTCATCACGTATCTAGGGCCTTCCATAAGCAGATCTAGTAGATACAAGTGCATTTCAGATCTAGATCCCCTTCTTCATCACGTGCACTATACATTCTCGGACGATTCTTCAAGTGTAACCTTTTCCATTCGCATCTACTTCGTAGAGAAGTATTCATTCAAGCTCGACATCTTGCACCCACACTCATGATTTGCATAATGAATTTCAAAAATCTTTATAGGTTTATCCTTTTCAATACCATGAGCCCCTTTTTTCAATACCATCACAAAAACAATACCATGAGCCCAAAAATACCGGACGGGGTCAATTAGGCGATCATTACCCAATACAATGGGTCAATACCATGGTGGTTACCCCCCGGGTTTGCACTTTTAGAGCGCTTAGCCCATACGCGACTTGGAACGTTTATTTCCGCGTGCATACGCGACTTCCCTTAGGCAAATCCGCGTATACCTAGAGACATACTCTTTTCATCATACTTAGAGCACATTCTGAAATCCTTTCTTCATTGCCTTCTGTAAACACTTGTAGATACATCATATTTACTTCATTAAGAACATATTCTATCAAGCACAACTTCATCAAGTAAGTTGCCATCATCTTCATCCAGAGGGTTGCCTTTCAAGAACAACATTCACCATCATATTGCTAACAAACATCATTTACCAAGTCCATCACGTCCAGAATAACTTCATCAGGTGGATTGCCATCAAGGACAACACATGTCAATAGACGCATGTCTTCATCTTCATTCAGTGGGTTGCCATCAAGGACAACACTCTGCATCATATTGCCAACAATCTCCCCCTTTGGACTTGATGGCAACCACGATGGTGTTTGATCACCACAACAGATAGGTATATTAAGAATACAAAGACACCATGTCACTCTCCCCATTCTTTGACACCATTCTTTCTCTCCATTTCAAACACCATGTCACTCTCCCCCTTTGACATCAAGGGCAAAGGGCGGATCAAAACCAACATACTCTCCCCCTTTCTCCTCATGTGGAAGAAGCGTCTGGCAGACCTCGATATGTACCGGCGGCTGGCTCCCCGAGTTCATGCCTCGAATCTTAAACAAATTTGTCAATGAAGTACATGACTCTATGAACTTCCTATCACCAAAGACTCATACTCATATCAAGTACCCAACCAAGTGGGTTTACACATTTTAATTCAACTACCCAACCAAGTGGGTTTACAAAAATTGACTCAGCTACCCAACCAAATGGGTTTACAAATTTGACAAGTCCTTACATGACCGAATATTACAAACTTACACAATGTGTCTCAACAAGCCCTTTTCATCAAAAATATGACCATCTATGACCAACACCAGAACGACTCAAGAATGAGAACATATTTCAGAACCATCATAATGCCAACCATGCATTATACTCAGCAACGCTAATGCTCCCCCTGAATCTGTGCATCCAAGCATCCTTTTCATATGACTAAGGCTCCCCCTTAGTTTGTGCATCCTGAACACTTTCACCAACAAATCATCAAGGCATCTTTATCAACAACATGAGAAATAGAATTATGAGAACTGGAACACCACCAGAGATACCAAACAGTATCAGAGATACCAAACAGCACTGCAGCTGTGCTGAAGAGAGCTGAACCAACCAAAAAAATTCTAGCAACCAAACATACGCGGTTTTATGTGCATTAACTCGCGTACATACGCGACTGTGTTTCAGGAAACCCGCGTATCCCAAGACATCTTCTAAATTTCAACCAGATCTGATTCTTTGTAAGGAAAAGACAGTGTTCAGCTTCTTTCTGAAACATTTGAATGCTTCCCTGGACTACAGATAGATAGAATAGTGTAGTTGTGTCTTCAAGCGTCATCCAACGGTTGTAGCATCAGCACAATAGTAACCAAGCCTTCAGATTCTTTGTAGCATCAATACAATCTTTCCAAGAGAGATTCTCATATCAGAACAACATCTTCTCATAGGTGTCAAGCAATCATCCATGTGGTCCAACATCACCATGATCTTCAAGTTTTAACATGAAGTAACATATGTAGGCAAAAGATCTCTCAACCATAGTAACATACTCTGCATGATTTATTTCTGAATCAAATGACATCCAACTCATCCATGTGTGAGTACAAAAGATACTTATCAGCAACCAGGGCTCAAAAACTCATCATAATAAACCATGTACCAAATCATCATCATTTGAGCATAAGTATCAAAAAGACCAAAGAATAAGCAGTCATATTGCCAACAATGCAATCATTAGTATTCAACCTGCTGCTCCCCCTAAACTAGTGCTCTTCCTTAGCTTGTGCAACCTGAATATTTTTATCAGCAAGCCATCAGCACTAATCTCTGCATGAACTGTCCTTATCTCTGAATTATAGGACTTCCATCTTAACAACGAATACTCTTCAACAAGCAAACAGGACTTATCCACAAACTTTATCATAAGACATCAAGTATCACATTATCATTATTTAGAACTGAGGAATTAAGCTGATACAGAGTCAATAATACAGTCATTAACAATCAGACTACTACTCCCCCTGAGCCTCTGCTCCAGATCTTCAGCTAACATATAAATTCTCTTATCATTAATGCATACGCGACTGTGTCTGAAGAAACTCGCGTGTATACGCGACTTTTGTTAATATAACCCGCGTATGGAAAGTGAAGCATAGAAAATTTTATATAACCCGCGTATGGAAAGTGAAGCATAGAAAATTTTCATCTTCCTTCATCTTTTCCTGAGATTGTACCTCCTGTACCTGTCTTTTCCACATCAGATGTGCTGTCAGAAGTAAACATAACCAGAGGAATCAAATCAACCATGAGAGTCATCATACATTGCTCCCCCTGTGACGATACATTACTAAATCTCATAATGTATCCCACATCATTCCTGCAGTCAATAAGAAAAGTCAGCTTCAGAAGCGGATGACTGTAGTAGGGTCAGAATTCCCTACGTTTCTGATCGGTCCTCCATCTTTTTCCAGATTTGTTTGAACTTTCTATTTGTGTGTTGGAAGTTATCCAATTTCTCATATCTGTTCAACCTGCATTCCTTTTCTACATGTCCATACTTGTTACAAGAATAACATCTCATGTGTCCAGAGAAATAAGCATAAGAATCATAATGAGTATTTCTACTCTTCCTCCTTTTACAATCAGTTGCTTTATGTCCATACTTGTTACATGAAAAACAATATCCCTTGAAGCTACTAGAGTACCTTTCTGAGTAGAACCTGTTTGTTTGTGGCTGAATTGTTCTGCTTCTGCAATTGGCTGCAACATGCCCATAATTATGACATTTAAAACATTCAACGTTCTTGAATGAATTTATTTGAGAATTCATGATTGTTGGTCGATCTTTTGTTTCTTTCAACACTTCAGGTTTTGCATTGACATCCTCTGAATTTTTTGCACTTCCTTGTGAGCTAGATTCTCCTTTAACAGTTTCATGAAAACCAAGACCAAGTTTGATAGCAGGAGACCTTTGATTACTCAGAATATTGTCCAAAATATTAGTACTATCTTGAAACCTCAAAAGTTTTACCTTTTCTTCTAATTTACCTTTGATAATGTTTACCTCAACCTCCAAGGCTTGACATTGCTTAGTCATGCTTTCTTCTTTCCTTCTTCCATCTTCTACTTGATCCTTCAGATTTAGAATCTCTTCTTTCAGCCAATTTTCGTTTTCTTCACATGTTTGTTCCAGCTCTTCATTCTTCTTATTTGATTTTTCCAGATCTTCTTTGAGAGAGATGATTTCTGCTTCAAGGCCTTCCCTTTCAAATGATTGTAGAGGTTCCTTATTTTCCTTACTTGATGCTTCTAGATCTGCTTGCAGAGAGATGATTGCAGCTTCAAGTCCTTCATTCTTCTTGCTTGATTTTTCAAGATCAGTATTTTGATCGTTGATTTCTGCTTCTAGTTCTTTAATTCGATTGGATGCATAAGTATGAAACCTTTGACACTTGTCCACCTGTCCATTCAGCATTTCTATTTGATCTTTCATTTGAGAGATCATCTCTTTGTAAATAGAATCTTTCTTATCAATTTCTTTTTGTTGTTCTTCAACTTTGATCTTGAAAGCTTCTTCTAGATCCACAACTTTACTTTCACTATCTTCACTATTGTTTGCACAAAGAAGAGTATTACAAGTGGCCTTCTTCTTTTCCTTCATTGCCATGAGTACTTGGAGAGCTTCGTCAGAAACTTCTGGATCCATACTGTCACTTTCACTATCATAATCTTTGCACATGCAGTTAAGTAAGAAACAAGAACAACGATTAGTACCTGGTTCATCTTCTTCAATTTTTGCTATACATTATTTCTGAGGTATCTTCTTGTTTCGAGTAGCCTTCTTCTTTTGCTTCTTAGCCATGAGCACTTTCAGATCTTGGTCAGAATATCCTTCATCTTCACTGGACACTTCATCATCATCTTCTTTTGCATAATAACTCTTTCTCTTTTCTTGTTTCCCTTTATCATGTTTTTCTCTATAAGGACATTTAGCAGCATAGTGACCAAATTTTCCACACTCAAAAAATTTGAAGGGAAGCTTACCTTTGAATCTTCCAGTACCTAGTTGGAGCTTTCTTACGAAATTCACTTCTTCTTCATCGAATATATAGCTGGATTCTTTGACAACTTCCTTTTCCTTTCCTTTTGTAGATGCCTTAAAAGCAGCTTCTCTTATTTGAGAAGGACCTCCTTGTCTCATTTCAAAAGAAGTTAGAGTACCATGTAATTGAACAATAGTAAGAGTTTGCAGATCTTGTCTTTCTTCAATAGCTGAAACTTTAGAGTCAAATTTTGAAGTCAAGGATCTTAAGACTTTTTCCACCAAAGTAGTATCAGTTATAGTTTCACCCAAATTTCTCATTCGATTTACAATATCATCCAGACGTAAGAAGAAATGGGCAATGCTCTCATCACTATGCATCTTCAAATTTTCATATTCAATTCTAAGAGTTTGGAGTTTTGCACTTTTTGCCTTTGTGTCTCCTTCATAGCTTAGAATGATTTTGTCCCATATGTCTTTTGCCGAATGTAGCTGCATCACTTTAGCAAATTCTGATTCAGACATGCTTCCCAATAAGACATTCACTACTTTGGCATTGATTTCATACTTCTTTCTTTCAGCTGCATCAGTAGGAATACTTGCCGGGTATTGATAACCTTCTTCCACGATTGCCCATACATCTGCACCAAGACTTTGCAGATATGCTTTTGTACGTACCTTCCAGAATATCAGATTGCTTCCATTGAATAGAGGTGGCTTTATAGACATTACTCCTTCTTGACTTCCCATTACGACGGATCTCCTTTAAGCGATCAAGCTTCTGCACAAGGACCTGCTCTGATACCAATTGTTGGGAAAAATACTGAGAGGGGGGGGGTGAATCAGTATTTACTGCATATTCAAAACTTTTTACTTTTTCATGCTCCAAAACCCATACGGTACTTTGCTGAAGCCAACTAGCGTATACACGCGGATATCCTTCATAAAACTCGCGTATACACAGAGATCTAATTATGCCATTAGTTCTTCACTTATATCATTCCATCATTCATCCATTAGATGTTCTATAAACAGTAAACATGTGCAGTAAGAACAGAATAAACCATCACACAAAGCATCACACATGAACACCAGGATTTTTAGGTGGAAACCCAAGTGGGGAGAAAACCACTGCTGCAGTTGCTCAGCCTTCAATATTTTATTATAGAGAAAACATCTTACAACATATGTGCTGGTGCAGACTCTACCAGCACGCATGCACCCACCTGCGCTCGTTCTCGACCTCTCCACGGAAGAGAACTCCAACACGACTCGTTTACCGACCTCTCCACCGGAAGGAGACGACTGATCTCGTTTATCGACCTCTCCTGGAAGGGCTACGTGGTCAGAAACACAACTACAGCCTACGGCACCTCTATGGACCACGTTTCATCAATTTTCACACTGGATCCAAAGCTTCCTTTAGGACACCACTTGCATGCCACATTTCATCATATTTTCAAACTGGACCCTTTCCATACTTTTAAGCTCAAACATACATCACCAACAGATACTTATCAATTCAGACAACACAGATCAGATAGCAGAAACATAGTAGAACAGATCAGACATTTCATACCCCTTGCATCAGCAAACCCTAGTTTGCATACGCGCTTTCCATTCACTGATGTCGCGTATATACGCACTTCCATCCACATCAACCAGCGTATACCTCTGTATATATTTCATTGCACATACGCGCTTTCTCTTCAGCGAAGCCGCGTGTATACGCGCTTCCTCTGCGGAAAAGTAGCGTATAGATCTTCAATCATTATAGAGCAGCATACTTCTTCAGATCAGATGTTCAGTTCAGATTTACCCTTTTACTTCAGACAGATGTTCGCCTCAATTCAGATCTAAGCCTTCCATAATCAGATCTAGTAGATACAAGTGCATTTCAGATCTAGATCCCCTTCTTCATCATTGGTGCATCATACATTCAAATTTATCTTCAAGTGTAACCCTTTCCATTCAGATCTACTTCAGAGAGAAGTATTCATTCAAGCTCAGACATCTTGCACCCACACTTATGATTTGCACAATGAGTTTCTTCTCCTTATATAGGTTTATCCTTTTTCAATACCACGGGCCCCTTTTTCAATACCATGAGCCAAAACAATACCATGAGCCTTCAATACTACGGGCCTCTTTTTCAATACCATGAGCCAAAACAATACCATGAGCCTTCAATACCACGGGCCCCTGGTTTCCCACTTTATGATCGCTTTTGCCCATACGCGACTTGGAACGTTGTTTCCCGCGTGCATACGCGACTTCCCCTAGGCAAATCCGCGTATTCCTAGAGACATACCCTTTTCATCATAGATCTATCACATGATGAATTCCTTTCTTCATTTCCTTCTATACTCACTGTAGATACATCAGATTTACTTCATTAAGAACATATTCTATCAAGCACAACTTCATCAAGTAAGTTGTCATCATCTTCGTCAATGTGGGTTGCCATCAAGGACAACACTCAGCATCATATGGCTAGCAATCATAATTTCATATCAGATTTACATTATTTACTAAGTCCAACATGTCAAGAATAACTTCATCAGGTGGTTCGCCATCAAGGACAACACATGTCAATAGTCGCATGTCTTCATCTTCATTCAGTGGGTTGCCATCAAGGACAATAATCTGCATCATATTTCCAACACCAAATCCCACAACATTTCTACTCCTTGTCACCTCCCTCAATTTAATAATCCCTTTCCCCATCTCCCTAATTTTTTCCATCCTATTCCCCACTCCATAAACCTGCATTTCACTCCCAATTCATCTCCCTAGTGTTTCTAGCCAAGACACTATGGAAGAAGAACACAAATAATTCAGTGAGGAAGAAGAAAGGGAAGAGAGGAGGCCACAAAAAGGGGGGAGGATCCTTAGACTTGAACCTACAAACACTAGAGAACTTATGGCCTATCCCATGACTATGACATGTTTCAAGTATGTAGGATGCTTTGAATTTTGTGAAAAAATACAAAAGGTCCAACATCACCCTGTTTTGAGAAGGATTTTCATCTCTAATATTCATGACAACCAGGTAACCCTTGTTGGTGTCACTTTCATAGTATCCACAACCATCATAGTAGATGCCACTGGAATTCCAAATATTGGTGAAAAGTGGTATATGGAAAAATACTTGGTGAATCATTACTATGAGCCATATATCAAGCCAAGGTACAAGAATTAAGGGAAAAGGTTCTTTCCTTTCTCTTACCTCCTAGATAGGTATGCCCCCATGATGAAAATCATCATGAAGTAATTTTCTTGTGAAGGAAGGTTCTATAGACTCTACACCTATCATATCAGGTTATTAATGTACTTCACAAGGGTCAAAATGTTCAACATACCTTATTATATCTTCAGGAACATTGAAAAAATGGCATACATTGTTCAAAATAGAGATTATGACTACCAGATGAAAATTATTTTCCACCACTCTCTCATCAAGATCATTGTCCTCCATCACCTTGATCAATTGAACATCTCATGGGATACTTTCATAGCTAATGACATCTTCACCGCTCCACCAATTCAACATGTTCAAGTTGTGGCTCCATCATCTCATCCTTCCACATCCATTCCTCCATATCAACCCACAATACCTACTTCTTCATCAGCTCAAACTACTTCACCCATTTCACCACCATCATCACCATTTCACACTCAGATTGGGTCATCTAGCAGATCTAAGATCAGTGAGCTTCAAAACACCAAACTGGCTGAGATAGAGACATTGGAAAAAACATATCAAAGAGTTCATGGGCAAGTGTTTTCTCCACAGATTGTGGAAGGGGCCTTACCTTCTTCATCGGCAAAGCAGGTAGACAAAGGAAAGAAAAATATGACAGAGGCAGATATTCAGGAAGAGATTAGGCATGAGGAGGGAAATATTCATGAGATAGAAATGGGGTTTGACCTTGTTGACTTGATTAGCAAGATGATTCTAATACCACTAGCATAGTCATCAAGGAAAAATAAGCCAATATTAGAGAGCTACAAACTAATCTTGATATATCAAAAATTTTCATTACCTTTCTTGAGCAGGAGAACCAATAGCTAAAGACCAAACACTTCATTGATGAAGTGAAATTCATCAAAGCTCAAAGAGAGAAAGAAAAAGCTAATGTATTTCTTGAAGATACACTAGAAAAATATGGTGTGCTAGATGAACCAGAAGAAAAAGTGCCAAGAATAAGGCCAAGAACTATAGGTTTGAAGAGAGCCCTAGAACTAGAAAATTAGAAACAAAGAGAACTAGCAGATGAGGTCACTCTTAATGAGAAATTTTCAGTTGTAATCAATGAGAATATGGAGAAATGGCTTGACAAGGCTAACGAACATCTTGAGAAGCTCCTAGAGAAATCAAACAAGGAAAATGATATTCAGAGAAGGATGGCAAAGCACTATGCTAAGAGAAACAAAATTGTAAGGTCAAAACTTAAACAAACCAATGCAAAAATTGAAACCTTGACCATGCAAGAAGAGAAAATAAGTCTGGATATCCTTGATGAAGCCTCACTCCATGCCTAAACCTCATAATTAGCCACCATTCAGCAAATTTTGGAAATTTTTGATACATTTTTGCAAATTTTTGAAGTTTTTGTGCATTCCTGGACAATCATGTGATAGTTGGATTATCAGGTGTGCAACTCCCTAAGCACTAGGCTCATGTTTGAGGAATATTTTGCTCAAAAGGGGACCACCATTGGATTCAAAATAGAGAAAAAATGCAATCAAACCACTTTTCTAGCCTTTTTTGATCAAACTGGCACGTAAAAAAGTCTAAAAATCAAGTTTTGCCTCCTTTTTCACCCTGGCGATGCACACTTGATCATTATTGGGAGAATCCCTTTTTGGGAGGTAAAATCAAGTCAAATCTACAAACAAAGCACAAATTTGGAAAGTAGACTAGATTAGCTTTCCAATGAGCTATCCTAAGCTCAGTTTAGACACCTAGAACCCATCCAAAACTCAACTGCAAGAGGTAGGACGCACCTGACATTGGCACTACGCACCTGACACTGGCCTGCGCACCTGACCAGTGTCTGATTTTTCAAGTTTTCTCTTAAATTTTGACTTTAACCTTGAGAAAGCATGTTTTTACTCATGTAGTTGATGGATTTAAATTTAATTATGGTGTTTTTACACTTACCTAGGGTAAATACATTAGGTGAAAAGTTTTGATGACATGTAATGAATCAGTTTGGAAAAAGTAAGGGATGAGTCAGTTTGACCTCCCTACACTCTAGGTATTCAGCTTAGTTTTTAGTGGAACTTCTCCTCCTGTCATGGATTCAAACTTGAGGTTGGTAGAGGTTTTTTGAGGTATATATCATGTACTTTTTGACTCATTACACAGGTTGAATGTTGATGCATTGATCAGAGACTCTAATGTAATCATTTTTGGCAGGAATTTAATGAAAAGATTATAGTTATTTCTTTGGGATACTTGTGGTATGGAAATTTAGCATTTTTCTTCTTATGTCTCATTATGAATTAATGTTTTGTTCCATGATCCATTTCATTTATATGATATGCTGGTTTTTAAGTTGATAAATAGAATACATCTCTCATGCTCTATTTTGGGAAAACCTTCATAATTTGTCCATCCTCTTCAGTTTAGAAAGAATTCATGCTTAGCCTTGCTCTTTCTAGCTCCTCACCTATTTGATCCATCCCACTCAAGAAACCCTAAAGTGTTAGGTTTTATACCTACATTGCCCCATTGAATCTCTACAACCCTAATATTATTTTCCCTGACCTAGCCTCTTTAACCTAATCCTCATCTAGCAATCCAATTCAAACAAATCAAACCTCTATACTTATACCTAGCCTAAAAACCTAATTCATCTAGCCCTCTTGGCTGTGATTTGTGGAGAGAGCCCTCTCCGGCTTGGTAGGGCTAGCTACCAAGCTAAAAGATTGATCTATGGTTACCTCTGTTGGGATTTCTTCTTCGGCCTTAGAGATTTTTCAGAGTGATAACAGAAGTTTCTGCCACGGAGTCTAATGTACAATTTAGAAGTTCATGCCTCTTGTTTTCCAAACAATCTTTAACAGATCATGAACTTGTTCAATCAACACCAAGTTCTTACCTTATCGAAATCCAAGTATACCATTGATATTATCTCTATTCGAAGCAAATAAATGTAAATATTTCTAGTAGTATCACGTACAATTTTTCATCATTAGTGGTTTTTCCAAACCCATTTACCACTTTTTGGCGGTCCTCTTCGTGGTTTATGGAAATTTTTGGGGACCCCCCTAGAACAAACCTCCATCGTTGATATTGCAATTAGTTAATTCTCCGATCCACTTTCTAGGGGTACCTTTGGCTTTATCCTTTGAGTACATTATATCATCGAGACTCCACTATGATGTTTTCATTGATTGGATGCACGTGGATCTACTACGAAGCCACACACTTGTTAACCCTTTAATTTTAATTGTGTGCGAGACCAATTTTTAAAAGTTGTATTTTTTTCACTATTTGGATGCACGTGGATCTACTATAAACCCACACACATGTTAACCCTTTGGTTTTATTTGTGCCCAGACCCACTTTTCTGAAGTTTTATTGCTCACTTTAGAGAATCAAAGCCTTTGATCCACCTTGCTTAGCAACCTACTCTGAAAGGTTAGGCTCATACATGCATTTAATGAAAATTTATTTCTCAAAACCCATTTTAAAAGAAAGTAGGAACCTTTACAAAATTTCTCAAATAAGCTCCTAATTCCAAAAAAATATTTTCCTTGTTTTATATTTTTTTCTATTTTTTCTTAAAATATAAAAGAAAATGAAAATTTGGCTACAAAAAATACCATACATAGGTCTTTATCAAAAGAATTTTGCGAACAATTTATGGACCTCCAAATTAGATAGAAGTTAAGGCCCATATAACCTTTCTTAGGCACATAAAGGCTATATTAAATCTCTCCTTTTGCACTTAATAATACTTTCTTAGCTTTAATAATTTCTTAGGAAGGTTTAGAGATAATTGAAAATTATGTGCCTAATATTATTGTTTTTGTAGAATATTGTGAGAATAATAGGAAGATTTTGAAGATTTGGAAGATGAGATAATTTAGGGAATTTCTCACTCCTGTTAGAGTCGGTCCGGTCATCCCTCCGTCAGAGATCATTTCTCTTTTTGCATTTCATTTTTAGGTGTCTCGCTCGATTCACTTCGTTGCATTCCGCTAGGGGCATGCCATAATCTGACGGAAGGGTCTCTTCACTTGTTCCCCTCATGCCTTATACTTGCTGGTCTAATTCAGTTCATCAAAACCATTTTCAAGTCATTTACAGTCATGATTGGTCTCTTACTTGCCAAAGAGTCATTTTAGGGTTTCTAGGTCATATTAGGTCTAGGGTTTTGTCAATTTAGTCTTCAAATGTCCAATAACAGTCAGCAGGCACATGATGGAGGTTTGACATTAGTTTTCACAGCAAATCATTTCATCATCATATGCTTGATCATGATTTCGAAGAAATATAGTGTAGTTCATCTTTATGCAAACCCAATGTAATTTTCAAATTTATTCATATGTAAATAGCTTCAAAGGCAACCCTGTCACCTTACCATATTCAGTAATTCCAGCAATCCTGCAACAGATTGACAAAAAAATTCATCATTTAGCCAAAAAAAAATCACAGTGGAAGCAAAAAGGAGCCAAAGCAGAGGTTGAAAAGGAAGTGCCAATGGAAACATTATAAAAGTGAGTTTTTATGAATGGAAATTCAAAGTCTTTTGTACATATATAATTATAATGTTTCAACACTCCATATGCACACCAAAGACATTAGCAAAAGCCAAGACACATCAAGGAAGTAAAAAAAATGAGTTTTGAAGCCAAACTGTGTGTTGGATCAGCGCGCGGCGCGTTGGGCTGGCGCGCGGCGCATTGAGCAATTTTCTGCAGTGTAAAAATACACTGGCGTGGCGCACATGGCGCGCGTGGCGCGTTGGGTTGGCGCGCGGCACGTAGAGCTGAGACTCAAATTTTTTCCATTGTTTCCAGTTTTTTGTATTGGTTTCGTCAATTTTGCTCTGAGTAAGTTTGAATCACCTTGCAATTGCCTATAAACTTGTGAATGGTGTGGGTATATGATGGATTATAAGAGAGTGAATGTCAAAGACTTAAACCCTCTCTTTTTGTAAAAAAATTCTCCCTTAGGGTTTGAAGTTTGAGTGTTGAAGTTTTATTTTTGTGTCAAATAGTTCAAAAACCATTCCTCATCTGTGACTCTGTTCCCCTTCATTGTAATATCATCATTACACCATCCCTACTTTATTCCCTAATAAAACCACTCATATCACTTATTCCTATTTGTCTCTATTATCCCTCAAATGCTTTCATGCCCTATCATTATTATTTTCCTCATATCACTTATAAAATTCCCTAAATCCCAAGCATTCAAGTAGATGCCCTATTGTCTCTACATTGTCAAAACAGAGATTTTAAAGGGACAAAATTTCACTTGACCAACTCCATAGTCCACTTTTCCCACTGTCCCTTTTTCTCACAATCCCTCATTCCCTTTTGGCACACATTTGGCACTTGGGGCCAAAGACACCAAGTCTTCATTTATCATTTTCAGCAAGCCAAACATACACTTGGCATATAATTTCAACACCATGGAGGAGGGCATCGATACATTATATGACCGAGACAGTGGCTCTACAGCTGAAACTGCATGCACCAGGAGGGCACTGAAATGGCGAAAGAGGCCTGATCCACTCCGGATTTTGGCCAAGGCTTCGTTGGCTAAGCATGAGCCATGATAGGGGATCTTCGCTCCAAATTTCAGCAAATTTGGAGATTTTTTTGTCATTTTTGAAAATTTTGGTCACAAAACAGGTTTTTCCGCCCAACGCGTAGCGCGTCCCGACGCGCGCTTATGATTGGGATACCTTCTAGAGGAAAAATTTGTATTTTTGGATTTTTCATGGTAATTTATGCATGCTCAGAAATGGCTGAAGCATTTCATCAAGTTCTGGATGATCAAAAAGGCCAAAAACACCATGAAAATCACCTTTCTGCCACCTTTTGCACCAGCAGGAAGTACTTTTGGGAGAATGAAGTTTTGGAGGGGCAAATGAGCTCCAAATTGAAAAATACCACTTGGGTTGGATAGCAGACATCTAGGGCTTTCCAACGAGCTATCATGAGCTTGATTTTGACTTCGGGAACTGCTCCAAAATCAGGTCCAAATTCGCACGGCAAATTAGTCTATTTTTCACCTTCCAGCTCAGAAATTCGGCCAGTTTGGACTAGTTTCACCTCTTGATGTAATTTTTGACCCAGCTTGATGTAATTTGATAAACATGATGTAATTTTGGCATGTATTTACTTGTTCTAGATGATTCATTCACAAAAAAGTGAAAATCAAGTGAATGAATCAGTTTCCTTCCTTTTAGAGGCAAGTTGTTTGGTTGCCTAGATTTTAGCTCCTTGTTTAGAATTGGTTGAAACTGCTCCTAGAAGGAGGAATTCGACCCCTAGAGGCATGGGAAGGGGTTAGGATGGTCTATATGATGTATTTTCTGAGACACTATCAGGGTTGGACTCTTAGGAAAAGTTTGGCACACTATTGTACATATTTTCTGCATTTTGGCTAAGGAAAGATCTGAGGTTTTGCAGCACCTGTCGGGATTCTTGTGGCTTTCAGTTTTTATGTTGTGTTCTCTCAGTTATTTGTAAGTTCTTTAATGTTTAATTTATTCCATTCCCTTCTTTTGCTTCTGAAACTAAATGAATGAGTAAATGAGGTAGAATCCATTGATTCCAGTGCTCTGCCTTTAAATTTGTTTAGTTTTATATGTTTTCGCCAGTTTGGAGAGGACCCTTGTTCTCCCTTACCCTCTTCAGCTCCTTGTCATTCTGATCCATCCATACACATAATCAAAAAGCATCAAGACTAATACCTACCTTGCCCCAACTCGAATTATGCAAAGATCTGGCCTCATCCCCGAGCCCAAAATTGTTTTTCCCATTTTTCCAACGAAAACCCAAAAATTTAAAACAAACCTTCCTATCTATTTACTAGCCTAAAATCAATATCCATTATAAGTCATCTCAGCCCCTTTGAAGACCTTTTTCCGAGATAGACCCGGAGAGAGCACTCTCCTGTCCTCGTAGGGCTAGCTACGAGGCTAAGCGTGGTTTGATGTTGCCTTGAGTTTTACCTTATTTCAGCCTAAGGTAGATTTGAGCGCTAAAAACTCCCATAAGATGCCACAGAATGGATCAATAAATGAAGAAAATATCATAAAATCATTGAAATTTTTTGGAGCTCCCCTGATTGAGAAAATCTAGGGATGTGTTCATTGTTATAGGAGAAACCAAATTTCAATATTTAATAAAGATTCCTCTTGTCTGGGACCAAATACACTTTCCTAAGATTTTTGGAGGGAAGCATTCCCCCTCTTAAATGAGGTTTCCCCTCAATTATTTTTGTATAAATAAAGGGGCCTAGTAACCCAATAGTAAGTTCGAATTAGTAGAGAATAGACTTTGAGTAGTAGGCTTCTTTGCCTAGTATTTTGTTATGTATGAACTATTTTGACAGTGAATGAAAGCCATCTTATTTTAATTTTGATACATAATTAGAGGGTTGAGTCCTCTTGGGTTAGGCCCCAACCCATATGCTCTAGTATCTCTCTTTCATGTATTTTACTGATGCAATTCCTTTTATAGCAGTATTTCAGTTTTTTTAGAAGAAATGACTTTTGAGAAAATTGCTTGTGCAGGTTTGTCAATCACTTCTCGTGTGGGAAGTTTGGTTGGAGATATTGTGTTTTCAAGATGAAAATATATAGTCACTTTCCTTTCCAGTAGTTAGACCTCAGATTATTCATTTTCTTGCATTTCTATTTTTTGCAAACCAGTGATTGGATTTGTAGTTTTCTTTGAGCACATGAAGTATAACCTCTAGTGGATGTAGGCCTTGTGTAGATTTCCAGATAGGTTGTATTTCAATGCAATAGTTATATTTCTAATGAAATTCAAGTCATCCTTTCTCTGTCATTTCAATTTTTTTTCAATTTATATTGTTAACATACTTTAGTTGTTTCGAAAAATAGAGTAACTTTTTGTGGTGTGCAGATATTTTTGTTGATCTGTAGGGTTGGAATTTTCATTCACACTCCTCATCCCACCACTATCTTCCTTTCTTCAGAATCAACAAATTCCTCAAATAACTATTCACCAAGAGGAAATTTATGGGTTATTGAAGGCCACCGTGCGCATTGGTTTTTGTGGAATATGGACCACTGAAGATCTAGGTATCTATCTCTGATATATCCAGGGCCTTTCCAACTTTCTCAAGCAACAAAAAGTTGATGAGGAAAGCAAACATCTAGTCAAAGGCAATCAACATTGATTTTTCCACCTTCTGCACCAAGATGCTCCAACATGGTTAAGACAAAGTCCGTACATCTCATATCATGCTCATATTGAATCCCTGTGCTATTTCTCATCATTCTTAAGACTTTTACCATTCATTTCTCTTGTTGTCCTAAAGTGCTACCATAAATTTTTGTGTTGTTACAAGATTGCTAAAAAGACATAGCAAAAAATACTTTTTTCAATATCTCAAAAATTGTGCATCCATTGGTCAATTTGTTTCATGGAGAGGTGTATCAGGATGATGGTAATATGCTTAAAACAATTCAGTAAATTCTAGTGCATATTTTTTGATAAATTAGCCGCCATCACCTACAACCATTTTTCATTTTTCTCGATATTTGTCCATCCATTGGCCAAGATTTTTTTATGAGGAGATGCATATGAATGATGGAAACGTGCTCAAAAAAATTCAGGTGTATCAAAGCTACCATTTGAAATATATGACTTAAACATGTTGTAGGATTGTTCTAGAACTACTACACAATTTTTACAGATTTCCTACAAGATTGTGATCGGTACAAATAGGAGGGTTAATTCTTCTATTTTCCACTCAAGAACAATGGAGGGGGTACACCATAGCCTCATCATTCATTTTCCACACTACCATACCTCTTCTCCACTCTCATTTCAACCTCTTTCCATCAAAAACACCACTTTTCACCCCTACTTCCATCTCTTCTACCACATAAATACCGTTCACCATTGTCATCTCGTTATTCCTGAATTATCAATATTTTTAGAGGCAACACCTAAGGAAATTGTGATATTAGTAGGTTCTATGTTACTGCTACAGGAGGACACATTATTTTAGCAGTATGTACATCCCCTGCCAGACCATATCTAGAGCACTAGATCCAAAATCCAACCACCATGGAGAATTTGGAGATGATAACTCTGATTGTCAAGAAACTACAAAACCTTATGTTATCTTCTACAAGATTCTTGATCACTCGAAAAATAGAAACATATGATCTAAATAGACCCGCATGAAGGAATGGCCTACATCATCGAGCATTAGTAAGCCAGATTACATAATATATATATATATATATATATATATATATATATATATATATATCTTTCTCGAGTATTTGCAGATTACATGCAAAGCAACCTTACCTCTATTCAGAAATGACATGAAAACACCAATTGATCAGTTACATCACTCACATCAAGAGAATCTATAATAGATATGACCTGTAAATATGTAAAATATACGAATATTCCAAATGAATAACATAATATATGATAAAAGCTTCAGATCTTTATTAACATCATACCCTTGAGGTAGTGTAACACCATATAACTAATATTTAAGGAAGGAGAACACTCCACAAGCCATATGTTTATCAATACAATAATAATTGACATCTCTCAATGGAAAGTCTTGATCCATGTGGATATTGGTGGACACCCACCTATTCCACCTAGACACCCAATCAGTTTCATCAATTTCCTTGTTTATAGCAGCAATTACTATTTTTAGTAGTTTTTTGGGTCCTGAACTTTTGGATCAGTTTTGACCCCATAAACGACATTTTTTTCAGGTTTGTTATAGGCCAATAGCCATAGGCAAGGTCTTGTGGAAAATCCTATAGTACTCGAACAAATGTTGCCAATGATATATTGTACGCACCAAATAGAGATAATATGACGAAGTTATGACCCCGGGAAGTTGGTCATCCAAATAACCCCAACAGGGCCTACAAACTCTTGGCATTCCATCTCTTGGGGTTAGGGTTTTAGTTGTTTAAGGTTTTCCCATGTTGCTCAATAATAAAAATTCCCGTGAGTCTCATTTTAATGTAGTTCAGAGGCATGTAGCCACCACATCTCTTCTCATATATAAGATACCATTGTTTGAGCTATTTTATTTTCCATTATGTCTGTAAGAATTTTTCAGTATTTTATATTAATGAAATGAAGTGTTATTCCTACTGAATCTATGCGTTTATGTTTATTTATGTATTTTATTATGTTCTTGCATAAGTATGGATCAGTGGTATCAAAGCGACCTTCTCTTTCTCGATATTTATTTTCATGTCCCCAACGAGGTCAGGGTATAAGGAGTTAGGGCTCAATTTGGTTAAAACTTTGAAAGATCAACCTCCCAAAACCCGACGGCCTCCCATGGCAGAAGAAAAGAAAGATGAGGGAGCAGGATATCCTATCGAAATATTGCTTAAGGAGGCCCTCGAGAAACAAAGGAACATGATGATGGACAAATTTTACCAAATCCTTCAACGGCTACCCACCAGCGGCGCATCTTCATCCAACAGCCACTCTGGAGGCGCCATTCCTTTCAAGGTAAAAGTAAATTTTGACATTCCCATATTTGAGGGATAAATAAATGCAAACATCGTAGATAGATGGTTGAATCTATTAGAAGGTTATTTCTCTGTTCATGACTTTTCCAATCAGGAAAAGATTACTTTTTCACTCCTTAAAGTCACCCCCCATGTCAAGGACTGGTGGGAAACCTACAATGAGCAAAAGGACAAGAGGGAACCCTCCCTGTTCTCGGTCGCACCCACTTTTTGAGATTCCATCAAGGAACAATATTATCCTATGGGTAGATATGAGGACAAGTACATATAATGGAATACACTGTGGCAACAAAGGGATCAAAATGTGCATGAGCTGATGAATCAGTTCCATACCATGTGTACAAAGTTGGGTATCAAATATTCAGAGAAAAATTTGGTGCTAAAGTACTACAGTTGTATGCACAAATACATTTAGGAGGAAATGGATTTCCTCAACATCTCCTCGCTTGCTGTAGCATACCGATATGCTTCCAAGACTGAGCATAAATCCAAATAGAATAAGCGATACTTTGGATCTGTGAATCAAAAGTAAGGGAAAGGCACCCCCAAACCATAGAACAAAGGAAAAAGACAAGGTGAGGAAACCTAGTACAACCCTCCAAACCCACAAGATAATAACAACACTGTGAAGCCAAATAATGACATGGGAAAGTGGTGTGAGTTCCATAAGAGCTCCACTGACAACACAAGTAAGTGTCAGCCCAAGCAGTCATTGGTCGTCAAGCTGAAGGCTTCCAAATTAGATGCATGTTCAAACTCTGAGTCAGAACCCAAAAAGGGGAATGACAAAGGGAATAAAATTACGATGTGGAGCCCAACACCACCATTTCCACCACCAAGTTCCATAAGGAGGAACCAGAAGATCAAGAGGAGGGTGAGTGCCTCTTACATTCCCAAATGTGATTGAAGGGTTCCTTGATGCAGTTCATTGTCAGTAGCAGGAGAAAAAATAACCTCATTTCAACATAGGTATAGAAGTGGTTGGGCCTGCTAAGCACATCACACCCACAATCATACACCATCAAGTGGCTTCACCAAAAATGGGATCTTTGCGTCATTGAGCAATGTCCTTACAACATCAAGCACTTCATGGATGAGGCATTATGTGATATTTATCCTATTGATGTTTGTGATGTATTATTAGGCCAACCATACTTGCGGAAGTGACAAGTCGTGTATGATTATAGGCCTCACGTTTTTATTGTTACTCTAGGAAATAAGTTGTACATGATACCAAGGTAGCACCACCTACCGCCATCTCTTTGATCACTGTAAAGCAATGCAGTAAGCTCATTTCCAAAACCGGAATTTTTTTTTCCTGATGATCCACCGTCAAGGAAATAAGAATAATGTGGCCACGACCTCCAGACAGGGCTCCTCTGCACAGAAAAAATAGATGGACAAGGTCATGGAGGAGTATGGGGACATCTTCATCTCACCCACAGGGGTACCTTTGCATTATCAAGTCAAGCACTCCATTGATCTGACCTAGGCGTTATACTACCCAAAGGATCGCTCTATCGGCACTGGGTAATAATGAAATCAAGAGGCAGATTCAGGAGCTGCTACAGAAAGGTCACATTCAGATGAGTTCATCACCCTATGGGAGCCCGATCGTGTTGGTACAAAATAAGGATGGGCCTTGGAGACTCTGTATTGACTATCAGAAATTGAACAAGATCATTGTCTAGAATAGGTACTTGATCCCGTGGATTCATGACCTTCTAGACTAACTCAAGGGGGGGGAATATTTCAGCAAGATTGACTCGAATTCTAGGTATCACCAAGTACTAATTGAGCCCTCCAATGTGTGGAAGACTACCTTCGAATCCAAGGAAGGCCTTTTTGAGTGGTTGGTCATGCCTTTTAGGTTTACAAATGCCCCTGCAGCCTTCATGAGGCTGATGGATGACATCTTGTGACCATTTACCAACTCATACGTGGTAATGTATTTGGATGGCATCCTGATCTTCAGCCAAAGTTGGGAAGAGCACCTCCACCACATTCGACAGGTCCTCTAAACACTGCGACAACACAATTTGTGTGCCAATTTAGAGGAATGAACTTTTGGCATGACCTACATTCAATATCTAGGATAAATCATTTATGAGTGAGGGGTGCATGTGGACCCAGCCAAAATCCCTGTCATTCAGGATTTTCCAACCCCATCCACTCTAACAAACCTTCGTAGCTTTCTAGGCCTTGCAAATTTCTACTGCAGGTTCGTGTTGGGGTTCTCTCATATCACTTGGCCTTTAAGTCAAGTCACTAAAGGGGGAGAAAAAGCCAAATTATTTTGGTCTAAATCTCAACAGAAGGCATTCACAGAGTTGAAGCATCGCCTATTTTTTTCACCAGTTCTCACATTACCAGACTTACATCAACCATTTGAGATTGAGATAGATGCCTCTGACTATGCTATTGGGGAATTTCTTACTCAGTAGGGGTATATAGTGGCCTATCACAGTAAGAAACTTTGAGACATAGTATGGAAGTATCCCACCTATGAAAAAGAGATGTATTCCATTGTGCAGGATTTCTAATAATGGAAGCACTAAATTTTAGGGAAGGAAATAGTCATCCACACAGATCATTAATCCCTCCAGTTCATACAGACATAAGGGAAGTTGCAGAATGGTCGCCATCAGAAATGGTCCACATACCTCCTACAGCTCCATTTGAACATCAAATACAAGAAGGTAAGCACCAATAATGTTTCATATTGCCTCAGTCGACTGCCGATTGTGGCACTAACCACTATGCTCAACTCTTGTGGGAATGATAATTTAGGTTGGTCGCATATCTACAAAAACGATCTATAATTAAGCAGCACATACTAGAGGCTCCTAGAAGGTAATAAGGTTCTATAATTTCACCTCCAATATGAATTATTGTGCCACGTGGGACACCTCTGTGTTCCTTAAATTGAGCATGCCAATATGATTTGGGAATAGCACTACATTCAAGTCGTTGGAAATTTTGGGGTCAAGAAAATAGTGGAAGTACTGAAAAAGTATTTATATTGGTCGAACCTTCGACAAGATGTCAAGAAGTACATCAGATCATGCACTTCCTATGCCATCGCTAAACTAACCATCAAGAAGCAATGCCTATATGCTCCACTTCCTACACCTAGTTGGCCTTGGGAATCCATCTCCATGGATTACATGTCAGGCCCTCCTTCTACCAAGGATGGAAACGACTGTGTTTTTGTGGTCGTCGACAGGTTCTCTAAGATGGCCATTATGGCAGCCTACAAGAGAATATCATAGCATAAGCCATTGCTAAACTCTTCTTTGATCGAGTGTGGGTACACTTTAGGGTCCCATAGTCCTTTATATCATATGGAAATAACAGATTCCTCAACACATTTTATTCAAGTTTATGGTCGATTCTGGACACCAAACTCACTAAGTCTACATATTTCCACCCCTAAACTGATGGCCAAACAAAGGTCGTCAACAGGATGATTGTACACATTATGCACATGTACAACTCAAATCATCCATGCACATGGGATGAAATACTTCCCTATATCCATCATAGTTATAAGTCGGTTCTCCACAGCTCAACTGGCCACAACCCCTTTCAAGTGGGTTTTGGATTCTAGCCACTATGTCCCTTTGATGTGGCCATACCATTTACATATACTCACGCAGATTCATCTCATATCCATTCCAAAGTTGGCAAGGAAAACAACTTCATTGAGCGCATTTAGCACATCTACCAACAGGTCCATGACACATTGGACAAAACCAATGCTAAGTACAAGTAGCGACATGATAAGCATTGGGTGCCACACAAGTTCCACGTGGGCGACAAGTTCCACATGGACCCCAACGCAAGCTTCTCCCACTCGGATATGGCCATACACCATAACCAAGGTTTTATGGGACAATGCCTTCAGGCTTAGTATTCCACCATTCCCTGGTCTTCAACTAATGTTCAATGTGGACCGCCTTTGGCCCTACTTTCCACCATTACTGGACACATCTAGCATTGTATGAAAACTCACACTGATGGAGTTAAACCCAGCCTGCATAGAACAATCCAAAACTGATCAAACCATGGACACACAGATCAAGAACACCCGCCAACAAAAGATCCAGCTATATCGAGTTGTCAAAGCAGACCAACTCCTTCACTAGGGAACGTGGTTCGCTAAGGACTTGGTTCAACATAAATTTTCTCACCTCGTGGAGGCTCTGCATGAAATGGGGACCATTTCTTCCTAAGGGGGGAGGAATGATCCAAGTGGATATTGGTGGCCACCCACCTATTTCGTACACATCATTTTATCACCATGACACTTGACACTCAAAATGGATCTATCACCATCCATACTCATGCTCCCTTGCAATTCAAACATTTATATTCCTTGACCAAGTCATGAAATTTGGGGAAAATGACTCTTTAAACTCTTAAATATGGCTTGCGCACTTTATATAGTCATTTCCTATGCATGTGTTGATACTACTAAGATTCCCCGTGTAGTTTTGCGCTCTGTTTTCCATTAAAAATTGTGCAACTAACTAAAAGTAAGTTCTAGAAGCATAGTTAGGTGCATTTTTTCCAAACTAGAAGCCTCTGAGTAATCTCAATTCAATCCAAACCCCTCCAATCATGGATATAATTCCCTTGGATCATGGAACCCTAATCCCCTCATTTGTGGATCTGAAACCTCCGCAGTTTCTCCTATAAATTGATCTGAGACTTTAGGGTTAGGGGAGCTCACATATAGTAGTATTGTGTTGGCATTTTTGGATTGGGGATTTTGTTAACCAAGGAGGAAGATTGGAGGCATTCAAGAGGAGCCTATATGACATCAAGGCTTGGTTGTAATATTTCTCTTTGTTCTCTGATAATATATTTGGGTACATTTTCTCACTCATTTTTTCTTGGATTTGTGAATGATTTGTGTTCATATACTCATTAAAAAAATTGTATTTCCTAATCTCCTTGATCATTAGGTTAAGTTGGTTTTTAGATTATTATTATGTTGCAGATGCCTTTAATCCTTTACATGTTTGTGGTTGTAAGTTTATTCTAAGCATTGAGGAGCTTCATTGGAGTAAAGTGTGGGGTCTTCATCAAGCATTTCATGGAAAAGGTAAGAGCATCATCCTCTTCTCCTAGTTTTAGTAATCTAAAAATTGTTAGCTTAGGGAAAGAGATATTCACATGTTTGTTTATTTCTAGTTCTCTGTTAGGATTATAGGGAGATCACTCTTGTCCGCAAGAGGGATTTATCTAGGTAACAAATTGGCGAATCCATTAGGGAACATCTTATTTCTCTTGGTTTTCTTTGGTTTAAATTTCCTTTTTTACTGGTTTGACTATGTCTGGATGTGGTGTAATTGATGACATTTTAGATCCTATGGGTTGGGTGCCTCTTTTTTTATTTTTTCTAAAATTTCTTGCTCCCTACGCAGTTCTTTTTTAGTAATAGTGTGCAGTATTGCGCAGTTTTCATTGTAACACAATGTGCATGTGCATTGTATTACACTAGTTACCTACGCACCCCCTGGAAATTTTTCAAAAAATGAATTTCCTGCTTGTCAGAGTTTGATTTATAATTTATAAGTGGTCATTTTTTCTTATATCAAATTTCAGGACCTGTTTTTGAGCTTATTTTGTTTGCCTTAGTGTCAATTTTTGAGATTTCATCCCTTTTACATTTTTTGGGTAGGGTTTTCCCTGGTTGGTTTAATATATCTGTTGGGAAAGATAGATTGAATCTCTAGATTATTGTTTTTTCTATATTTTTATTCTAGATATACTAGGTGTGTTAATAATCTTGCTCATTTGAGTGATTTGTTTTTCTCATTTTGTGAAATAAAGCTTCTAGATTCGTGAAGTAGGGTTTGTCTCAAAAAAGTAGTGTTTTGTGAAATTACTTTTTCTTGAGTGAAAAAGTGATTTGTTTGCATTCAGTTTGAAGTAATCATAAAAATACACTTGTAAGCATCATTAGTTAAATATTTCATTAAAAACTTTTGTTTTTGAAAAAAAAAATTCATAAATTTTAGGGTTTTGTGTTTTTCATCAATTTTGAGGAATTGGGAACAATTGTTTGTAAAAATAATCGTACGTTTTGGCTTAAAGCGAACGAAAATTTTCATTAAAGTTTCATTGAATAAACTTCAAACTGAATTGGTTTCTTTATGAAAAATACTGTTTTGGGATTTTTTAGGAAATTTTCCTTTTAAGTTCAAAGAACCTCTAACTTCCCCTTAACTAGGAATCCATCAAAATAAAAAGTTGTATATTCATCGTTGAATGCATTAGAGTATTTTGAGTCGGTCACAACATCATCAAGTTTCAATTTCGTACCCCTTTGCATAAATAACAACCAAATTAACACAACACTAATTAAAATTAATCTAGATATTTTTATATTTTTTAGGGCTCATTCCACCAATTTAGATCAGGATTAGTGCTTTGGAATAGGGAAGTACTTAACTTTCTAGATAAAATAAACAAACAAATAGTATCTTGCGGTATGAAAATTTCCAATTGTTGCAATTTTTCTCTGGGAAAATATTCTTAAAAGAGTTAAGCATGAGGTCATGTAGGACCAAGTGGAGTAATCATACCTAATTCATTGGTAAAGATAGAAGATGTGCATGCATTACAAATGGTAAACCTTGAATTTACCTTTATTAAGGAGCTTGGGATCACTTATCAATAAAAATAGGATTTACTATGTGAAGGAGCTTTCAAGGGGATTTACTCTGCTCTTGCATGTACATCGAGCCACAAACTGTTCCCCCAGGTTTGATTTTCTCAATTGGTAACCTTAGTGGCTATAATCTTAGGATTTTTCCCAAGGTGGCAGTGGAGGGAAGGTCCAAATGTACCTGGAGCAGATGTTGACTAGACTCACTTGTAATTTTCGGAGGGTAATAATCACTCGAGATGGCATAGTGGAGTTACTTGCACTAGACTATTTCATTAAGTAGGTTGTCAGGGTAATTGTTCCAACTTCTAGTTTTCCACATTGATCTCTGTGAGGATGAATTTCATCACCAACTAGTGATTTTATTGTGGAAACATATTGTTTGTGTGTGGTTTTACTTCTAGAATTTATAGCACGTGTTCACTTGTTTGTTTATTTTTACAGACCTTAGGAGTGATTTTTTGAAATTTTGTGATCTTGTGTGTTAAAAATTAATTGTGGTTGAATTACCGAGAACTTCACGTAAAATGTAGGGGAAACCCCCTGAATACACACCCAGTCGGTTGGAGAAAATTAAAAGAGCAAGAATAAATTATTGACGATGAAGAAGAGAAAGAAATTCCTACTCATCGTATTTCTTTAGACTTACGGCCCAGTGAACTGAACTTTCCTTTAGATTTACCTTTTTCTCCTTTTGAACCGGATCCTTGGTATCTTACCATCCCTGACTTTATACATTCATCAGGTTATGTTCATCCACATCGTCGAATCCCATTTTACTCTTTACCTAGATATAGAATATCTGATATGGCTTCTGGAAACATTTCTATGGATTCATTCATGTTCTCATCTTCTCCAAAAAACTTATTATACGATGGTCCTTTTATTCTTGATGGGTACCAGTCACTTACTAGAAATTTTCCAGGAGCATCTCCTTCCCCTCAAGATTCTACTGTGTCAATTGTTTTAACAGATTCTACAGCCCAAACTTTGACTATGGACTATATTTATATGCTTTTCAGTAATACCTCTCAAGTTAACTCATCAGGTGGTTAAATTCTGCCTGGGGTCCAACAGCCTCTTTCGAGAGTAAAATCTTATGTTGGAACGTACCCTATTGTTGTAGGGCAGCCTTTACCTGGGAATTATCAAATTTATAGTCCAATTACTCAAACTAGTTATGGTTAACCCTATGTGTCACAACCCTCTATGGGAAATCCTTATTCAGGGATGAACACTATATGGAATCCTTCGTTTACTCAACATCCTTTGCAATCTACCCCAAAGATGCCTTATAATCAACCTACTCAGCCAACTGGACCATTTGGTTATACTCAAGTCCAACAAACTGTTTAGGGAATACCTCAAATTACACGGGGGGAATTTGTGCCAAGTAGTCAGCAAGTTGGCCCAATTACTCCTCATAATCTCATCCAACCTACTATGAAAACATTTTTTCACCAAATTGGTACTCCTCACACACCCATCTTGGGATTTTCTTAAGTCTATATTGCTACCACCCCTCAAATGTCAATGTCGACTACCACGTAGGCCATCCCCCAGACTACCATTTATCAAACTGGACCTACATTCCAGTCTATAACTAAAGTATCTTTGGGACAACCACATGTAGTAGCCATGCAAACAAGTCAACCTTTTCAAGGGCAACCTTTCATAGGTCAACCTTTTAAAGTTCAATTTGTTCAGGGCCAACCATTTTAGGGACAATATCAATCAGGAAAAATGGGACCAAATCTGCCTTTCTAGAGACAACCATACCCTGGTCACACATTTCAAATACCATCTCAACCTCAATATGGTATGGCTAATCCTAGATACCCTAGAGGTATGGACATTCCAACTACTCAGGTTATTCCAAGATATCTTGGATACCCTCCTCTGGGTACCGTACTTGTCCCTCAGGGTTATTAATTTTCTCAGCAAGACCCTAATTGATGGTTACCTTTTATAGTAAATCTGTATTTACCAGAATTTTCTCAGCTAAAAAATGGTGCTATTTATTATTTTCCATTTTGTTTGGGCATGCCTACTATGTTTCCCATTGACATGCAGAAGTTTGAAGGAAAATCAAGAGAGGGCCCTTCAAACTATGTCATGACTTATCATTTGTTGTGCGCATCCAACTCTTTGATCGATGATTCCATTTGATTAAGACTTTTTCATATAACCTTTATTGGTTTAGCCATGAAGTGGTACATTGAGTTACCACGAGCCTCTTTCAACAATTTCAATGCCTTAGTAACTGCTTTCCTAACTCATTTTTAGTTACCAGTCCATTATGATAATGGTATGAAGCTTTTGACCTCACTCAAACAAAGTACGTCTACTTATATTTCATATCATATTCATGAATGGAGACATAGACATCCTTTGGTCAAACTTTTTATTCCAGATCAAATTTTGGCTTAATGGTTTATTAAGTCTTTACTCCCAAATATTATTGAAGATGTAGCCAAAGGAGGCATTGTCACGGAAGAGCAGGTTATTGCTCAAGCCCAATTTATAGACCTCCACTACAAGACAAAAGGACATTGGTGAGGGTCATGCTTGTGATGGACCTTTAAGGCCTATCACCAATGTCACATATGGTGACGATCCTTAAAAAAGTGTTGTTGTAAGTGCATATAGTAACGGTCCTTTAAGGTTTGTCACCAAAGCCATTTTTAGTGACACTTTTGGTGAGGGTTGTTAGAGGCCCGTCACTAATTCTCTCTTTGGTGACACTTCTAGTGATGATATTTTATTAACCCTCACGAATGCTCTTTTTTGTTACTTTTGGTGACGGTCAAAAAATGTTCATCATAATTGATAATTCCAATGAGTTTTTTATGACGCTATGTGCATGTTACTATATTGTTTATCAAAAGATAATGATTTAAGGCCATTGTTGTGGAGCCTTTTTCGCTATGTGTCCAAGGCCATATAGTGGTTCGATTTAGTCAATTTGTTAAGAAGTAATTAGTTTGTATCATTTCCCTCAAGTAATGATAATATATTTTTTATGTGAATCAATACATGATTAATATCTATTCGGTTCATTATCTAACAAATTCCCTTTAGATAAAGTTCCACTAATGTGTGTAGAAACTATATTATTTAATACATAATCAAGATTTGTAAATTCTACTAATGAGAGAGATCTAGCACTCCTCAACACTCTTGGCACATCTTAACATGCTTTGGCACACACTAACATTCCTTGGCACATCACATGTCTTAGAAAATACTTGTACCTAAAACATCTTTCCATGACTATGACACCCAAGCACAGGTTGGCAAGCCCTAACATAGCATAACACTCTCCTAGAATGTTTCAGCATGTCGTGTAGTCCCTAGCACCCTGGAACACTTTGGAATGCATTAACATACATGAGAACTTGTCACACATTGGAACTTGGCATGTATTTGAACCTATTATTAGTGTGCCTAGCATACCCCTTTTGAAAAATATAAAGTCCTATCTTATTAACCCTCTTATGTGTTCATTTCCTTGAATTTTAGCTTGGTTCTTCTTTTCGTTTCCATGATACTCCTTGACACATATTAGCATACCCTGGCACCCTACACATCCTAGAATTCCTTAGCATCTTGCATGTCTTGGGATTATTTGGCACATGGTAATAGAAAATGGAACTCCGTAGTGCACCCTAGCACTTCTTAACATGTCCTAATATTTGCTAGCACACTTTACTAGTGCTTAACATACCTTGTCACTCCCTCCTTGGAATGTTATCTAGCATTCATTGACACTCTCTGTCACACCCTAATATACATTCACTTCCATGAATTTTGACCTAGTGCTCCCTTGTGTTTCTCTATTACTCAATAACACTCCTCAACATGCATTAGCACACTTTGTCACACCTAATTAAAAATCTTCCACATTCCCTTCAAATTCATAACATGTGTACCACTACCTAACAGACATTGGCACTTGGCACGTTTTGGTGCTTGGAAAGTATTAGCATGTCTAGAATTCATTAATATTCCTTGGTATGCTTTGGCATGGTTTAATATTAAATTTATTTGAGATAAATTATTGGAAAGTAGATGAGAAATATAAAAGGATGATTTGGCACTTAGAATGCGCTAAAACTTGGCATTTTAAACCTATTTCCACCTAGTTTCGGTGTGCCTAGCATACCTCTATTAGAAAAGGTAAAATGATGACTTATTAACCCTCTTATGTGTTCATTTCCTTGTAGTTTAACTTGTTTCTCCTTTTTGTTTCCTTTATATTCCATGGCACGTATTGTCACACCTTTGCCCATTTTGGAAAGCTTTATCACTTGACACATCTTAGTGTATTTGACATCCTTTCAAACTATCTAACACATGTTTGCATTCCCTAGCATGCCTTGGCACTCATGCCCTCACAACTAGCCTTACATTTTTTCATGACTCAGGAACCGAATCAAGTCCTTTGCTACTACAGTTCAGGTGAAATTGGCCTGCTTCAGTCGCAAAAACTTGACCAATTGCACCTACTACAAGCAGATTATGCCTTTCTCACCTAAGAACTGCATATACATCATCCTAGGTCACTCATGTCACACACTCTTATTCATTCATTTCCATGCATTTAAAACTATTGATCCCTTGTTTTTCCCTGTCACTCCATAACACTCCCTGACATGCATTGGCACACCCTAGCTCTAGATACATCTTGGCATGTTTCCCTAGCCTCTAAAATGTCTTAGCACTTCCTATCATACCTTGTCACTCCCTCCTTAGCACACCTGGAACTCAATAACACTTAATTAGAGAAATTTTGAGGTCTAAAATGGGTCTCCTAAGAAAAATGTACAACCAAAATAAAATTTAGAATAACCAATAGGATTCAAGATGATGATTTCAGCCATGGGGGAAGATTCACCATTTTTGGGGTTAAAAGGTAAAAAGATTAAAAAATAATAAAATAATAAAACTACTTTTTCAACTTGTATTTTCAACTTATCTCCCTAAGGTTTTACTCACATTTCGAGGGGGAGTACTCTTTGGATGCAAAAATTAATTCTTCATCCAACGAGTACCCATGTTGCATACTTTCGATGGACCTTGCTATACGAAAAATGAGAAATACATGAAAAAACATGATTGCAATCACTTTTTTCGTGCATTTATCATTTTTCATGTAGCAGAGTCCATCTAAAGTATGCAACATTGGTACTCCTTGTATGGGGAATAAAATTATGCATACAGTGAGTGTTCTCACTTGAAATAAAATTATGCATACAATTAGTGTTCTCGCTTGAAATTTTAGTAAACCCATAGGGATATAAGTTGAAAATATGGGTTTAAAATTATTTTTTTTCTTTTTTCCCTCTAGAATTTGATATGTAATCTAATATTATTTTATTATCTCCATTATTATTTTATAATTTCCTCAGGAGGCCCATTTTATACCTCATAATTCCCCTAATGTCTGTCACAATCTCTTAATTATTCATTTGCATGCATTATTTTCACATAGTGCTCCCTTGTGTGTCCCTAGGACTACCTAACACTTCCTAGCATGTGTTGGCATACCCAGGTACCTGACACATTTTGGTCGTGTGCCACTCTAGCACACTAGCATAACTTAGCATTACCTAGCATACCATGTCACTTCCTACTTAGCGCACCTAGAACTCGCTGAAACTCCCTGTCACACACTCTTGTTCATTAATTTCAATGCATTTTGACATATTTATCCCTTATGTTTCCCTGACACTCGCTAACACTCAACACACATTGGCACTTGGAACATCTTGGTATGCTTCCATAACACTCTAGCATGCCTTGGAACTATCTAGCATATCTTTTCACTCCCTCCTTAGAAAACCTAGAACTCCATAGCATGCCCTATAACTCCTTGGTACATATTACATCTTGGCACTTGGTGGCACTTGAAAATTCTTGGCATGTGTTTGGATGCCCTGGAATGCCTTGGCATGGTTTAAGATAAAATTTATTTGAGATCAATTATTCACAATTAAGAGAGAAGTAATAGAGGATGATTTGGCACTTAAGACATGTTAGCACTTGGCCCTTGGCATGTATTGGCACTAGTGTTGGTATGCCTAGCATGCCCCTCTTGAAAAGGTAAGGTCCTAAATTATTAACCTTCATATGTGTTTATTTATTTTCATTTTAACTTGTCATTCCATTTTTTCACCTGACACTCCTTGACACACGTTCATATACCCTAACACCTGGCACATCTTGTCATGCCTTAACACATGGCATGTCTTGGTATGCATTGGCATGGCTTGGAACTATATGGCACTACATGGAAGATGTTAGCACGCCATTACACTTCTTTACATGCCCTAAAGCTCCCTATAATTCCTTGAGACTCCCCCTTTGGCATGTTTGACACTCATTGACACTTTGTGACACACCCTCTTATTGATTCATTTCCATTCATTTTGACTCAATGATTTATGTTTGATGGGGTGCATGTCTACAAATATTTCCTTTAAGAGAATAAAAATATGATCATACCATTACTGACATAAGTGATTGCGATATTATACTTGAATGACATTACAAAAATACACAAGATATATTAAGAATGACATTTTATGGTTTTTTTATGGTGTGGGAATGGTAAGAAGTGAGTGGTCAATATTGTTGAAATGATATATTTGAGTTGTTAAATTTATACAATTCAAATGCCCCAAAACATTTTCAAAACACTAAATCTATTTATACATTATTATTATAATTTTAACAATAATAAATTGTAATCTAACCAAAAAAAGAACATATCACCAAATTCTAGCCAAAAAATAAAACTTTTTAAATTCACCTTATTTTTAAACACATTTTAATTAAACCTTGAGTGGGACTAATGGTTAAGAGCATGTGGTTCCTCCTAAGAGGTCATAGGTTCAAAATCATAGGGGTTATAGTATGTATGCCTTCATAGACATAAAATTCAAATTGCTACACGGAGGTGGGTCCCTTGTCCCACAAACACGGCAGTCTTGTACACCAATTTGATGTGTGTCGTGACCTTAAAATTGGATAATAATATAATAATAAACTACACAATGCAACTAAAAAAAACTTCATAAAATATAATTGATTCATTTCCATAAGTTGATGGGATGAGCTAACTTGCACATATGTGATTAATATTTTGTATTTATTAATACCATCCTAGATCCATATTAACTCTGGATCTATCAAGCATAGAGAGGGATCAAATATCTCAAGGTTCAAACCTCTTTTTTGAGTGCAAAACTTGAGGAAAGGTTTTCACCTCGAGAGGTTTGTTCCCTCTTAGTGCTTGATAGATCCAGAGTTAAAATGGATCTAGGTTGGTTTTAGTCATGTGTGGCCAAGGAAAATCTATCAAACATATGATTAATTTTATCAATAATATGTAAATAAATCTAATATTAATATAATAATTTTAAATATGCTTAATATGTTTGAGATTAGTTTGGTCATTTTAATTTTAAATTTTCTTAGTTACCTCAGTTTGTTGAAATGATAAATATCGTTAATAACTTTAATGATGAAATAAAAGTTTTGAATGCAAAGTGACAATGTAATAGTGCTGAATGATAGAAAATGTGAATAATAAGAATGTAGTCAATTATAAATAGTCTTCATTGTTATCAATCTCAAAATATTTTCGTCTATTGTTCCTATTGTTACACCATTTTTTTGGTCATCTAACCTATTATCATTAGATGGACCCAAGTACACCATGTAAGACCAATTTTACCCTAAGTAAAATTTCTTTCACTATGTAAAATAACTTAGTAAACCACATTTATTAGGTTTTTTATGGTCAAAACAGAAAACCCCAAAAGGAAATATTAAACAAACCTATATTTGTTTGATTTTCCTCATGGAATAATTAATTAAACCATAATTTAATTATTATTCCTAGTCATGCTTAACCCAAAACAAAGAAATTAGTTAGATAAACCTTTATTAATCTTATTATTTTCTAGGAATAATTATTTAAATCTTATTTAGATAATATTCCCTGTTAAATATGACCAAATCATCCACAAATAATTAAATAAATCATTATTTATTTGATTATCCTTCAACGACTTCCTTAAAAAGATAAATAAATCATTTATTTATTTATTATTGACAAATAAAGGGATTTGACCCAAGTCAAATAATTTTTCCCTCCAAAAAATATAATAAAATATTCCATAAAAGGTGGATCTAGATTTGGTTAACATTATTTTAATCATGCACCAAGATCTAGAATGACCCAATATTTTGTTATAAATATGAGGGTTTTTCCTACCATTCTTCACCTTTTGTTGCCTATTAGATCACTCTGGATCTAAACTCTTGGTCTGACTTTGAGCCATTATCATTGTCACATTTTCCATTATTTGCTGTGTGAGCTCCCTTTGAGTTCTATCTTTGTCTGGGTTTTCTACACCAACGGGAGAGAGAAATGCTAGATCTGAAGTGTTGAGGACTTCCAAGAACCCATCCCATTGAGGAGAATTGGAAACATCTTCTTGTTTTCCTCCCAGGTGCCCTTAATACAAAAAATTCTTTCAAAAATTGTTCTTGTCTTGTCTATTGGATATATGGAGCAAACCCTTCTTTTTATTGCTTAATGTCTTTCTATGCATAGATCTGGTTTTTTGCAGCTCTTTTCTTGATCAACTAACTACAGATCTGAAGATATTGGCAGCCACTTTTGATGTTAGGGCTATTAGTTATGTGTAGCTAAAGTGGTCTTTTTTCGTACACTTCGACAAAGGATTCATACTAACAAATGGCGACTCCACACGGGTTTTAAATTACGACCGCTGTCGTTTTTCATATTCCTGCATATCCAGCTACTTCAGACCCTAGGGTTTCTTTTCAACTGTTCATTTTTCCTATTTTTATGTTGTTTTTCTCACATAAAACCCTAAAACATTAAAATTTCTGTCCCGTGTTTACGGCCCTATTGCGCGAGTGACGGACATCGGCCTTGCGCGGGGCCCGGCAACTTTTGAAAATCTGCGAGACAACGAGTTGGAGTGCTTTTTTAGCACAAAAGCGCTTATCGGACTCCGAATTAACTTTTGACCTCTTTTACGGCGGAAAAACGGTCGAGGCTGCGACTGTGCTTTTTTATGTTGTTTTGCAATTGCAGGTTTCTTGGAAAGCACGTTATCCCTTGTTTCTCTGTTTGTAGTTAGACACAATTTTACGATACAATTTCTTATCTAAGTGGGAACCTAGCCCCCTAGGGCTTCAGTACCCTCCACTGTTGGTGGGAGAGTTTTAGCTGTTTCAGCTGTTTGTTTTTCAGAGTTTCAACCTTCCCTTTTTCAGATCTGATACCTCATTCTCAGATCCCTTTAATCATCTCTTCTTCCTTTCAAATCACCTCTTGTAGTATTGTTTGGAACTCCCTTTAGGACCCCCTCCCTTTCCTTTCCGTTTTTTGCTGATTTCTTCCTTTTTTCCAGGCACCTTGCCTCTGCCTCTTGGCTGTGATCTGCACCTCTTTTCAACAGCTTTTCCCTTTAGATCCCTGTCACTGAATACTGATCTCAGCCAGCTCTTTTTAGTGTCGAAATTTTCGCCAGATTTTTCCCTCTTTTAGATTAGTTTTGAGAGACTGCCTTTTTGGGTTGAATCGATGCAATAATCGTACTAATTTTCTGTTATTTCGACGGCTATATCTTGTTTTTCACTTATTATTTTTCGATTCTATAACCACATTTTTGTCTCTCTCTCAAAACGAAAAGGGTTTAAAAATTAAAATTAACACATGCCACACACTCACCCTAAGTGAAGAAGAGCCTGGTTTACATCGCCAGGACAAGACTTTAAAATCAATTGACACTGCACCTTTTTGCCCTTATTTCGACATTGTAATCACTTGATTCTGCACCTCCCTGCCTTTGTCAGTCGTTCTTCTTCCCCTCATGCCGTGTTTGTGTTGTCACCATTGCGCCCCCAAGGCGCGCCTCCCGGAGACTTCTTGGCCCTCACCCTCAGTTTCCAGTCGATCAAACTGCTTCGTCCCGCCGTCGTCGAGCCATTCCTCCTCTGAGTCCGCACTCCGACTCCTCTTCTGATTCATTGAGTTCTCCTTTTCCTTCTGGTTCTCCCCCTATCACTAGCTACTTCTCCTTTGGTCCGGGCCACATGGCGGCGATAATCTGGCCCTAATCGGGACTCTCACAAAACGAGAACCACCATGGAGCTTCTCTGGCTTGCACCTTTGCTCCGTGCATTGCGGGCCTCGGCCTCTAGATTTCAATCGATTGATCGATGACCCTGTACGCCACACCGTGTTGGGTTGGCACCTTCTGCCAGCAAGCTCCCTACGAAATCCACTATGTGGTCAGGCCTTTAACTGGAGAAGATCAGCAATCAGCAAGATCACCCACAGGTATTGCCTCCAATTCCATTACGATGATTCCATCCGTCTTACCGATGATTCCATCCGTCTTCAGTTGTTCCAATGCACGCTTACCGGCGAAGCTTCTAAATGGTATGTTGACCAAGCCACCTCTTCCCATACCACCTTTGCGACCATTGCCCAAGCCTTTCTATATTATTTCCAGCTCCTGCTCTAATACGATACTGATACGGAGCTTTTGACCTCTTTTAAGCAAACCTCTTCGACCTGCCTTTCCACTCATGTCCAGGAATGGCGACGAAGATGAAGCTTATGTCGAGCTCCCCCCTTCGAAGATCAGGTTTATATGGACTGGTACCTTCGCACTCTCTTAGCTCCCATTGGAAAAGATGTCGCCTCCCATTTCCCTCAAACTGAAGAAGCTGCCCTCCAAATAGCCTTGAAATATGACCTGATCTATGCTCAGTCTGGTTATGTTTATACCATCCTTCCTGACCTCCCCAGGCCCGGAGGCGCTAACGCCCTGGGGGCATCTCATTCCGCCGATGGTATCGTTGGAGCCCTTTCTCATCGATATGCTCAACCTCCTATGGGCTATGGTCTCCCTCAGGGAGGGGCCAGCACCTCTAGCACTTTTCCCCCTCCAAGTAGCATGTATCCAGGATACGGCATGCCTCAGCCTTTTTCCCAACCTCCTGCTTACCTCAATGTTTCCCAACCTAACCATTACCCTTATCCGCAGCCTGGTGCGCCAGCTCCTCCAGCATATGCGCTTCCATCTCCCTTGCCTCCTCCAACCCCGCAACAGCACCTAAAGCCCCCTCCAGGGCAAGTATTTGCACAGCATGGCGCGACTAATCCCCCTTCTTCTCAAAGAAGGCGGAAAGGAAATCCAAACCAATCTGCCCCTGGTACTCGGGGACCCAATCCTCAAGGTATTGACCATAACACTGCTAACCAGCAACAAGGCACTCAGCCCAAGCCGGACATGCCTCTTCGCACAAATACGCCTTGTTCATGTTGCGGTGTTTATGGTCATTACACCCACGATTGTCCCCTCTTACCACAGATGCGACAGATGTGGGAGTCTCAAGCCACATTGTGCGGACAACATGCCTCCCCTCATGCTCCCCCTAATGTGGCCACTACTCAACTAGCTGTGTTTACTGATCCTTTCCCTCAGCAAGGATTCGTGGCTACCCAACCACCTGACGGACAGGTCACCACTCCACCTTCCATTTCTGGTTCCTTCGATTACCACATCCTCATGATGAACTCTGATCCATCCCCAACCGTCAACCTTCACCTTCAAACTCGGTCTCGCCAGTAGCCCAAGCCTTCTGCTCATTCTGCCCCCGAGTCCCCTTCTTCCAGTTCTACAGAGCCTCTTTCGACATCCAATGGTTGCTTACATATTCCTCAACCCAAAGTTGAGGTCCATACCAATATTCCTAAAGGACTGTTCCATCGAAATGCTGCTTCTGGTCGAGCTGCTCATTCGTATAGCATAGTAGATGATTTTGCGCAATCTCCTGCTGCCATTTCCACATTGGAACTCCTCCAGTCATGCCCTTCCCAAAAGAAGGCTTTGCTATCTGCCGTGGGTGTTGTAGATCCTGCCGATGACCAAATTATTGTTTTCGACGCCCATCAATCAGAACATCCTCCTCTTCCTGCTTCCGTCACCTTCCAAATCCCAGTCAAAATCCGGAATGCCAACATTTCTCGATGTATAATTGATGAGGGGGCATCCACCTATGTGATGTCCGCTTCGGTTTGGAAGCAACTCAGATCTCTTGACTTGGCCCCTTCCACGATCACCCTTCGAGCGTGGGACGGCCATACCTCCCAGCCCATTGGCCTTTTTCGTAATTTTCCTATCACCCTTTCCAGTAAGACTGTTTGCGTTGACGTCGAAGTCATCGACGCCCATATAGACTACAACATTCTATTGGGGCAAAGCTACACCTATGCCATGTCTGCTGTCCCATCCACGGTTTTTTGCAAGATGTCTTTTCCTCACAATGGAAAGATAGTCACCATCGACCAGTTGACTTATCATGAGCCAAAGTCTCAAACCTCCCCTGAGACGACCATCTCGTCTGTAGCCAATAAGAAAACCGTCGATTCCTTGACCAGTGTCTCTCCCGACGTCTATAAAGACTCCTCTTTACTTGGAACCTTTCTTGGTCTCCCTCCTCCTCCTATCTCTGATCCCAGCTTATCGAATGTTTGCATGATGCAATCGTCTCGGGCTGCCCTTAAGCGACCCGCTTCGGCTAGTCAGCAACCTCAGAATCAACCTCGCCCACCGAAACCCACTCCTAGCCCTTCATCGCCGCCAGCCGGACCTCCTCCTTCCGGCCCTTCTCCTATAGCTGGTATCCCTGAAACCCTTTATCCCCCTGGATCGGTTCCCCCAGGCCTTAACCATCTCGGAGCCGTCCCTCCTGGTCATTATCCCGCTGGTTAGATACCGTTCCTGGCTCCCCCTCCTGGAGTCTATTCGGTCCCCGTCATGGCCACCCTCTCTCTCCCTAAACTGACCCTGGGTATACCCATCTGGTACCTTTACCCTCCAGCCGCTACCCCTCCTGGTCACCCCAAACCCTATCTTGCTTTGACACCAGTTCAACCGGTCCCCCTCGCTTCCTCCGTTGCTACCATGCCCCCTGCACCTCCCCAGGACCCTACCCCTGTGGTGACAGCTCCAGGAAAGAAAGGCAAAGCTCGCAAGGGGGCATCCAAAGACAAGGCCACCCCGACTGACCCTGCTCCTCCTCCGCCCGCCAAGCCTTGTGCCTTGTGTGCTGTCGTCGGTCATGCCACCCATACTTGTCCTGAGTTGCCTTGCATTCAACCCATGGTTAAAGTCACGTTCCCTGAGTCTACGGTCTCCGACCCTTCTCTTCTGTCCTCGTCCGTAACCAAGAACCCAAAAACTATTCGCACTAGCAAACCCTGTGCTTTGTGCGGTGTCCATGGCCATTACTCCCACCATTGTCCTCACCTGACGCATTACCGTGCCTCTTTAGAAGTAGTCCGAGAGTATGAGGTTGAACAAAATCAATCCGCCTCTCCCATACTCGCGCAGTATGCTTCGGGCCAGCTTGAGGATCCCCCCGCTCCCATCGACATTCCCCCCCCGATGTTCTAATGACGGAGTCTACTACGACCATTATTTACCTATCATCCTCTGTGCGACCCTTAGAGCACATTCCCCTTGAATCCTCCCCTATTTTTTCGCTTGACCCCCCTTCAGCGACCACCCTGGGCTCCCCATCTTTTAACCCTTTGTTTCCCGGTTCTTCTGTCATTCTCTGTGACGATCCGTATGCGAGCCTTTCTTCCCCTACGGATGCTTTAGGTAAATTTGCCGTGTCATGTGGTGTCTCTTCCACCTTTGACCCCCTCTTTTCTGCCCCTACACGAGATAACTCCACCCGTATCTTTGTTGACCTCCGCAGCCCAAGTCCCCGCCATACCTCCTATAGCCCTCATATACCACCCTCTAGTTTGTATATGAGTCATAGCCATCCCGCTCATCGCACTCCCTCCCGCGGTCGTCGCTCGATGTCTTCTGTACGCTCACGCTGCCCTCATTGTCCCTCCTCCCCCCATTTGTTGTCTTGTAACACTATTCCGCAGGACCTCCCGTCCCCACCCTATATCGGTTACACTGATGGTGCAAGTCGTTACTCCCGGAATCTAGCCTCGGTAGGTTGGGCCATTTTCACCCCCTTGCATGCCCTTGTGCTCTCAAACGGGGTCTGCATTGGTACTGCCACCAACAATCAGGCTGAATATGATGCAGTGCATGGTCGCTTAGCCGATGCCCTCTTTCATTGCATCCTCCATCTGCATGTTCATTTGGATTCCCTACTTCTTGTCATGCAACTAAATGGTGTTTATCGTGTGCATAACCCTGTGCTGTTTAGACGCTATTTACGCGTGAAACTCTTGATACGTGAATTTGAAACCATAACTTTCAACCATGTACCTCGAGAACAGAATCACTATGTAGATAGTATTGCAAACCATGTTCTAGATTGGAATTTATCACACGCATTTCATACAAGACAATAACATTCATGATCATTAAAAAAGATGCATATCCATAATATGTGTCACAAAACATGTGTTTAGAGTCCATCTACTCTGATACATATGACATGCCCATAGCATGTTACAAAAAACTCAAAACTGGGGGCACCACCTGCCCCCTACATACACACTAGGGGGCACCACATGCCCCACACCTAATCACTATCTGGTGGATCCCGAGCCAATGGATCTGCTCCTGCAGCCTGTAGATCACGTATCCCCTAACCAGCCATCGCCATGCACCGCATGACACCTCGCCATTCCGAGGGTAGACCAATGCATGGCTATATGTACTGGTCGTCTAAGTCTTGCCACCCACGCTTTGACACTCCGATCAGCAACCTCTCGCATCTACTGTGGATGTCCTCCAGAAGGGTGGTCGCATCCTCATTGTGCGTTGCTCTCGACCCACTCAGACCTGCAACTCCAGATGTTTCCGGTCGTCCCATATATCCGGCCGGTTTTACCAGAGCTATATCTGCATACCAAAAGTACAGGAGTCAGTACCCTATCTACTATTCACTAACTATAACATGCCCAAAAAATAATAGTTACTTATCACTTACCATCAGGTCCCCATACTCGACCAGGCGGAAGTGGTAGGTCTGGATCCCCACAATAACTCATCCCACTATAGGGATAGTCGTCTATGTATAACGGCATATGATCCCAATGGGAAAAGAACTCAGGTCGAAACACTCGTCCGACTGCCCCTCCTCCTCCTCTGCATAGTAGCTGCCCCCACCGGCGCATCCTGGGCTCTCTTGGGCCCCCATCTAGGAGCTGTATACGAGGTCATAAGGTCGGGATCTTCTCAAAAAAGAAGGAACACAATAAAGTCCCATACGAGCAATCGTGGTTCACTTGCCGCTTGCACAGAAACAACTGTCATTTTAACAACACCAACATCATTTGGGCCCACCCATAGTAGGTCCCACTCAACACGCTCTCTACCATCATCATCTACCCCCCAGTGATGTGATGGAATGCCTGGCTGCCCAGGATCCACAGCACCGCTGCGGCCACTGCCCAGGTCTCCAGTCTCTCTAGGTCCCCGATCAGTATCCGTGTCCCTTTGACTCAGAGACCCGGTCAAAAATAACGCTCCACAAACTCCATGATTTTCTGCCCCCGCAGTAACACTAGCTGCGTATTTCCCACCATCCCAAGTGGCAGGAGACCTGTCAGGAAATACACTGCACTGGACTGTCAGTTCGATCCTATGCCCCTGCACTACAAAGACCTCATGCTCTAGATCCCAATAACTGATAATCTGGGCCAACAAGGGCTCTACAGCTCTCATCAAAGGGTTCTCCAAAAAATTCAAAACCCCAAACCTGGCCGACACACGACGGACACCCTGATCTGCCTGGATCTCTGCCCGTAATGTACCCAGGTCTCTCTCTCTCTAGTTCACCTGTATATCTGCCATATCTGCACAAAAAAATCATCTTTGTCAGCCTACAGATAGGGAATACTGTAACCAAACAAAAAAAACCCATCTCTCAGCCATCAAACAACACTAAAACCCCCTCATCTTTCAGGTCGCACTTTTCTGCCAAATCCTGGGATAGGTTGCACCTTTTGGCTCAAAACCTGCGTCCCAGGTCACAGATTTTGGCCCAAAAAGTGTGACCCAGCCGAAAAGATGCAAGGGGGGCTGTTCCTGAGATTCTGGGCCCTAATCTGAACTTTCAATCCATCAAAATGAAAGAGTAAGGTTAGGCCTCTTACCTACAACTGACGGATCTCGATTCCAATGGTCGATTTGTCTGCTATGCTCGCCGCAATATTTAGGGCCTTCTCTCCTCTCTACATTCACCACAGCAACACTAGCAAATGAGTGGATTTGGAGGGAAAACTGCCTTATTAAAAGAGAACCCTTGTTTCTTCTTTCGCCTGCTGCGACCATACCGTAGCTCCGTTTGACAAACCATCTGCACCGTTGGAAAGCTCTCACCGAGCCCTCAAATGGGTATCTGTTAGTTTTTTGTGATTTGATACTTCACCAGGACACGTTTTGTCCAATATGGGTCACTTCACCTCTCCTTAAAATCACATTTCTTCACTTACAACACTTGTACTTGGGGCACCACGTTGCCTCCTTACTTGTCTTTGTTCGTGTTGATTTTCATCGTGAGTTACCATCTTGTACTCATGTTTTCATGGTCCCCCATTGGACCTTTAATGTGTGGCAGCACCATCGAGTCGCCCTTGTTTAGAGCATCCAAGTGGAGTCATCATCGCAGTCATGGAGTCTATCCCGAGTCCCTTTGTACCCCGCTATCGTCCTCCATCCCTCATTGCTTGGTTTCTCTCTTGTGTCGCACATTATGGCCTTCAGTCCCACTGTCCCTTATCCCTAATGATATTGTGTCAGTCGCTACCATGTCATTCATGCCCTGTATGCTCTAGCAAGGGAAGTCTTCCATTCGCTACTCAGTCCCTTCCATTCCACCATCATCATTGGTATTAGTCTGTCCGTCGCTCTACTATTTTCTCTCGTGCCTTAGTTGAGGATCTCTCATTGCCTCACCTATGGCGGACCTCCTTCTGTCGACATCAGCTCCTTCATTCCAGAAAACAGGTCTAGAGGGCGGTGTACCTTGGTTCCAGCTTCCACTCTTGTTTGGTGCCTCAGATAAGGCAAAGGGATCTCTGATTTCCCTTTGACTTGATTGTTTCTCCGCTCCAGCTCCTTTCAGCATGATTGAGATCCGTGTACTTGATGGTTTAGTGATGCAGCAGCAGCTCTTGGTGATTCTTGGGTTTGTGTGAGATGTCTCAGCCCTCATGAGGGGGTGGCCCTGTAGGTAGCCCCCCACATGCCTGGATGACCTCTTCATTGCAGCCTTCGATGCAGCTCCATATATTTGATGATGTCGGCCTTAGCCGCTTGCAGCGCCTCTTTGATTTGCATGTATCAGTCAGATTTTGTGAGCCCTTCCCCACTTATAGGGGGCATTTGGGTTGTATTTGTATCTCATGTACTCAGATATTATTGTATAAGTCCTGGCTGTTATCCCAGGCACAACATGTATATGGGATCCCTCATTGTATTTCTATCTGGCTCATGTTTATGCCAGCTGTACTTTATGGTTCAGTCCCTTGTTTACTGGACACACTATTCTTTTGTACTTTGTCTCGGCGGGCATAGGTATGCCTCCCCCACCACCTTTAGCATAGGTACCCTCTCATAAAAAGAGACTTGTTGCACCTGCAAGTCTCGTCTCCTCAGGGTCTAGTTCTTCAGCACATTAGTCTACCTTACATTTCTCTCTCTGACTTCCCTTTTGATGTCCGGTGATTGAGTTCTTACAACGTACTTCGGTCATATGATTTGCTCCTAACACTCGCACGCTGGGGGGCAATCTGTTACACCATTTTTTGGTCATCTAACCTACTATCATTAGATGGACCCAAGTACACCATGTAAGACCAATTTTACCCTAATTAAAATTGCTTTCACTATGTAAAATAACTTAATAAAACACATTTATTAGGTTGTTTATGGTCTAAACAGGAAACCCCAAAAGGAAATATTAAACAAACTTATATTTGTTTGATTTTCCTCAAGGAATAATTAATTAAACAATAATTTAATTATTATTCCTGGTCATGTTTAACCCAAAACAAAGAAATTAATTAGATAAACCTTTATTTATCTTATTATTTTCTAGGAATAATTATTTAAATCTTATTTAGATAATATTCCCTGTTAAATATGACCAAATCATCCACAAATAATTAAATAAATCATTATTTATTTGATTATCCTTCAACGACTTCCTTAAAAAGATAAATAAATCATTTATTTATTTATTATTGACAAATAAAGGGATTTGACCCAAGTCAAATACTTTTTCCCTCCAAAAAATATATTAAAATATTCCATAAAAGGTGGATCTAGATTTGGTTAACATTATTTTAATCATGCACCAAGATCTAGAATGACACAATATTTTGTTATAAATAGGAGGGTTTTTCCTACCATTATTCACCTTTTGTTGCCTATTAGATCACTCTGGATCTAAACTCTTGGTCTGACTTTGAGCCATTATCATTGTCACATTTTCCATTATTTTCTGTGTGAGCTCCCTTTGAGTTCTATCTTTGTCTGGGTTTTCTACACCAACAGGAGAGAGAAATGCTAGATCTGAAGTGCTGAGGACTTCCAAGAACCCATCCCATTGAGGAGAATTGGAAACACCTATTGTCACTCGTTTTATTTTTGTCATCTTCTCATATTGATTATATGAAAAGGACAGTTGAAATCATAAACCATTTAATTATTCAGCCCGAGATGTTGTAGTAAACATCATACATTGTCTCTCTTGCTCTCCAATAGTAATAGGTTGAATTACTATAACACAAAAATCAATGTACATTTCCAATAATTTTTTGTGCTAACACTAAAATCAATGAGCATTGTTAATCCAATCACTTTAAAATTAATGTACCATCATACATCAAATCAGAAATCAACATCTACATTGAAATCAATGCATTTAATGCAAGCAATTAAATAAGATTATAAATACACTGAAATCAATGCATCTAATGCAACAATCAATAGGATTAGAAATCAACATCTACACTCAAACCAATGCATCTAGTGAAAGTAAGAAAATAGGATTAGAAACCAACATCTACACTAAGATCAATGCATTTAGTGCAAGCAATCCAATAGGATTAGAAATCACCATATACACTAAAATAAAAGCATTTAGTGCAAGCAATCAAATAGGATTATAAATCATCTACACTGAAATCAATGCATCTAGTGCAAGCAATCAAATATAATTATGAATCGACATCTACATTGAAAATGATGCATCTAGTGCAAGAAATCAAATAGGATTAGAAATCACCACCTACACTGAAATCAATGTATTTAGTGCAAGAAATCAAATAGGATTAGAAACCAACATCTACACTGAAATCAATGCATTTAGTGCAAGCAATCAAATAGGATTAGAAATCACCATCTACACTGAAATCAATGCATTTAGGGCAAGCAATCAAATAGGATTAGAAATCATCTACATTGAAATCAATGCATATAGTACAAGAAATCAAATAGGATTAGAAATCACCATCTACACTGAAATCAATGCATTTAGTGCAAGAAATCAAATAGGATTAGAAACCAAAATCTACATTGAAATCAATGCATTTACTGCAAGAAATCAAATAGGATTATAAATTGCCATATACTATAAAATCAAGGCATTTAGTGCAAGAAGTCATCTTCCATCTCTCCCCTCTCCATCTACATCTATATCTCCCTTAATCTCTCCTTATTTATATATCTATATCACCCCCTCAAAATCACATGCTTTCTCACTCCATATCTATCAATCTCTTTGCCCCTCCCTCGCTCTCTCCATCTATCTCTTCTTCCATCTCTTCACCTTCCATCAATATCTCTATCTCCCTTTGTCTCTCTATATCACCCCCAAAACATACACTATCTTTCTCCAATCTATATATCTATCCCTCTCCTCCTCTCCCTCTCTCTCTCTATCTCTCTCTCTTTCCCCTACCTCCCTCTCTCCTACTTCTCTATATTTCCTTTGATTGTGCTCTCTCCCTCTCTCTCCATATTCCTTATCACTCCCTCTCTCTCCACATTTCTCTCTTTGCCTTTTTTCTTACCTCCCTCTCTCTACCCCTCCAACTTCATATCTCTTTCCCTCCCTCTCTCCACTCTCTCACGTCCTCTCTCTCCTTTTCTCTCTCTCTCTCTCTCTCTCTCTCCAATTATGTTACTATATCCCTCCCTCTCTCCTTCTCTCTCCTTCTCTCCCCCCTTCTCTCCATCTCTCCTTCTTTGTCTCTTTTTCTCACCTGCAAAGATCCACAGTCTCTCTCCATCTCTCCCTTGTCACTCCCTCACTCTCTATGTATTTCTTATTCCCTCCCTCTCTCCCTCTCTCCTCCTCTCTCTCAAGCCCTCTCTCTCCCTTTCTCTCCTACCTACATCTATCTTCTCCCATCACTCTCTCTCTCTCTCTCTCTCTCTCCCTCTCTCCCTCTCTCTTTTCCCTCCAACCCTCTCTCTCCCCACATCACTCTCCTCCCCTCTCTCATCCTTCCTCTCTCTCCTTTTCTATCCTACCTCCCTCTATATTCCCCATCTCTCTCTCTCTCTCTCTCTCTCTCTCTCTATTTTCCTCCATTCCTCTTTCTCTCTCTCTTTCTTTGCCTTCCATTCCTCTCTCTCTTTCTCTTTTCCCTCCAATACTCTCTCTTCCCTCATCTCTCTCTCTCTCAAAATATGTTACTATTTCCCTCCCTCTCTCCTTCTTTGTCTCTTTATCTCACCCCTAAACATACACACTATCTCTCCATCACTGCCTTGTAACTACCTCTCTCTCTCCACTTCTCACTCTCTATGTTTTTCTTATTCCCCCCCTTTGTCCCCCTCCAACTCCATCTCTCTATCCCTAACACTCTCCTCCTCTCTCTTAGGTCCTCTCTTCCTCTCTCTCTCTCTCTCTCTCTCTCTCTCTCTTACCCTCCAATCCTCTCACTATATCCCTCCCTCTCTACTTCTCTCTCTCCCCCTTCCATCTTTGTGTCTCCCTCTCCCTATCTTACCCTTCTCTACCTCTCTCTCTCTCTCTCCCCTTGAGTTTCTCTCCATCTTTCTGTTGTGACTCCTAGTATCTCTCCACCTCTATCACTCTATGTCTTTGTACTTCCTTCTCATATATATCTAGAGTTAATATATATAATGATATATTAATATATATTATAATATAACAAAATTTAATATTTTATTAATCCAAATTTATTAAATTTAATAATATTAATATTATAATATATTAATATGAATATTAAAATTAATAATAATAATAATTTTTATTATTTTTATTATTATTATTATTATTAATTTTTAATATTAATATTAGGGTTAATAATGTTTTTTTTTCCTGGTACTAATAATAATTTGGCCCATGGTATTTGGCTCATAGGCTTCACCTAAATAAAACCTATTTTTTGAGTGTTCTTTAAGTATAAAGAGGATTATGGAGTAAATATAAAAAGAGGATTTATTTATTTACCATACCTCTGGTTTATTTATATTTTATTTATTTACCATACCTATATTATTTACCATGGTATTTGGCCCATGGGCTTCGTATATAGTTGGATGATTTCTAATCTCATTTGATATATTTTTATTTATTTACCATATTTCTTTATAACCCTTTTATATTTATTTATTTACCATACCTCTTTTATAAATATGGTATTTTGCCAATGCTATTTAGCCCATGGTATTAAAATAGTATTTTTCCCATAGGCTTCACCTAAATAAAACTTCTTCTTTTTGAGTTTCCTTAAATATAAAGAGGTTTAAGGAGTAAATATAAAAATAGGTTTTATTTATTTACCATACCTTTGGTTTATTTATATTTTTATTTATTTATCACACCTTTAGTTTATTTATATTTATATTTATTTACCATACCTTCGGTTTATTTATATTTTTATTTATTTACCATACCTCTTATTTGTGTTTGTAACCCTCTTTATATTTTAAATTTATATTGTTTTTATACGTAATAATAAATAAATTGATTTTTAAATAGGGCGACATTAGATTAAAAATGTTAAATGTTTACGTGTTTAAGTTTTTACTTGATATCTACCCCATATTGGGTTGAAACTCATAACCATGCTTGTTTAGTGAAATGTTTAGTGAAAACCCTTACACATTTCACTTCCAATTTTAAAATCATTATTTTTATTATTTAAAAATTTGATAAATAGTGTTTATTTTTTTCATTTTCCCTCCTAAAACATTGGCCACTTCTTGACGCTCTTACTAAGCGTATGAATTTATTTCTGAATTCCAAATCCAATGGATGATGGCAACTGCGAAACACTAAAACCTCTTTATGATCTTACTAAGATTCTTCACTCTTGTGGACAATGAATTTATTTTGAATTCCAAATCTACTAGATGATTGAAACTCTGAATTTATTTTTGAATTCTAGATCTACTGGATGATGGAAACTCTAAATTCAGCTAAAAAAATTTCACATTAAGATAGTTTTCTCCCTCACGAGCTCAACATAATCAACATTTTCTTTATGTTTCTCTATATACAAGTAATATTATTTTGGTACATTTATGTATCTAAACTTCTATTTTAAGTTGTCTCTACCGGGTTCAAACCCCCAATTTTCGACGTAGAAAAGAAGATGATAATTCGTTTCTTGGTCAGGATTTCAAAAAGAGAACGCGGACGATTCCATCAGGTTTTGTTGTTGTAGTTTTTTAAATGATAGAGATTAAATCATTGATTTTAAGTAGAAATATTGAAATAAATGAGACGTCAAGGCTGCTACAATGGCGAGGGGATATTTTGATCTAGAGACCCTTTTGCAATTTTATCTCCCCACTTAGGTTTCATGCACAAACCCTACATCTCAGATTTTGTTACTTGCAGATAGTTTTATTACATAATTCTGTAAAATCATTATTTTGTGGTTAGTAAAAAAACCCTAATTTCTTTTGCCTCAGTTTGTCATGATTGAAATCTTAATTGTACTTGGCTTCCTTCAATAAAACCTAATTCTTCTTGGTTTCCATGAATACAAATTTGGTTTTTTTTGTCCTTGTGAGAAAAACACACAAAACTCTATTTTATTTTTGCCTCGTGATTGAAATCGTGATTGAAATATTAATTGTGCTTGGTTTCCTTCAGTAAAACCTAATTCCGCTTGGTTGCCATGAATAAAAATTTGATTTGGTTTTGGTCTTGTGAGAAAAACTCTAGTATCGTGCTTTCATCCAAATTGTTGCAAATAGAAGCCTTTATTTTTGGCTTTAGCATGGATCCATGATGGATATAAATATCGATATAGATTCTAGAGTAGAGAAAAATGAGGAAAATTGGGTTTAATTTACTACACTTAGGGTTTAGTTGAAAACATAATGGAAGTATGATATTATCTGAAAATTGGTTGTTACCTCAATGATATACTCATTGGCACCAATGCGGGGAGAGGGTTGTTGAAGTTCATGGGCAGGTGAAGTTTTTTGGGACTGTGGAGTAATGAGTGAAATAAATATCTCTTCATATACCCTTTCAATCTGAATTATCCAATTTGGGGTAGCTTCACACTTGGTGGGAAATGATATCTTCAAATGAAAGAAAACTTTCTTTTTGGAACTCCTTCAGTTTTTTTTCGAAGGAACTGCACTACAAACTATGGATTACCTTTGGTTTAGTTGACAGTTCTGGGGGGTAGTTTTCCCACCAAAGTTAACTGGCCCTTTCATTTAGTATGAATTATCTAAATTAAATTCATGTCGCATGTATAGGACCCCTGTCCATGACTTATCATGCCACATGAGTATGCTAAACGCTCCACGAAACCAATGTACCATTAGAAAATTTATGAGTTTAATTGTTGAAGTTCGGGTGCAGGTGGAGCTTCACTAGGACTATGAAGTAATGAAGGAAAAAAATTTCTTATCATTCTTCCTTTCAATTTGAACAACCTAGTTTGGGGAAACTTCCCACTCCACAGGAAATGGAATCTTCCATTGATTTTTTTTTTTTGAACTACTTCAAGAAAATTGCCCAAGGAGGCTTGTATTACAAACTACAAATTTCCTTTGGGTTAATTACCTGTTTTGAGGGGTAGTTGTCCCATCAAAATTTTCTGGCACTTAAATTCAGTATCATTTATTTGAATGAAATTCATGACAAATGTATCATAAATATGATGGAAAGAATGATACCCTTGTCCATGGCTTATAATGCACATGAATATGTTAACCTCTCCGCTGAACCAATGCAACAATAGCAAATTTTTCCACTTAAAATGTTTTAAATCCTATCAATTTTTTTAAGATAATTCCAAATAATACAAGCATGCCTCATCTTTCTGCACTTAAAGTGGCACGTTTCCATCACTATAGAAATAATTAACAATTTTTTCCAAAGGCTACATCATCATTCAATAGACACGTCATGTAAACCCCACATAAAGGAGGAGTATGCCAGGTATAATTTAATTTTGGGTCATTGTCACAACAATTGTTCTAGAGTTCCATCAAACCATAGGTTGACAAATAGTATGTTGCTGCTATATCTAAGGATGTAAATATTATGTTCCTTACACCATGATCACCAAGGTGGTTTACTCACTCTAAGTGTTTGGCTTGACCTTAACAAGGTTTACCTGGGGGTAATAATAAATCTAGAAACCTTTGGCTAATCAACCATAGGTAGAGGGTATTTTATTATGCCAAAATTTCCTAAGCACACACTTCAGCTTAATTGTAAGCATGAATAAAATAAATCACAAAAGTATAAGCACAGGCATCCCCAAAGGGGTATGTCATTGGGAAAAAACTTATCAGCAATTGAGTTGAATGAGGGTTAGAGAATGATTATAATGGAAATGATCGAAATATTGAGTTGAAAAATAAATTTCCTAAAAAAGTATTAAGATATTCAAACAACTGTGATAACAACATAGAATTTTGCACTTAGAATTGTGTACCAACCCCGTACTAGGAAAGCGTATCAGTACAAACGATCGATGGACTTTGTCATCTATTTTTTCAAATTTTATTTTCAAGAGAATAAACTATTTTATGGATTCCTTTTCCCATTCCACACTTTCCCACGAAGCAAGCACTATATCAAAATAAATTACTTCTTAATAAAACCCATTTACTCTCGGTCGATACAAGTTGAAATTGACTGAATTATTATGGTTAAGGCTTTTCCTAGAATATTGTTCCAGGAATTAAGAAAAACAATTGATTTATAGGATATAGGACCTAATGGTGTACCTATATGAATATTATGGGATTAACTTGATCATTGTAATTCCATATTCCCTATATTCTAGAATCAAAATAGTCCCCAAGGACCAAGACAGGCGAAACATGTCATTACCAATAGCCTTCATATCTTGAAAGTCTCACATGAAAGGCCATATTTCCCAAGGATTTATCATATTCATCCCATTAAGCACTAGGAGGACATTCTCTTCTAATATGTTCTCTAATCATATCTCATTTTCTGCTCCACAATTTGGTAGGGATAACACTCCTTATCTATCAAGGGCCAAGCCTCAGTAACACGGTCCGTCAAAGGAGTATTTTGCATAAATATTTTTTAAGTGGAAGGTGAATGTATCTTTGATATTTTCTAGGTCCTCAACCAAAATTCCCTCTAGATTATTGATCCTGTGATTCTTTCTAAATAATTTTTCGTGCTTGATAAATTCTTAGAGGCTTCATCACCATTCACCACTGTAAATGATCCTTGATTCTGAACCACTTGGCTCTATATTATTTTCCTATAGGGTGAACATGGAATTAGGAATATTCTCGTCAAGAAGCATCCACACCTCAATTAATTATTTTAATCCTTTTTTTTATGTCTTCTTTTCTATCTAGCAATCGTCCTCCCCCATCCATGAAGGAACTTGACCATTATTTAAATAGCTTCCTCCTACCATAATATCTAATCATCATTGTCTCATGGTCTAGGAACCATATTATAGACATTTGTGATCAAAGTACATCAGTGTTTAGAGGAAACATAGGATACATTCAACTTGAAAGGAAGAGATATTGGAAGGTCACTCCACCCACTACTATGATAAAATGTTATTTCATCTTTTGCAGAATAGATCCCATCCAATATAACTTTCACTCTTTCAATATCCCTCCATACCAATAAAAATAAGCCTTTGAAATCCATATGTTTTCATATCTATTTCACATCAGATATTAAAAATCAAGATTTACAGCTTGACCAACATTTGTTTACTCCTCCAGAGAGGATGAAAAAATATTTTTCTTTGCTACCTCCCTCCCACTTTACCATATTAAAGTCACTCAAGATAATCCATTCAGTAACTAGTAGTGAATTATCAATCCAATCCAACAACCATCTACAATATATTGCAATAGACACATCGTAAATGGAACAAAAAATATTCACCTACCTAGAAAGACACACTTATTATTGAAATACATACCATGGGGTACAACTGTTGAACTCAATTGAGGTGATAATCCAAGAATAGTATACATAGATCTAATTCATAGTTAATGGCATAGAAAGAACCATGCCAAAAAATTCCATTCATGATTGTTGAATAAAGCTCAAAGGCAGTAGCCTTGACCTCCTGCAAACACAATACATCAACTCTTTGCCTTGAATGATATCGTTAATTAGATTCATTTGGAGGGGAGGGTTATACCCTTTATATTCCAAGATCAAACAATAATATTCATCTTGCAACATTTCCTTTCATGTTCAATGCCTCAAACGTATTTTAGATTAACATCTCCTCAACACCTTGTTTGCCATACTATGTGTCATTGGTTATTGCATTATTGTAAGGAATATTCTTCACCATATTTGAAGATTTGGGAGGATGATTGATATTTTTTGTCCATTGCTAGAACTTTTCCTTTTACCATTTTATTGCATATTAAATCCATCATGATTGTCAACAATTTTGGATTGATTCTCTCTGTCTGATTATCAATGGTCTTCAAAATTTCCTTCTTTCTTTCATTCTAGACATGTATGCCTTTGGGCCTAACTGGGTTTCCCCTGGGATATTTTAGACACCTTTTCTGAAGAATTTTATATGCTAGTCTAATCATATTTGGCCACTCTTCTATGAGGGAATTCTGTTGGGAAAAATACTGAGAGGGGGGGTGAATCAGTATTTACTGCATATTCAAAACTTTTTACTTTTTCATTCCTTAAAACCCATACGCTACTTTGCTGAAGCCAAGTAGCGTATACACGCGGATATCCTTCATAAAACTCGCGTATACACAGAGATCTAATTATGCTATTAGTTCTTCACTTATATCATTCCATCATTCATTCATTAGATGTTCTATAAAACAGTAAACATGTGCAATAAGAACAGAATAAACCATCACACAAAGCATCACACATGAACACCAGGATTTTTAGGTGGAAACCCAAGTCGGGAGAAAACCACCGCTGCAGTTGCTCAGCCTTCAATATTTTATTATAGAGAAAACATCTTACAACATATGTGCCGGCGCAGACTTGACCAGCACGCAGGCACCCACCTGCGCTCGTTTACCAGCCTCTCCTGGAAGGGAGCTCCAACCCCCTGACTCGTTTACCAGCCTCTCCCGGAAGGGAGCTACGACCCCCTGCTCTCGTTTACCAGCCTCACCTGGAAGGGAGCTACAACCCCCTGACTGAAGGCTACAACCCTCAGCACCACCTTGGACCACGTTTCATCAATTTTCACACTGGATCCAACAACTTCAATAGAACACAACTTACAGGCCACAATTCATCATATTTCCAGACTGAACCCTTTTCATACTTTTAAGCACAAACATACATCATCAACAGATACATACCAATTCAGACAACCCAGATCAGATAGCAGTAATACAGCAGAACAGATCAGATGTTTCATACCCCTTGCTTCAGCAAACCCTAGTTTGCATACGCGCTTTCCCTTCACTGATGTTGCGTATATACGCGCTTCCGTCCACACAAACCAGCGTACACCTCAGTGTATATTTTATTGCGCATACGCGCTTTCTCTTCGCTGAAGCTGCGTATATACGCGCTTCCTCCGCGTCAAAGTAGCGTATAGATCTTCAATTATTACAGAGCAGCAGACTTCTTCAGATCAGATATTCAGTTCAGATTTACCCTTTCTCTTCAGACAGATGTTCGCCTAGATGTTCGCCTCATCACAGATCTAAGCCTTCCATAAGCACATCTAGTAGATACATTTCAGATCTAGATCCCTTTCTTCATCATTGGTGCATCATCCATTCAGATTTATCTTCAAGTGTAACCCTTTCATTCAGATCTACTTCAGAGAGAAGTATTCATTCAAGCTCAGATATCTTGCACCCACTCACATGATTTGCACAATGAATTTCTTCTCCTTATATATGATTACCCTTTGTCAATACCATGAGCCCCTTTTTCAATACCATGGATCAAAACAATACCATAAGCCAAAAACTATCTGGACGGGGTCAATTTAGGCGGATCATTACCCAATTCAATGGGTTAATACCATGGTGGTTACCCTTGGTTTTGCACTTTTTGAGCGCTTTTGCCCATACGCGACTTGGCACGTGCCTTTCCGCGTGTATACGCGATTTCCCCTAGGCCAATACGCATATACCAAGAGACATACTCTTTTTCATCATACTTTGAGTACATTCTGAAATCCTTTCTTCATAGTCTTCTGTACACACTGTAGAAACATCATATTTTCTTCATCAGGAACATATTCTCTCAAGCACAACTTCATCAAGTAAGTTGTCATCATCTTCATCAAGTGGGTTGCCTTTCAAGGACAACACTTAGCATCATATTGTCAACAAACATCATATCACATCATATTTACATCATTTACTAAGTCCATCAAGTCAAGCATAACTTCATCAGGTGGATTGCCATCAAGGACAACACATGTCAACAGTCGCATGTCTTCATCTTCATTTAGTGGGTTGCCATCAAGGACAACACTCTGCATCATATTTCCAACAATCTCCCCCTTTGGACTTGATGGCAACCACGATGGTGTTTGGTTACCACAGCAGATTGATACCATGTCACTCTCCCAAATATGTCACATCATTACCTTCTCTTTATTCAAACACCATGTCACTCTCCCCCTTTGACATCAAGGGCAAAGGGCGGATCAAAAACCAACACTCTCCTCCTTTTCTCCTCATGTGGAAGAAACATTCTGCAGATCTGATATGTGCTGAAGTGGCCAAACTCCCCCTGAGTTCATGTTGAATCTTCAAACATATTTGTCAAAGAAGTACATGACTCTATGAACTTCCTATCACCAAGGACTCATACTTACATCAATTATCCATCCACATGGATTTACATATGAGACTCAACTACCCAACCAAGTGGGTTTACAAATTTGACTCAGCTACCCAACCAAGTGGGTTTACAAAAATGACAAGTCCTTACATGACTGAATATTACAATTTTACAACATGGGTCTCCACCATACCTTTTCATACAAATACAAATATGACTTTTCATAACCAATACCAAAAAGTCCTCAAGAAAGAGAACATATTTCAGAACCATCATAATGCCAACACTGCATTATACTCAGCAAAGCTAATGCTCCCCCTGAATCTGTGCAACCAAGCAATCTTTCCAAAGACTAAGGCTCCCCCTTAGTTTGTGCATCCTGAAAACTTCCACCAACAAATCTTCATCAAAACATTAGAAATAGAATTATGAGAACTGGAACACCACCACAGATACCAAACAGTATCAGAGATATCAAACAGCACTGCAGCTATGCTGAAGAATGCTGAACCAACCAAAAATTGTCAGCAACCAAACATACGCGGTTTTATGTGCAGGAACTCGCGTACATACGCGACTGTGTTTCAGGAAACCCGCGTATCCCAAGCCATCTTCTAAATTTCAACCAGATCTGATTCTTTGTAAGGCAAAGACAGTGTTCAGCTTCTTTCCGAGACATTTGAATGCTTCCTTGGACTACAGATAGATAGAATAGTGTAGTTGTGTCTTCAAGCGTCATCCAACGGTTGTAGCATCAGCACAATAGTAACCAAGCCTTCAGATTCTTTGCAGCATCAATACAATCTTTCCAAGAAAAATTCTCATATCAGAACAACATCTTCACATAGGTGTCAAGCAATCATCCATGTGGTCCAACATCACCATGATCTTCAAAATTTAACATGAAGTAACATATGTAGGCAAAAGATCTCTCAACCATAGTAACACATTCTGCATGATTTATTTCTGAATCAAATGACATCCAACTCTTCCATGTGGGAGTACAAAAGATACTTATCAGCAACCAGGGCTCAAAAACTCATCATAATAAACCATGTACCAGGTCATCTTTATTTGAGCATGAGTATCACAAAAACCAGAGAATAGGCAATCATATTGCCAACAATGCAATCATTAGTATTCAACCTGCTGCTCCCCCTAAATCAGTGCTCTTCATTAGCTTGTGCAATCTGAAGCAAGTCATCAGCAACAATCTCTGCATGATCTGTCCTAATCTCTGAATTATAAAACTTTCATCTCAACAACGAAAGCTCTTCATCATAAAGAAACCAGGCTTCAACCATAATATTCAACACAAGAGCCCATGTATCATATCATCATTTGTTTAGAACTGAGAAACTAAGCTGATACTGAGACTATAATACAGTTATTAACAATCAGACTGATGCTCCCCCTGAACCTCTGCTTCTGATCTTCGGTTATCAGATAAATTTTCTTATCATCAATGCATACGCGGCCGTGTCTGCTGAAACGCGCGTGTATACGCGACTTTTGTGAATATAACCCGCATATAGAAAGTGAAATATAGAAAATTTCACACCTTCATCTCCTTCTGCAATTTTACCTTCTGTCTTTTCTTCACACCAGATGCACTGTCAGAAATACATATAACCAGAATAATCAAATCAAACATGAGAGACATCATACATTGCTCCCCTTGTGACGATACATTACTAGATCTCATAATGTATCCCACATCATTCCTGCAGTCAATAAGAAAAGTCAGCTTCAGAAGCGGATGACTGCAGTAGGGTCAGAATTCCCTACGTTTCTGATCGGTCCTCCTTCTTTTTCCAAATTTTCTTGAGCTTTCCAACAGTGTGCTGGAAATTGTCCACTTTCCCAGATCTGTTCATCCTGCATTCTTTTTCTATATGTCCATACTTGTTACAAGCATAACATCTCATGTGGCCAGAGAAATAAACATAAGAATCATGATGAGTATTTCTAATCTTCCTCCTTTTACAATCAGCTGCTCTATGTCCATACTTGTTACATGAAAAACAATATCCCTTGAAGAAACCAGAGTACCTTTCTATGTAGGAACTGTTTGTTTGAGGCTGAAATGATCTGCTCCTACAATTTGCTGCAACATGCCCATAATTATGACATTTAAAGCATTCAACTTCATTGACTGATTTCCTTTGAGATTTCATCATTGTTGGTTGACCTTTTGTTTCTTTCAACACTTCAGGTTTTGCATTGACATCCTCTGAATTTTTAGCACTTCCTTGTGAGCTAGATTCTCCTTTAACAGCTTCATGGAAACCAAGACCAAGTTTGATAGCAGGAGACCTTTGATTACTCAGAATATTGTCCAAAATATTAGTACTATCATGAAACCTCAAAAGTTTAACCTTTTCTTATAATTTACCTTTGAGAATGTTTACCTCAACCTCCAAGGCTTGACATTGCTTTGTCATGCTTTCTTCTTTCCTTCTTCCATCTTCTACTTGATCCTTCAGATTTAGGATCTCTTCTTTCAACCAATTTTCATTTTCTTCACATGTTTGTTCTAGCTCTTCATTCTTCTTATTTGATTTTTCCAGATCTTCTTTGAGAGAGATGATTTCTGCTTCAAGGCCTTCCTTTTCAAATGATTGTAGAGGTTCCTTATTTTTCTTACTTGATGCTTCTAAATCTTCCTGAAGACAAATGATTGCAGCTTCAAGCCCTTCATTCTTCTTGCTTGATTTTTCAAGATCTGCTTCTAGATCTTTAATTCGATTGGATGCATAAGTATGAAACCTTTGATACTTGTCTACCTGTCCATTCAGCATTTCTATTTGATCTTTCATTTGTGAGATCATCTCTTTATAGATAGTTTCTTGCTTATTGTATGAACTTTGTAGTTCTTCTTCTTTAATTTTGAGAGCTTCTTCTAGATCCACAACTTTAATTTCACTATCTTTACTATTGTTTGCACAAAGAAGAGTATTATAAGTGGCCTTCTCCTTTTTCTTCTTTGCCATGAGTGCTTGTAGATCTTCGTCAGAATCCGTTTCATCTTCTTCAATTTTTGCTATACATGATTTCTGAGTAACTTTCTTCTTTTGCTTCTTAGCCATGAGCACTTTTAGATCTTGGTCAGAATCTTCTTCCTCTTCACTGGATACTTCATCATCATCTTCTTTTGCATAATAACTCTTTCTCTTTTCAGATTGTTTCCCTTTACCATGCTTTTTTCTATAAGGACATTTAGCAGCATAATGACCAACTTTTCCACACTCAAAACATTTGAAGGGAAGCTTACCTTTGAATCTTCCAGTGCCTAGTTGGAGCTTTCTCACGAAATTCGCTTCTTCTTCATCGGATATATAGTTGGATTCTTTGACAACTTCCTTTTCCTTTCCTTTTGTAGATGCCTTAAAAGCAGCTTCTCTTACTTGAGAAGGGCCTCCTTGTCTCATTTCAAAAGTAGTCAGAGTACCATGTAATTGAACAATAGTAAGAGTTTGCAAATCTTGCCTTTCTTCAATAGCTGAAACTTTAGAGTCAAATTTTGAAGTCAATGATCTTAAGACCTTTTCCACCAGAGTAGTATCAGTTATGGTTTCACCCAAATTTCTCATTCGATTTACAATATCATCCAGACGAAGAAAGAAACCGGCAACACTTTCATCACTATGCATCTTCAAATTTTCATATTCAATTCTAAGAGTTTGGAGTTTTGCACTTTTTACCTTTGTGTCTCCTTCATAGCTTAGAATGATTTTGTCCCATATGTCTTTTGCCGAATGTAGTTGCATCACTTTAGAAAATTCTGATTCAGACATGCTTCCCAATAAGACATTCACTGCTTTGGCATTGATTTCATACTTCTTTCTTTCAGCTGCATCAGTAGGAATACTTGCCGGGCATTGATAACCTTCTTCCACGATTTCCCATACATCTGCACCAAGACTTTGCAGATATGCTTTTGTACGTACCTTCCAGAATATCAGATTGCTTCCATTGAATAGAGGTGGCTTTATAGACATTACTCCTTCTTGACTTCCCATTGCGACAGATCTCCTTTAAGCGATCAAGCTTCTGCACAAGGACCTTCTCTGATACCAATTGTTGGGAAAAATACTGAGAGGGGGGGGTGAATCAGTATTTACTGCATATTCAAAACTTTTCACTTTTTCATTCCTTAAAACCCATACGCTACTTTGCTGAAGCCAAGTAGCGTATACACGCGGATATCCTTCATAAAACTCGCGTATACACAGAGGTCTAATTATGCTATTAGTTCTTCACTTATATCATTCCATCATTCATTCATTAGATGTTCTATAAACAGTAAACATGTGCAGTAAGAACAGAATAAACCATCACACAAAGCATCACATATGAACACCAGGATTTTTAGGTGGAAACCCAAGACGGGAGAAAACCACCGCTGCAGTTGCTCAGCCTTCAATATTTTATTATAGAGAAAACATCTTACAACATATGTGCTGGCGCAGACTTGACCAGCACGCAGGCACCCACCTGCGCTCGTTTACCAGCCTCTCCTGGAAGGGAGCTCCAACCCTCTGACTCGTTTACCAGCCTCTCCTGGAAGGGAGCTACGACCCCCTGATCTCGTTTACCAGCCTCTCCTGGAAGGGAGCTACAACCCCCTGACTGAAGGCTACAACCCTCAGCACCACCTTGGACCACGTTTCATCAATTTTCACACTGGATCCAACCACTTCAATAGAACACAACTTGTAGGCCAAAATTCATCATATTTCCATACCGAACTCTTTCCATACTTTTAAGCTCAACCATACATCATCAGCAGATACATATCAACACAGATCAGATATCAGAAAAACAGCAGAACAGATCAGATATTTCATACCCCTTGCTTCAGCAAACCCTAGTTTGCATACGCTCTTTCCCTTCACTGATGTTGCGTATATATGCGCTTCCGTCCACACAAACCAGCGTATACCTCAGTGTATATTTTATTGCGCATACGCGCTTTCTCTTCGCTGAAGCTGCGTATATACGCGCTTCCTCCGCGTCAAAGTAGCATATAGATATTCAATTATTACAGAGCAGCAGACTTCTTCAGATCAGATATTCAGTTCAGATTTACCCTTTCACTTCAGACAGATGTTCGCCTAGATGTTCGCCTCATCACAGATCTAAGCCTTCCATAAGCAGATCTAGTAGATACATTTCAGATCTAGATCCCTTTCTTCATCATTGGTGCATCATCCATTCGGATTTATCTTCAAGTGTAACCCTTTCATTCAGATCTACTTCAGAGAGAAGTATTCATTCAAGCTCAGATATCTTGCACCCACACTCATGATTTGCACAATGAATTTCTTCTCCTTATATATTATTACCCTTTGTCAATACCATGAGCCCCTTTTTCAATACCATGGATCAAAACAATACCATAAGCCCAAAACTATCTGGACGGGGTCAATTTAGGCGGATCATTACCCAATTCAATGGGTTAATACCATGGTGGTTACCCTTGGTTTTGCACTTTTTGAGCGCTTTTTCCCATACGCGACTTGGCACGTGCCTTTCCGCGTGTATACGCGATTTTCCTTAGGCCAATACGCGTATACCAAGAGACATACTCTTTTTCATCATACTTTGAGTACATTCTGAAATCCTTTCTTCATAGTCTTCTGTAAACATCATATTTTCTTCATCAGGAACATATTCTCTCAAGCACAACTTCATCAAGTAAGTTGTCATCATCTTCATCAGGTGGGTTGCCTTTCAAGGACAACACTTAGCATTATATTGTCAACAAACATTATATCATATCAGATTTACATCATTTACTAAGTCCATCAAGTCAAGCATAACTTCATCAGGTGGTTTGCCATCAAGGACAACACATGTCAACAGTCGCATGTCTTCATCTTCATTCGTGGGTTGCCATCAAGGACAACACTCTGCATCATATTTCCAACAAATTCCTTGATGTGATTATATGGCACCTGACATGAAAAACATGAACTTGGAGGGTTAAGATATCTCAATTGTTGATTAAAATTTCTGCCTCTGCCAAAAATCTTATTATATTGGTGTAATGGTTTTTTCAAACTAACATACAAACACACTTGAGGAATTTCTCGACATGTGGAACACTCTCTTAGAAAACAAGAATAAAAACCCTCCCAAAATTCTTTGTTATTGGCTACATACCTCTTAGTTTGATCTAGCATGTTGGAGAACTCAATGAAAATGAAAAATTGGCTTGATTGAAGTTGGAAGAATTGAAATCTTCACTCAAGGATTGTACATAAATGATGGATCCAACTATGTTCCAAGTTCCTTGGAGTAGAACAATGTGGGAAACCTATTTTGACTCAAATATAAGTGATAGATAGTGATAACCCAAGGCCAGAATGGGATTACAGGAATATATTATTCTTTTTCCTCCAATGATGTTCAAACTTCACACCATTACTGAAAATCCTATTCTAAAGAATTTTTCTAAAGGCAATATAGGAGAAAATCTCTTTTTTTACCATTCTCGCTTACTTTTGGTAAAGGAAGGGGCATGATCAAGCAAGAAGGGAATATTGGCATCAATGGAGTCTTCTTCCATATTGGCATACATTGATTCTATTATATATAAATACTCAAACATGTCCATTCCTGCTTTCAACAATACCTTAAGGTCAGGAATCTGCAAGAGATTTTTTTCATGTTTAATCATCCCTTGAATCAATGAGTACATTATCCTCATCTGATTATTTTTTGAATGTCATTTTTTAATACACACTCTTTACAATCAATTATAAAATCATGATTTTTTAGAATGGATATGTGGATTAGTAGCTACAAAGGGTCTACTTGAAATCATGGTATTAATGGTTGGGTTAGAGGGAATAACATGCATTAATGTAGCAATTTTCATCTGCTGAGGTAGTTGGTCACCGCTACAGCATAGTGGAAATGTTAAATTAAGGATGGGTTTAAGTTTAGATGTTATTCTCTTGATATATCCCTATATATGACCTTTAATTATTTAACATATATTTTTCTTATACCTATTGTTATTAATTTACTCATTTCCCTATATTTTCAAATGACCTAATGATCTAGTATGGTAGTTGTAATAAAATTGGCACAATTAGTAGAAAGCTATAGTAATTTTCAAACTCTACACAAATATTGGTTGGTCTACTTTTTCTTCTTCCAAATAAGCTCTTCCATCTCAATTTTTTCACAAATTTGGTATAATTAGTCATTAATTTTTTTGCAGTTATGTTTCTCCTGAATATGCAATGACTGGGCATCTAACTATGAAGGGTGATGTGTATAGTTATGGCATAGTGTTACTAGAATTTCTTACTAGAAGGAAACTAATTGATATGTCACAACCACCCAGGAAGAAAAACCTAGTTTCATGGGATATGTCTCTCCTTACAAGAAAAGTGGGCTTGGAAGCATTGGGTAACAATCTCCCCTTCAACAATGAACGCTAGTTGCCAATTAAAGTGAAGCATCGAGTTTGATGCTCTTTACAAATATGTTTACCCAAATTCTTTAGCACCATATTTTTTTGAGGGAAAGGAAAATATTCACACACAAACAATATTTTTTCGACATTCTACAAGAAGGAAATTTGGCTTGCTGAAGAATCGTCATTTGAACATTAAGTTACTTAAATGAGTATGGTTGATTTCTTACACCAGATCCATAGACCATAATGGTGGTTTATAACATTTCCTCAGAAACTATTGAGAAAGCACTACATGCAACCAAAAAATTGTAAGAATTTGATCACATTTGGAGATAGCTCACTCTAGTGATGCATTGATGGCCCATGGTTAGTTGAGTATTTTTCTATGAGCATTAAACCCTTAATGTACTTTTTATTATTTTTTTGTGGGTTCACATACTAGGAATGAAATACCATAGTTTAAAATTTGTCTTATTTGTGTATTCTTCTCAAATACACTGAGTATACTGAATTCTAGGATTTAAAAATCTTTCATTTCTTTCAACTGAATATATAAAGAGATTTGTGGCTTATAACCTTTTTTTATTTTGGTTTTTAAGAACTTTTCTACATTTCCTTTTGTGGAGACATAGAAGCATGTTATTTTAAGCAATGTAATTTTTTTTCTTGCAATATAACATGTATGATTGAGGAGTGCTCTTCAATTGAACAAGCTAACAAGTATCACTACAAGAAAAAATGACATTGGTGAGGGTCATGCTTGTGACAGACCTTTAAGGTCTGTCACTAATGTCACATATGGTGATGGTCCTTAAAAAAGCGTCGTTGTAAGTGTATATAGTGATGGTCCTTTAAGGTATGTCACCAAAGCCATTTTCAATGACACTTTTGTTGAGGATCATTAAAGGCCCATCACTAATTCTCTCTTTGGTGACACTTCTAGTGATGAACTTTTAATGACCCTCACCAATGTTAATTTTGTTACTTTTGGTGACGGTCAAAAAATGTTTGTCGCCATTGATCATTCCAATGAGTTTTTGATGATGTTATGTTCTTGTTAATATATTTTTTGTCAAAAGATAACAATTTAATACCATTATTGTGGATTCTTTTTTATAATATGTTCAAGGCCATAGTGGTTAGAATCAGTCAATTTTTTAAGAAGTAATTATTGTGTATCATTTCCCTCAAGTAATGACTAGTCAAATAGAATTTTCCTATGAGTCAACACATGATTCATATCTATTAAGTTTATTATCTAGAAAAATCACTTTAGATAAATTCCCACTAGTATGTGTATGAAATATATTATTTAATACATAATCAAGCTTTGTCAATTCTATTAATGAGAAATACCTAATACTCCTCAACAATCTAGGCACATCTTAAATTAATGATTTGGCACACACTAACATTTATTAACACCTCACATGTATTGGAACATCTTTGTAACTAGAAAATATTGTCATGACATTGATGCCCAAGCACATGGTGGCATGTGCTAGCACAACATAGAACTCTCCTAGCATGTGTTGGCATGCATGTAGTCCCTAGCATGCCCTGTAACACCTTGGTTGAATGCATTTACATACATTAGCACTTAGAACACACTACCACTTGGCTTGTATTATTATTAGTGTGGTTAGCATGCCCCTTTTGAAAAAGATAAAGTCTTGACTTATTAACCCTCTTATTGGTTTTTCCTTTTGTTTCCTTGAAACTTCTTGACACATATTGACATACCTTGGCACCCTGCACATCCTTAGCACCTGGCATGTATTGGCATATCTTGGCACTATTTGGCACATATAATTAGCACACCCTGGAACTCCCAAGCACACTTTAAGACTTATTGACATGCCTTGATATTCCCTAGAATGCCTTACCAATCCTTATCATACCTTGTCACTCCCTCCTTGGCATGACAACTATCAATCATTAACACTAGTCCCTGGCGCACGTTCCTCATATTCATTAAATTCCATGAATTTTGACCTAGTACTCCCTTAATGTTTTGTCCTAGTACTCCTTAACACTCCTCAGCATGCATTAGCGCTCTCTATAACACCTTAGCACTCTTCAACATTCTCTTCCACTTCATAGCATGCATAACACTCTGTGACACATATTGGCACTTGGAAAGTATTAGCATGTATGGATACGTTGACATGCCTTGGTATAATTTGGCATGGTTTAATATTAAATTTATTTGAGATCAACTGTTGGAAATTAGATGAGAAGCAACAAAGGAAGACTTGGCACTTAGAATGCACTAAGAATTTGCACTTGGCACCTATTGGCACCTAGTGTTGGTGTGCCTAGCATGCCCCTCTTGGAAAAGGTAAATTGATAACTTATTAACCCTCTTATGTGTTCATTTCCTTGTAGTTTAACTTGTTTCTCCATTTTCTTTCCTTGGCTATCGTTGGCATGCATTGACACACCCTTGCACATATTGGCATGCCTTATTACTTGGCACATCTTATCATGTTTGACATGAATTCACACTATATAACATATCTTAGCATTCCCTAACACACCTTAGCACTCATGTCCTCATAGCTAGCCTTTAAATTTTTTCATGACTTGGGAACCCAATCAATTCCTTGGCTACTGCAGTTCATGTGATAATATTGTCTTGCTTCAAACACAACAACTTGAAAAATTGCACCAACTACAAGTAGATTGTGCCTTGTTCACATAAGAAATGCCTATAACTCATCTTATGCCACTCATGTCCAAGCTAAACTTGTCCCACTTGACTAGTTACCAAGACAAGGATCACATGATCTAGCCATGGCCATAAAAAAACTAAGAAACATAACTTACATAGGAAATATTTCACATGTATGTTCAATTCATATATTAGTAGAACATTAACTGAGAGTTTGCAAGAACCACAATGTGCACAAGGCACACAAGATATAAGTCGACACAAGTTGAGTGCCCCAAAACTAATACACAACAATGTACAATATGAAATTATCTAGAATAGTTTAAAACATGAGCATGTAGCCAAAGTGTGCCACATATCATATAAAAAAATAGCTAAAGAAAAAACATTGTTGTGCCTAGCACAAAGTGATCTCCCTTTGTCTAAAACTGCTATGTCGAACCCCATATAACAACCGTAGGCTAGTCTCCTATAAATCCTATTCTAAACTTCTCTAGCACACTTCGTCCTTAGCACACTTGAATTCGTTCACACTCCGTAGCACACACTCTTATTCATTCCTTTCCATGTTTTTTGACACTCCCTAAAAATATTCAGTAATTGAAATTGTCTGACATGTGTTAGCCTTTTCATTCCTAATGTGCATGCCCTAACCCTCCCTAGCTATCATGCCCTCACAACTACCCTTACTTAATTTGCAACTTGGGAACACAACCAAGCCCTCGCTTGACTACAAGAGCTTGAACAAGTTACGGTTACTACAACTAGATGATGTTGTTGAATTATGTAGCTTGGGAGGTACTCCAGAAGCCTAGTGAGATGGGTTTGTGTGAGTTTGGTCACAAAAGGCTTTGTGGGAAAGGAATCCAAGCAAATGGATGTTGGACCCAATATGGGGTTTAAAATCTAAAAGAAAATTAAAAATGAAAATTAATATTTCCTAAGGTCTAAGTGGATAAAACTAGTAAGTTATAGAGGGTTCCTAAGAGGTCTAGGAAAAACTATTCAAGGAGGCCTTAGGATGAAGGAAAGAAAATCAAGTGAGAAGGAGCTCATTTTATCAAGGGGGCGAAGAGAGATGTAGTTCTAAAGTAGGTCAATTGAGAGGGTCAAGTAAGGGTTTCAAAAGGGAGGCCATGATCATCCTCCAAGAGCAATATCATTGTGTGAGCTAGGAAGTAGGATGGCATATTGTTGGTTCTCTTATGGCAGATCGATCTTAAGAGAGGTTTCTCATGAGAATTTGGGCATGTGATTTCAATGGCGTATTTGTGTGAATGCCGCATCAAATTTTGAAATGTTGAAATTTGCAACAAGAAACATTGAAATTGGAAACCAGAAAGGACAAAAAAAAAATGCACCCACACTGGTGAGGAATTTTGATGCACCAGGAGTGAGGAATGTGGGGCGTCTAATTTAATTTTCCTTTAAATAAATTGGACAATAAATTGTAATTTCATCTCATAACAACTTGTGTCAGTTAACTAAGTCATGATGACTGAGTTAGCTCAAGAAATTTGAGTTGAGGCTACGATGAGGCATGTAGAGGTATTAATCTAATATTCTTGGAGTCCAGTTGCAGTTGATGCATTAGTGGGGTGCAGGTGTGAATTAGTTAACTTAATTAATTTAGTTAAAATCAGTTTAAATAGTTCTAACTAAGTGATGATCTAGTGAGAGGCTGGCCATTGAATTAAATTAGATTTAATTCGCAATGAGTGATCAATCATATAACTGATAATTCACTATTAATAGTTGCATGCATATCAGTTCCAAGGAAGACGCAGTTGAGACAGAGGTTAAATGGAACATAACTATTAGTTATATTTAAACTAATTTCCCATGTGAAATTATAAAGTCATTAGGATGCCATGATGGATTGCAATCAAGAATGATTTTCCTAATTAATACAGAGCTAATTCCCTAGGAATTGCATGAGTAAGGCAGGCTGAAGGAAGGCTGAGAATTGGCTAAGTACTAGACAAAGTTTGCCTAGATCAGCGGGAGACAATTGGCAGAGCGCTAGAGAATCTCATGGGAGATTAACCATTCTATTGTTTCATGATTCCTTGACTTAATACACAATAGAGAGAGAGGGGTTTTGAGCAGTCACTTTCCCCAAATACATCTTGTGTTGTGTGATTGATATTTTATTTCTCTTACTTATATGTGATTGTGCGATCATGTTTTGTTTCCAAAAATTATAGGAAGGATTCATTATCTTGTTTTAGTACATTACAAGATTATATTGAATCTCATTGGTTAGATTTTCTACGTGGTATAAGAGCAGGAATTTTTTGGGCGGAAAATTTGCAGAGAATATCTAAAGATTTTGGTGTAAAATTTTCAAAAAAAAAATAGCATATTTGGATTCCTTGTGAAAAACTACCCAAATGGAAAATCAATTCAGAGCTCGGATGAGGGAGATATCATTGATTTAAAATCAACTCTTTTTTAGAAAATTTTGTAATGGCAGGAAAATTACAATGTGCGCGAGTCAAGAACCTATATGCACTTTAGGTACCAAATGAATGCAAAGCTTTGAGGAGAAAAGCAGAGGTTAGAGACTTGGATGTTGAGATGGAGTACAAATTACCGCTCAACATGCAGCCTTAGAAGCAGTTTCAGAACATTGTGGAGAAGCCACAATTGGAGAAGTAGATAGGAGACTGAGTGGAATTTTCCACTCAAGCAGAGGCCTCCATAAGGGGGAAATTTCAAGCCAAATGGGCAGAGGGAGCACATGCAACCATACCTTTAGGTGAAATGTGGAGTGACGTGTAGACATAATCCCAAGATAAGAAATTTGGGCAGGGTCCATTGAGATGGTGTGTCTCATGGATCGAACCTAGCTATGAGGAGTCCATAGTACAATAGTAGCAGGAATGATCAACTATATTGATGTATTCATATGTCGGGAAGATAGAAATTAGAGTGACAGATGTCAGATACTGAAGCACAGATCAGAGTTGGAAACAATGCAAAGGGAACATATGTAGATGTCAGTAGCAACGTAGAGATTCCAGTAGATAGGTGCAGTAGCTAGTAGTAGTCAGAAGACCCTGATGAAAAATTCATTATACTGATTCAGTTGTTCGGAGGCTATTAAGTTTCAATATTTGCAGGTGCAACCAACACTAGATAAGTGTTGCATCCAAAATTCCAAAGGTATTGGATCGAGATAATTTTAATTCCTTTCTTGTTTAGAGGGAGTGTTGAAATTTGCAACAAGAAATGGTGAAATTGGAAACCATAAAGGACAAAAAAAAATGCACCCACACTGGTGATGAATTTAGATGTACTAGGAGTGAGGAATGTGAGGCGTCTAATTTATATTTCTCTTAAACAAATTGGAAAATAAATTGTAATTTCATCTCATAACAACTTGGGTCAATTAACTAAGTCATGATGATTGAGTTAGCTCAAGAAATTTGAGTTGAGTTGATCAAGGTGGATATTGGTGGCCACCTGCCTATTCCACTTGGGCCCTTGCCATTGTCTCTTTCAATTTTTTATTTTCCTTAATTATAACACAGTTTACTATTTTTGTTAGTTTTTCGGGTCCTGAACTTCTGGAGCAGTTTTGAGGCCCCAAACAAAAATTTTTGGGCATGAATGGTTTGGTGATTTCATAGAAATCACATTAATATTTTTAGTTCTCAGAGAGATCTTTCTAACAAGATATTATGTGCATCAAATGGAGATCATATGACTAAGTTACGACCCCGAGAAATTGGTTTCCCAACTACCCCCAACGGGGCCCATAAACTCTTGGTGTTACATCTCCTCGGGTTATGGTTTTCTCTTATTTTAAATAATAAAAATGCCCTTGAGCCTTATTGTAACAAAGTTCATAGGCATGTAGTCACCACATCTCTTCTCAGAGATAAGCTACCATCGCCCGAGCTAGTTTGTTTTCCATTCTGTTTGTAAGCATTTTCCAGTATTTGATATTAATTAAATGAAGCGTTATTCCTACTACATCTCTATGTTTATGTCTATTTCTGTATTTTATTGCCGTCCTACATATTTCTAGATCATGAGGGTCTAAGATGAGGCATGTAGATGGATTCTAATATTTTGGGGGCCAGTTGCAGTTGATGCATTAGTGGGGTGTAGGTGTGAATTAGTTAACTCAATTAATTGAGTTAAAATCGGTTTAACTAGTTCTAATTGAGTGATGAGCTAGTGAGAGGTCCACCAAATTAAATTAAATTTAATTCAAAATGAGTGATCAATCAAATAAATGATAATTCACTATTAATAGTTGCATGCATGTCAGTTTTGAGGAAAACCCAGTTGAGAGAAAGGTTAAAGGGAACATAAGTATCGGTTTTATTTATACAAAATTGCCCATGTGCAATTATAAAGTCATTGGGATGCCATGATGGATTGCGCAATCAAGGAATGTTGATTTTCCTAATTAATAGGGAGATAATTCCCTAGGAATTGCGTGAGCAAGGCAAGCTAAAGGAAGGTTGAGAATTGGATAAGTACTAGATCAATTTTTCCTAGATTAGTAGGAGACAATTGGAAAAGTGTTGGAGAATTTCATGAGAGATTAAGCATTGTGTTGTTTCATGATTCCTTGAATTAATACACAATAGATATCGAGTGGTTTTGAGCAGTTTCTTTTCCCATATACATCTTGTGTTGTGTGATTGATAATTTCTTTCTCTTTATATGTGATTGTGTGATCATGTTTTGTTTCCACAAATTGTAGGAAGGATTCAATATCTTGTTTTAGTACATTACAAGATCAGATTGAATCCCGTTGGTTATATTTTCTACATGAAATAGAAGAGAGAGTTGATACGATCTTGTTTTGTGATGGTTATAAGGACCAGCATAAATGGAGGGCTTGCACTATAATTTAGAGCCATAACAGAAGTATATGTAGGCGTAATATTGACTGAGCTAATCCTAGTTTGAGGGATGATATTGATATCTGAATTTGATGTCAAGATTTAGTCAAAGAAATGCCCATAATCTATGGATCCATATGAGCTAGGTCAAGTCTCTTATGGAGGCAAGAGTCGTGGTTTTTTATATGGGTGGATAGAGCTTGTTCTATGAAAATTAGAAGTACATAAGTATAGTGCCCTAGTTAGGATATTTTCCTAGCATGTTTAGTTCATAAGGTATGCCCTTAAGGATGTGAAAAAATTTCGTAGAAGAAGAGCAGTTGTGACCCTTAGAGCGAGGTTTATTTCTGCAATATAGACCGCAGAACTGGAAGATGGTTTTCAGATTTAGCATGTGTGGAGATAGAAGATCCAAAGGAGGGTGGAACCTGAGCATAAGATTGAGCATGCAGAAGAAATATGCTATGTGAAGAATGGAATGACATGAAAAGGAGTTGATTTTGGTGGACTATACATGGATATTTAGATAGAGATTTGAAGCAACCTATAAAAAATTAGTCAATGGAATGTTAGTGGTTGATTGTGACCCTAGTTTAGTCATCTACAGATTGTTAGAAGGATAATAAGAGGAGTAGTTCAGATTTTTTCATAGATTGGACAACAAAGATCAAATTGTCGATACAAAATAACAATTATTTTGAGAGGACTCAAACCGTTGTTAGGTGGAATATTTGAAGAGCCCTAACTGAAGACAATATTGTGAGCCCTAGATCAGTAAAAGTAATTGACTATGGTTGGGCAGACTGATGGTAGTCCAAGTATAGTTGGAGGGTTTTTAGGTGACTTTCAAATAAGAGCCCTAAATCTTGTACTTGTGAAGGACAACAAGATTAGCAGAAGGGCAGGTGTATAGGGCCTAAGGATGTGCAAACTTTGAAGGACTAAAATAGCAGTCATGTGGGACAACCAACTACCCCTAGTTCACTATATTGTAGATGATTAATTCAGTGAGAAGAAGGGAAGCCCTCATAGTCCTAGACTTCTCATCTTGGAGTCGTAGTATGGAAAAAGTGGGCATACCAAAGAGTTGTTCACAAATGGAGTTGTGAAAAAATTGTTACCATTCAAACTAGTAGTGGACCTAAAAGGGGTTCCTAAGAGGGAAACTACTAGGAAAAGGGCTGTAGGTTTTAACCCTGTACAAAAATTATCTGCAAACGAATCTTAAAAACATAAAAATAAACAATAGACAGAGCATTAAACATAAAAGAGATATACACAGAGATTTTCCCCTAGATCTCAAATCGGGACGAAAAAATCACCAAAATGTCACCAAAATCAATTCCCGGCACCTGGGAATAACCTTTTTCTACCAATCGAGCTTTGTATTTCTTCACCTTGCCTTCTACATTCTTCTTCTTCTTAAACACCCATTTTCTCCCGATGGGATTCCTTCCAACCAGCAACTCCACCAAATCCCATGCCTCATTTTTATGCAAGGATGCCATTTCATCAACCATGGCCTCCTTCCAGAGTTTTCCATCCTCTGAATCTACTGCCTCCCTGATGGTTCTAGGATCATCATCAATTATAGTTAAAGACAAATTTGAATAGAAATTAAATGGACTATACCTTTCTAGTTTTCTTCTTTCCCGAACTGATCTTCTCACAGCTGGAGTTTGTGGCTATTCCTCTTCTGAGTCTTCTTCTGTTGTAGAGTCAGATTCATCCTCCTTTAGCTCAAACTCTATCTTCTCAGGTTCCTTTGGTATGAATTCATGTTTAACAACATATTTCACCTCTCTAAACACCACATCTCGGTTGTACACAACCTTCCTTGTTTCCGGGTTCCAAAGCTTGTAACCCTTTAAACCATTCTTATACCCAATAAAGATGCACCTTTTAGATTTATTATCCAACTTGGTCCTTTTCTCCTTTGGAACATGTACATATGCATCACATCCAAATACCCTCATATGTGAAAGAGATGGTTTCTTACCAGTCCATACCTCATGTGGAGTCTTATCCTCCAACGCTAATGAAGGTGATCTGTTAACCAAGTAACATGCATTATCCACTCCCTCTACCCAGAATTCTTGTCCTAACCCAATACCATTGAGCATGCTTCTTTCCTTTTCCATCAATGTTATATTCATTATTTCTGCAACTCTATTTTGTTGAGGTTTGTATGGAGTGGTATTCTGTTGTGCTATGCCACACTTCTTACAGAAATCTTCAAATTCCTTCTTGTAGAACTCCCCACCATTATCTATCCTCATCACCTTTATCTTCTTCTCTATCTAGTTTTCCACTGGAGCCTTAAATTCTTTAAATCTTTCAAATACTTCAGATTTATTCCTCAAGCACTATATCCATGTATTCCTTGAGAAGTCATCTATGAATGAAACATAGTACATAGACTTACCTAGTGCTGGAACTGACATAGGTCGAAACACATCACTGTGCACAAGCTCTAATATCTTGTTCGCCCTCTTAGCACCAGAAGGAAAACTCACCTGATTCTTCTTCCCAAATACACAATGTTCACAAAAATCAAAATCCAGAGAGCTATTATGCATGCCTTCTACCATACCATTTCCATGCAATATCCAAAGGCCCTTCTCTCCAATATGTCCAGGCCTTTGATGCCATAGCATGGTCTTTTCTCCAGAGACCGCTAGGCTTTCTGCTCCACTTTCGGGAACCACAAAACTGTTGCACCCATCAATAACAGTGATGCCCTGAAGCTTGTACAGATTTCCAATCTGAACTCCCCGCATTAATACCGGTGCTCCCCAAACCATCTTACAGGTATCTTTCTCGAACACTGTTTTTACACCTGCATCATCCATCTTGCTTACAAAAATCAAATTTTTGGCCAATGCAAGAATGTGCAAAACACCAGGAAATGTTCTAATCCTTCCACCTTGTAGCTTCAAATTAAATTTTCCATGTCTGATGATTCTGTCCTTCCTATCATCACCTAAGAAGACATCACCACCATCATATTTCTCATACTCGCAGAACCACTCCCTATGGGGAGTGAAGTGAAAGGATGCACCCGAGTCAATCAACCATGACTCATGATATACATGTGTATTTGAAGAAGAATCCAAATACTCATCCCCACCTTCATCCGAGGTGTTTTTTGCCTCTACAGAAGGAGCATCATCAGATCTCTTTCCTTTCTCAGGAGCTTTAGATTTGCAGTAATTTTTGTAGTGCCCTCCCTTTCCGCATTTCCAGCACACCTTTACAAACTTTCCAGGGGATTTAGATCTCCCTCTAGATTTAGATCTCCCACTCGAAACCTTTTTCTTGTTTCTATTCTAGGACCTTCCTTGTACAGATAAGGCATCTCCATTATGACCCTCCATATTTCTCCGTCTCATTTCCTCCAACAGCAAGGCTGAGATAATGTCATCAAAATTCAAGGTAGTTTTATTGCTACCTATTGCAATAACCACACTATCCCACAAGTATGGTAGAGAACACAACAAAATTATGCACTTATCTTCATCTGAGATTTTAATATCAACAGATGACAGCTGAATTACTATAGCATTGGAGGCGTTTAGATGCTCTTTCACTGAGTCTCCATCCTTTATCCTCAGGTTATACAACTTTTTCCACAAGAAAAATTTATTCACCAAAGACTTAGATTGGTACAAAGTCTCAATTTTGTCCCACAAATTCTTCGTCGTAGCTTCTCCAGATACATTCAACAATACCAAATCTGAGACACACAACCGTATTGTGCTCTTCGCCTTCCGATCCAACTTTTTACAGTCTTCATCTCACATTTGCATTTGTTTAGTACCTGGATCTACCGCGATCCACTGGTCTTTATCCACCAGCAGATCCTCCATATTGAGCTTCCACAACTCAAAACTCTGACCATTAAATTTCTCAATCTATATCTTTCCACTACTCACCATCTTCTTTCACCACCAGAATCGATCTCGTAGATCTCCCATTGAACAGGGTCTACCACCGTCCCGAGAAAAAACCTCTCAGCAGCAAAGGCGTCCCCTTTAAGCCGAAACAACTCTGATACCAAATGTAGGTTTTAGCCCTGTACAAAAACTCTTTGCAAACGAATCTTAAAAATAGAAAAATAAACAATAGTGAGAGCATAAAACATAAAATAGATATACATAGAGATTTTCCCTTGGATCCCTAATCGGGACAACCAACTTGATTTTTCATTATATTCCATTTAGTGCTACACCACATATATATACATGCCGAAGCATACATAAACGCAAATCCATTAACCCTGGATTAGAACATAACCATAGTTCCCTTGACTAGATCTAAAAAATACCAGGGGCTGAAAACCATCATGCCCAAAAACCATGTGCAAACCCATACATAAAACCATGGGCGGGTCCACCCACCGAAAAATAAGGTCCAATTTTTTTTTCCCGGGGCGCTTCCCCAGACCCCGAACAGGGGGGCTATCGCCCCCACTGTGACCCCCCTACTGCGCCCGGTGCAACGTACAGGGGGGGTTGTCACCCCCCCTGTGACCCCCCCATGCGTGGGTAGTCACGGAAAGAATATAACACATACCCAACATTCTCCCACTTGTTGTTTTCTTTCCGCAGGGAGCCACAGGAGAGCTTAGTCATTAGCCCAGCTCTGCAGCACCCATTTTTTCTCTCCACCAAGAGAACTTCTGAGTGCTCATAGACTTCGTCAATGCATCTGTAACATTCTTCAAAGTGTCCACCTTTACCAGCAACACCCTTTTAGCCTCAACCATATATCTCACAAAGTGATATTGAACATCAATGTGCTTTGTCTTTGAATGATAAGCATGGTTCTTAGCCATGAAAATTTCACTTTGGCTATCACAGTCTATCCTTATAGTTTGCTACACCAACCCCATACTTGAACACAATCTCTACAACCAAACTGCTTCCTTGCTTGCATGAGTGGCTGTCATGTATTCTACCTTTGTAGTTGAAAGATCCACTACAGACTGTCTTTTACTCATCCAATTGACTACACCTCCAAATAGGCTAAACACATACCCACTTGTAGATATTATTTGGTCCAGATCTCTAGCCCATTCTGCATCAACAAAACCACAAATGTCCAACACTCTTTTCAATCCCAGTCTTCCCTGGTAGCACAATCCATAATCACTAGTGCCACACAAATATCTGAAAACCCGCTTCACTGCTGTCCAATTCTCCTTCCCTGGGTTTGACATAAACCTTCTCAATACTCCCACTGCATGTGCAATGTCTGGTCTAGTACATACCATTGCATATATCAGGCTACCCACTGCACTTGCATATGGAACACGGGACATATCCTCCTCTTCTTCTTGTGTCTTGGGACACTGTTCAACAGACAACTTTACACCTACAGGAATCAAAACATTCACCATTTTACTATCCCGCATATTGAACCTCTGCAATATAGTCGCTAAATACTTCCTCTAGTTTAACCAAAGCTTCCTCTTTGCCTGATCTCTCTTAATTTCCATGCCCAAAATATAGTTTGCAGCACCAAGATCCTTCATGTCGAATTTGGAGAATAGTCGGGTCTTGAAATATTGGATAATTTATTTTTCATTTCCAATCAACAACATATCATCCACATACAAGACCAAATAAATAACACGGTCACCAATTAATTTAAAATAAACACAGTGATCCTCCTTGCTTCTGGTGAAGCCAAGTCCCCATACATAGGTATCAAATTTCATATACCACATCCTTGGTGACTATTTTAACCCATACAGAGACTTCTTTAACCTGCATACCAGTTCTTTCTTTCCCTTCACCATAAAGCCTTCAGGTTGTTTCATGTAGATCTCCTCTTCTATATCCCTATGAATAAATGTTGTCTTCACATCCATCTGTTCTACCTCAAAATACAATGCAGCAGCAACAGATAAAAGTAATCTAATATAAGTAAAACATACCCAACAAGGGCAACAGTGGAGGCTTAGCCCATTGTCACCACAACTAAGGCTCCTTTCTCTTCACAGACTTTCACCGATGGGAGGAGTCCCGGTAGTTTAGGAAGTCACTTGTAGATTATAGGTCAATGAATAGGTGAGAAGTGACCCTAGAAACCCTTTCCCTAAGATAGAATGAAGAGTGGAACATGCTTTCCTTTTACTCAAGGGACTTGTTCTTCTAGGGAGAGAGTAGGGGGATTGAAGGGTTGAGGGAGAAGAATAAGACTTTGTTGAAAAGTCAACAAGAAATGTGTGTCTAATTTAATTTTCCTTTAATTAAATTGGACAATAAATTGTAATATTATATCATAATCACTTGTGATAGTTAACTGAGTGTGATAGACTCAGTTAGCTTGTGAAATTCAAGTTGAGGGTGGTTGGTGAGGCATGTAGAGTGACTCTATTTGTTTTAGAGTCAAAGTTGTAGTTAGTGTATTAGTTTAATGCATGAGAAATCAGTTAACTCAATTAAGTGAGTTAAAGTGAGTCTAACTAATTGTAACTGATTGTTGCACTATTAAGAGTTCAAGTGAATTAAATTAGATTTAATTCACATGCAATTATCTATCAAGTGGTTGATGATTTACTATTAATACCTGTATGCATGTCAGTTCTAATGAAGACCCAGTTGAGGCAAAGTTTAAAGGGATGTTATCTATCAGTTGTATTATTAGTAAATTTTTGGCACACAATTAGACAACCATAGGATTAACCATGATGTATTTCACAGTTTTGGAAGGTTGAATTTACTAATTAATAGGGATCAATTGTTCTTAGAATTGTGCAAGGAAGGAAGGTTGAGCAGAGGCAGGAAATTGGCTAATTGTTGGTCGATTTTGTCGGGATCAGTGTGAGATAGTTGGTAGAGTGCAACAGACTCTTGCGAGAAGAGTGCATTGTATTGTTTCATGATTCCTTGTTTGATTATACAATAAAGAAAAATATTCCCCAAATAAAATATCTGTGTTGTGCGATTGATTTGTTGCTTTCTCTTACTTGGTGTGATTTTGCGATCATGCTTATTTTCTGCAAATATTGTAGAAGGATTCAATACCTTTTTTTAGTATATTACATTATCGGATTGAATCCATTGGTGTAATTTATACATGGTATCAAAGCACCAAAAATCACTATAGTGGAGAAGAAATTGAGTTTGTGCTGAACAACATTCGAATTTGTAAAAATATTCTTTGGAGTGACAGGCGGATCAAGATGGATTTCAATGGATTAAGATTGGAATATGCACTCGAGGTCAGTTCTAATTATATTGCATGGAAAGACAAAATGGAGGCAGTTCTAGAGGACAACGGGTTGAAAGAATTTATCGACACTGATATTCCAAGGCCCGCAGAAGCAGACGCCACTCTTCTTGATGCTTGGAAAAATAAGGTTGCAAAGGCGAGGAGGATATTATTAGAGGGAGTTCAAGATCACATTTGCTCAAGTCTCCATGGCAAGATGACTCCATATGCAATGTGGAAGGCCTTGAAAGATCTGTTTCAGAACAACATTGACCACAGAAAATTGGCACTGAAGGACAAGCTCAGGAAAATCAAAATGGATAAAGGTGACACTATGCCGAAATACTTGACCAAGTTCATCCAATGTCGAGATGACCTTGGAAGTTTCAGGATTACTGTAGCATATGATGACTTGGTGAGCCTAGCACTTTTAGGCCTCCCCAAGAGCTAGCATAGTTATCAGGACTCTGTTAATGGGAGGGAGAAGCTACCAGATTGGGAGAGACTTTGGTCAGATTTGGTACAAGAATAATTCAGGCAGAATATCAGGGATGGATCCTCATCCAAGACAGATGATGAGGAAAACTGCACCTTGGTTGGTAAGGCAAAGAAGGGGAAGGGAAATAAATCCTATTCCAAATATGAGACCAGAAAAGAAGACAAGAAGAGTGAAATGTCTAGAGTGAAATGTTTTCACTGTCACGAGCATGGACATTATGCCACTAATTTTCCACAGAAGAAGAAGAAGAACAACAACAAGGCTTCAGGATCTGCAATGAGTGATGCTTTGGGTTCACAGTTCAAGTTGGACTTTTCACTCATCGCATGCATAGTGTCTACTGTGATCGGATCAGTGTGGTACTTGGATAGTGGTGTACCTTTCCACATGACAGGATACAAATAACTCTTTAGTAGCTTGGAGGAGAAGGATCTTTAGATGCACATCGAGATGGGTGATGACGAGAGGTATAGCGCTACCTGGATTGGTACAGTTACTTTCTAGAGATATTTAGGTAAACATTTCTTATTAAAATATGTTATGCATGTACCAGGCTTGAAAAATAATTTAGTTCCAGCTACTATGTTGGAGGATAGAGGATATGATGTGGTTTTCAGTGAAGGGAAAGCATTCCTTCGTTACAAAGCCATAGGAAAAGTTAAGAAGATTGGGGTTCATGTGAAGAACCTCTACAAACTTGATGTAGATAGTTGTGCAAAATTGATGAGTAAAGCAGATAGAGTGGTGAGATGGAATAAGGGTGAGTTATGGCATAGGAGATTGGGCCATCTACACCACAGTTCTTTGAAGGTCATGCAACATATTTTTATGGGGCTTCCAAAGGGTACTCTTGCACAGATAGACACATGCAAGGGATGTACCATGGGGAGGTATACAAAGGCCACTTTTCACGAGAAGGAGTACCGAGAAGTGGAAAACCTTAAGAGAGTTCACTCAGATGTGTGTGGACCATTCTCTATAGCTTCTACAACAAGGCACAGGTATTATGTGATTTTTGTTGATGCTTTTTCTAGAAAGTGTTGGATCTACTTCATGCAGAAGAAAGATCAGACATTCTCAAAATTTTGTGAGTTCAAAGCACTGGTTGAGAAATATATAGGGAAGCAGGTGAAGTTCTCTAAAGATAGAGAGATATAAAGATAACACACATTGGCACACCCTAACAACTGGCACATCTTGGCATGCCACCCTAACACTCTATCAATCCTTGGAACTACCTAGCATAATTTTTCACTCTCTCCTTAGCACACCTAGAGCTCATTGAAACTCCAAATCACAAACTCTTATTCATTCATTTCCATGCATTTTTACCTAGTGCTCCCTTGTGTTTCCATAGCATTCCTTAACACTCCTTGGCATGTGTTGGTACACCCTGGCACCTAGGACATCTTGGCATGTCACCTTGGCCTCTAGCATGCCTTAACACTATCTAGCATACCTTGTCACACCCTCTTTAGCACACCTGGAACTCATTGACACTTCCAATCACAAACTCTTATTTGTTCATTTCCATGCATTTTGATGTAGTCCTCCCCTTTTTTTCCCTAGTGTTGTGGATCATTATCTACATATCCTTTTTATATTTCATTTTGAAAGTTTAAAAGAAAAAAGAAAAAATATATAATAAGAATTCGAAAATGTGCTATAGTATGAAGTTGTTAATACTTTAGCATAAAAAAAAAGGAACGCAATGTATTTCTGACTATATATTTTTGAAGCAGTTATCAGCCTTATTTTGATATATATATATATATTTCAAGGTTAAGACCCGAGAAAATTCTTGAGCGGAAGTTGCAATCACACAAAGAAGCTTACGGATAAGCTATTGCGGGGGGTGAATTAGCCCGTCGGTTATCAAATCCTGACCCCCCGCAGTTGACCAATCAGATCTTGAAAATGCCGTGATCAACGGCTGGGATTTATTACGGGGGGTATGGATCAAATTATTTCGCCGTACTCACAGACCCCCCGCAATGAAGTCATCAGCCGAGATGGAAAACAAATCTCATCCACTTTTTAACTGTTTTTCCACGTCATTCCTGTATTTATTATGGGTTCCCGTAGCCTATAAAAGGGGTTCTTCCGTCCCGTTTTGGTTTATATGTGATTGTTTGCCCTTTTTTACCGCGTCCCGTCACCTTTGCATTACTTGTTGCCCCGCGAATTGCTTTCGAATTCCTGTCAGCCATGGCCAAGTGAACATCATTGTCTGGTTCATCAAGTCTCAGTCCCCTCCTGGATAGCGAGAAGGATGTTCATGATACCACGTCGTCCGTCAACCACCCCCTATTGCATTACCAAGTAACTGTGAACACTGACAAGTCCCCCGTGTTCTCTGCTATGAAAATTTCGGCTGTGTTGTCTGCTTGTGTTCCGAAAACTCACTTTTTCCCCGAGTTCATTTCTTGGTTAGTTTCTTCTATGTACCCTGGCAAGTGTTTCGTTATGAATTCTCAGGGGGAAAATATCCTGCAGGTTTCAACACAATTAATGCGTCAAGCATTATGTTTTCTAGAAGATGAGTCTCCATTGCAGTTCTCTGAAGACTCGTTGGTTCAGTATTTCGAGGATCTTTCAAATGAAGAGTTTAATCGTTGCATATCGTTTTTGATACCAAGTCCATAGAAAACTCAATTTGAAGCAGGAAAGTTCAATTTGGAGGCGTTCAATGTTCAGTATAGGCCAGTTCCTAGCTGCATTACGGAAATTTTGGGAAGAGACGATGATCACGAAATTGATAAAGCAGTCTTGGGGATGTTCACTCTGATGATGAAACCAGGGGTGGTGCTAGACATCTCGTCTTTTTGGCAAGAAGTAGTAAATTCCCAATTGATCGCCTTCCCTCTAACAGGTTTTTTCAGATTTCCATCATTGGTAGTTTACTTATTTTTATATCAAAATGTTGAAGAGTTCATGAGTGTGGGTTTAAATATAATGGATAGTAATAAAAATAAGCAGTTAGTTTTGCTTTGGACCGATATGGTTAGAAAAGAAGAGAACAAAGCCGGGCTGTTTGAATTTGCTGACCATTTCATGTCTACTGCTTATAAAATTCTGAATGGAACTCTTCCTCCATGTTTTCTGCCAAAGGCCTAGGAGTTCTTACAGTTAGGACCCAATTGTAAATTTGGAGATTGGTTTGTATTTGAAGATTACTATGAGATAAGGCTGTATGGAGTTATTATTGAGCCCTATAGGCTCCCAACCTTTGTTCCCATGAGACTTTTTGCTTTGGAATTTATAAGGAAAAGTCTTAATGTAGATCAAGTTCATTTTCTGCCCATGAAGAAAGGATTGATGTACAAGTTGCCTATGAGTGTAGGCCCTTTTGTTGTCAACACAAGACAAGATTTTGAAGAAGTATCAAAAATATTGGAAGGGATGCAGTTGTTGTTGGGAGAGAAATGGCCCTATGATCCACATGGAATAATTTCTCAGAAAAGGGTCGAGAATGGGTATGCTGCATTTACTCATGTAAGTAAACCTGATTTGGAGAAACTGGCTAATCCAGGAGGGTCATGTTCATCAAAGACCAGTATTCAAACACCTGCAATTCTGGAAAGAATGAGCAAAAGAGGTAGAGAGGATGTTATTGAAATCGATGATGAGGAGCCCCGAGAGGAAAAAAGGACCAAACTAGCAGAAGACCATTATTCCAATTCACCTGGTTTTACTCTCCAGGTCAATGAAGAACAAGATTGCCCCTCATCTCCTAGTAGACAGGAACTTCATTTGGAAAAGGCTCCTTCCATGAAGCAAGTGTTCACACAGATTGAGGAAAGGAACCAGAGGATAAAGGCCAATATAGAAGCATAAGCAGAGCACCATATACCTGCTGACCAAATCATATTATTGACTGTGATGGATCTGGAGAAATATCAGTTTAAGATGGCTCTGTCACATTCGACAGGAATTTCCCTTGGACCTTCGGGCAGCTTTAAGGAGTTAAACATAGTCATGGATGTTAAAAAGATCCCCTTGTGGGACAAAATGAATCTTCACATGCAGACCGGTCAGTTGATTGTAAACGATTTGAGCAAGACCAATGTTATAGTAGTCAAGACTGAAAACATGCTCGCTAAGGTCATCAAACAATGCAAAATGGAGAAAGATAATGCAAGGGCATTAACAACTCAAAATGAAGAGCAGAAGAAGATCATTATGAAAATTGGTGTGGATCCAAATGATAAAGCCGCAATTCAAAAACTTATGAAAAGTGCAGAAGAGGAAATATATTCATTAAGGAAAAAGTTGAAATTACCAGCTACAGAGCACTCATTGGCGGCCGAAGTAGCTAAGGTTGAAAAGGAGAAAGAGGAATTGCGACAGCAGTTGATGAAGAAGGATGAAGAACTCACTAAGGTAAAGCAGACTGCTATAACCTTACAGAATCAAATCGAGAACCATACTTGTACTTTTGATTTTTCTGCAGGTGGAGTTGACCCTCAAGCCCAGGTTATTAAGCTAAACACAGAATTAAAGATGGTGGAAAGAGATTGTAAACAAGCCCAGTCGGAATTGGCCACAGTTACCAAGATGATGCAAGGATGGGAAGGAAAAGCACATGAGAACGAGCAGAAGCTACAGAAAGTTGAGGATGAAATCAAAGAGCTCAAGGAGAAATTAAACGGAAATATTTCCCTTATCAAAGCTAAGGATATCATCTGGAATGAGATCATTTCAGAAATGCAGTCAAAATGGGATTCCATGAATATAATTGCCAGAGAGAAAAGCATTGTTTCAGAGCATGAAAAGGAACTTTTATCTGAGAAGCAGGCCGCTATTAAAAGAGCGAATTGGGCCAGAAAATTCATAAACTTTATTAATGCCAAGACAGATGAAGAGTTAGGAGATATGGGGATACAGGATAGGTACTTCTATGCTGAAGAGGTAAATAAAATGATAATAAAAAACGACCTTATAAAGGCCGCAGAGAAGCGGTTACAGGGAATTAAAGAGATAATTAAGAAATTTGATATATCATTTGACAAGTTGACGAGAACATGTTTGCCCTCATGCTGGAAGGAGAGAGGGGAGATTATGTCCTGGAAATTCTATGAAGATCAGTTGATATTTGCAAAAAGCAGAGCAGATGGCAGACATGAGAAGACACAGGTTTTAAAGGGAGAAACGGTATTTAATTTCTTACAAAGGCATTTCCTTCTGCTATGGATGGTGAAGACATTATTTACAGGTAATCTTACTCAGAGTCAGGTTGTTGCATTTACACTGGAGTATCATCATTATAAGAACGCTCCGACGACTCAAGATAAGCTCTGGAAAGAATGCAAAAGATTTTCTATGGACACAGAAAAGGGAACTCCAGCCACTCAGCCACAAGTAGTCGTTCAGCCACCAATAGTCATTGAGACAGCCACTATTTCAGGAGCATCAGCTCCCTTAGATTAGGGATTATCCATTTTATCATGTTTTAAATGAAGTCATGTCAATGTAATAGAACTTTACGAGGAATGTACCTCCACTACAGTGAGAAGTTAAGCAGTTAGAGTTAGTTAGAATCGGTTTCATTACTGGAAACCATTTTGATCATATTGTATTTAAAGACAATCGGAAGAAGGAAGAAGGTTCCGAGTTTTGGACCTTGAAGGCTAATTTTGTACTGAAAAATATTGAATGAATGAAAAGTTTGGCAAGTTTCCATCATTCCATCTGTGTTAAAGAGTTTTCTTAGTTTTCATTTCATTTCCATATCTGTGAATAAAGTAGAGTGATTTGAGCTACAGGTCTCTTGATATTTGTGTATCTAAGAGTCAAACATCCTTAATGGGCGCTCCTCTATTTTAGCTTTATTGTTACTCACTTCTTCAGGATTTTATAATGGTAGATTTTGTTTTTAAGCAGCATGTCAATTTTAAAATCCTTTTCTTTCTTCATCTTCCATTCGCTCACTTCAACATAAAGAGAACATGGCATTGCTGAACTTGTAAAGATTTGATATTTGGAGAATATATTATTAATATTTGAAGGTTTAATAAACAGAGACATATATACACTTGTTTGTGACATAATCTTTAATGTCTTGAGCACGGATTCCTTTACACAACAAGGAATTGTTTCTCAAGGAACAACATTAATTGGCGCCGTTGCCGGGTAACGAAGATTCAAATATTTTCCCTGGGTTTTGTTTTACATTTCCTCTGGTTGTTCAGAGAGGAGGAAATAGTACACTGTGATTGTTTGAAAATAGCTCTGGCTCCCAAGAAACCTCACATTAGGTCAGATACCTCTCAGCAGAAAGTTCCCATTTTGTCAGATCCTGAGAAGCTTGTTTCAAAGAAGGGCCAGAAACCAAAAAGATTAGATACACCTGAAACTACACTGCTCGCACTTGGCAGCAGTTCACACATTTTCTCATCCAAGAAAACTTCCAAGAAACTCATTTTCTCGGAATAAGAATCATCACCATCACCCGTTCATTTTCAAGAACCCACATTAGAAGAGCAATCTTTGGAGTTTGTGTCCTTTCCTTTTATAGAAACTCAGCCCCATACAGTTGCCAACTCTTCTATGATCATTCATAGTCCAATTCCTATATCAGTCGTTTCACCTCATTCATCTTTTCCTACAACTGGTATTCATTTTACCCCCGCTCAAGGAGTAGTTAACCCGGGTGTAAACATGGCAGTTCCTGCAGCCCCTGCTTTCTTGATGAACAGATATGCACCATTAAATCTACCACAACCACTACATGATACGCCTCAGGAGTATCTCAAGTTACTCCCCAGATTTACTGGTGAAGATGAAATAACCGCAGAACAGCACTTGCCCCTGTTTTTCACTTTTGCAGAGAATTTAAACGTTGAACATTTGGATGTTGTTATGAGACTCTTTGTTCAGTCTCTAAGTGGAGAGGCAAGTAAATGGTTCAAAGGATTACCGAATGGGTCCATTAATGATTGGGATGCCCTAGAAAGACATTTTATTGAGAGATGGGGTGAAAAGAGGGACCACGGCTATTCTTTGACTGAATTTAATGCAATCAAGAAGAAATTCGATGAAAATATGAATGATTTTGTTAAGAGATTTAACAAATTGTATAATAGTTTGCTTGTTGAAATGAAACCCCCTCCTATTGGAGCAAGGGTTGTTTTTGCTGGTGCTTTTGAACCAGAATTCAGTTTCACATTGAGGGAAAGAAGGTCTCCTATGTTGGAACAGATTCAAACTGATGCTCTGGAGATTGAGGCTAATATGTCCGTTGCTGGTAAAGTTTCAGATAAAGGAAAGGCTAAAGAAGAAGCCTCAGCTCAAGATCAGAGAATTGAAGACATGACTAAGGTCATAAAGAATATTTCAAATAAGTTGGTAAAGTTGGAAATAGATAGTAAGCCTGCAAGGCAGAATAGAGGGGTTTTTAATCCCCAATTTAAAAAACAACCCCTACAAATTCTACAAAGAGAAAGAAAAGATCAAGATCAGGTGCAAGCGCCTTTGTACATAGAGGCAGCCCCGTCCCGTTCAGCAGATGAAGATGATGAGAGGGAAGATGATGCTCGGATCTCTGCTGTGTATATGGAAGATGATGAAACAGAAGAAGAAATAGATGAAGAAGGGGTGAAAGAAGAGGAAGAAGCTGATCTCTCATTCGATCAAGAAGAGATGGATGATTACTGCAGACAATTTACAGATTTTATGCAATCTGAGTTGCATAAAAAGTATGATTTAAGGTCAAAAAAGAGGTTAAGGACGCAAGATAATGAAGAAAAAGAATCAGAAGCAGCACCTACTCCAATGGCGACTCCATTACAGAAAGGAAAACAGCAAGCTAAGACTTCTCAGAAGAAAGTTAAAGATTCAAAAATTTTGGAGAAAGTGGTTACGGTTTCTAATCAAAATCTAAGTTCCAATAAAGATCAAGAAGAACCTGAAAAGTTGACAAGATCAAATCAAACTTTCAGTTTGTCGAAAGAGTTAGAAAAAGTGAAAATACAAGTACCTCTTCTTGAACTAATTAAAACACCGGGTTACAAGAAAGAGATTGCTGAATTTATCAATTTGTCTCAACCTGACAAAGTGAGCGATACAGTAAATCTATAGGAAGAAAAGCCAGTGGTGACGTTTGGACCTCATGTTGAAGAGGTAGATTCATCTGTTCCTCCTTTTTATATATCTCTTCTCTTACATGATTTCATTTTTCACAATTGTATGCTAGATTCTGGCGCATCACACAATCTGATGCCATTGAGTGTGATGAAGGAGTTAAATTTACAAATCACCAAGCCATACAGAGATATTTACTCTTTTGACTCAAAGAGGGTTAAGTGTGTAGGTCTTATTAAAGATATGGTTGTTTCATTGGCTCAAATCCCAGCCAAAAGCATTATGATGGATGTTGTAGTGGTAGATATTCCAGCCAGGTTCGGTATGTTATTATCTAGATCATGGGGGGAAAAGCTTGGAGGAGTTTTGAAACTGGACTTTACATGTGCTATTATTCCCGTTTTCAATGGCGAAGAAAGAAGGTTGTATAGAGAGACTAGATTTCAAAAAACTACTACTAAGAAAGATGCAAGTAATTCACCAATTTACGGCCAAGAGAAGGACGACCTATCTTGTTTCATGCTGCATGAGGATGCAGAATTTGCTGAAGAATCTCAAGGGAAGATCGATTCAGAAATTGTACATAAGGAGCTACATTCAGATAAGCCGTGGAAGTGTTATTTTTATGGCGCGTTTTCCAAAGAAGGCACGGAAGCTGGTTTCATTTTTGTTTCTCCAGAAGGTAATCTGGTACCTTTTTCTTGCAAATTGGAGTTCGAATCCACTAATAATGTCACAGAATATGAAGAATTAATTATTATTTTGCAGACAGCTAAGCAGATGGGAATTAAATCCATGACTGTGTTTGGAGATTCAGAATTAATTATAAGACATATCAAGAATTTATGTCAAACTAAGCATCCCAGGTTAAGAGCATATCGGAATGAAGTATGGGATCTGATCGAAAATTATTTCGAAGCCTTCAACTTACAGTTTGTTCCAAGGGAAGAAAATAGACTAGCAGATTCTTTGGCTGTTTCAGCAAGTACATTCAAGCCTCCTATCAGCGTGAAACTAAGGTATGAAATTGAGATGAGACATAGACCTTTGATTCCTGATAATATTAAACATTGGCAGGTATTCGAAGATGATGAACAGATTAAGCAGTTTTTGTTGATGACCGAAGATTTTGAAGATCATCAGATTGATTTTGAAACTGACAAAGACCAATTGGCTGGTGAGACTCTTAAAAAGAAGATTGGTGGTCAAGAAATTATTCAGTTGAAAGATAATGTCTTGCCAAGAGGCTTAGTACCTCTCAAAAGACTGTTTGGGGCTAATGACATTGTAGTGAATCAAAAGAACACAAACCAAGATGAGCAGGTGGAAGATTGCAACTTAGGGATTCAACAGGAGCCAAAAATGGTTAAATTGTTCAAAGGGATCTCGAAGAACTATAAAGAAAGGTATGTAGATTTTTTCAAATAATTTAAAGATGTATTTGCTTGGTCGTATGATGATTTTAAAACATATGATAAAAGTATCATACAGCACAAAATCCCACTCAAGGATGGAGTCAAGTCACATAAACAGAAGCTTAGGCAGATTAATCCATTGCTGTTGGCTCTGATCGAAAAGGAAATAAAGAAATTGCTGCAAGCCAAGATAATCGTTCCACTCAGATATTCAGATTGGGTTTCCAATCTTGTACTCGTCCAGAAGAAAAACGGAGAGATAAGGCTGTGTGTAGATTTTAGGAATTTGAACAGAGCTTCATTGAAAGATAATTATCGTTTGCCGAAAATGGATTTTGTCTTACAAAAAGTAACCGGAGCTTATAGACTGTCTATGGTGGATGGATTTTCAGGGTATAACCAGGGAGTTGTGGAGAAGGAAGATCAAAAGAAAACCGCCTTCACTATGCCTTGGGGAACATTCATGTACGCCAGGATGCCATTCGGCCTGATGAACACAGGGGCCACATTCCAGAGGGCGATGGATATCTCGTTTGTGGGAGACAAGTTTGTGGTGGTTTATTTAGATGATGTCACAATTTTTTCGAAATCTAATGAGGAACATTTACAGCATTTACAGAAAGCCTTCATGAAGTGCAGAAAGTTTGGATTATCACTGAATCCTAAAAAGTCTTTGTTTGCCCTGGAGGAGGGTAAATTACTTGGCCACATTGTTTCTAAGGAAGGAGTGAAGATTGATCCAGCGAGGGTCGAAGCAATTCAGTCAATTCCTCTACCGCGAAGTAAGAAAGATATTCAGTGATTTCTTGGAAAAATTAATTTTCTAAGGCGGTTTGTCCCTAATTATGCAGAGATCGTTAAAAAGATAACAGACATGTTAAAAAAGAATGCTGAGGTGAAGTGGGACAAAGAATCGAGGGAATATTTTCAGAGAATCAAAGAGGCTTTAAAGGAAGCACCTATTCTAATCAGTCCAGACTATTTGAAACCGTTTCAAATCTTTTCATTTGCTTCTTCCTCAACTATTACAGCCGTGTTATTGCAGAGAAATGAAGAAAAGCAGGAACAGCCAGTTGCATATTTTAGTAAGTTTCTCCGAGATGCAGAATTGAATTATAATATATTGGAGAAATAGTTGTACGCTCTGGTAAAAGCACTGAAAGCTTTCAGAACTTATGTCCTTCATTCTCAGATCTTAGCGTACGTTCCCAATTAGGCTGTAAAAGACGTGCTAGTACAAAGCGATGTGGAAGGTAAGAGGGGAAAATGGATTGCTAAAATTCAAGAGTATGATTTCGATGTAAAACCAACCAAGCTGGTTAAAGGATTGGGATTGGCCAAATTATTGACAGAATCCAACTTCCAAGCATTGGGAATCAATTTTTTGGCCCCTGTAGAAGAATCCGATGGAGAAACGCGTGATAATCAATCAAAGACAGCAATTAAGTATAAATTTCTCTGCTCAGAATGGTATAAGGATATTGTACATTATTTATGCTTTCTTTCATGTCTCCCTTCAATAAATAGAGCTAAATATAGGGCTTTGAAACTTAAAGCCCAGCCTTATGTCATAATTGAAGCGAAATTATATTGGAAGGATTCGGCTGGCGTGCTGTTGTTATGTCTGACAGAAGAAGAAATTTCAGAAGTAATCAAAGAGTATCATGAATGCTTGTGCGGAGGGCATTACAGCTGGAAGGTGACTGCTCATAAAATATTCAAATCAGGTTTTTATTGGCTGTCTGTGTTTGCTGATGTTTACAAAACAGTCAAAAGCTGTCAAAAATGCCAATTATTTGCAGAAAAGAAAAAGCTAGCACCATTACCTCTTCTCCCTGTTTTTATTGAAGAACCTTTTCGACAATGGGGATTGGATTTCATTGGAGAAATAAATCCACCATCCAGTGGGCAGTTTAAATGGATCCTCACCACTACAGATTATTTTACAAAGTGGGTGGAGGCAATCCCCACCAAGAAGGCAAACGATTTGGTTGTTATGAAGTTTCTGGAGGAGAATGTCTTTAGCAGGTTTGGATGTCCAGTAAAGATTGTGACAGATAATGCCCAGGTTTTCAGTTCACTCAGGTTTATTAATTTTTGTCAAACTTACAATGTGATATTGTCTCATTCTACAGCTTATCATCCACAGGGAAATGGATTGGCAGAATCCTCCAACAAAAAATTGGTAAGAATTTTGAAGAAGACAATCAGTGAAAACCAGAAGAATTGGGATACAAAGTTAATTTTTGCTCTGTGGGCAACAAGGATGACCACTAGGAGGTCTACTGGAAAGTCTCCTTATGAGCTTGTATACGGCACTCAAGCATTGTTCCCCATGCAGTTGGTAAAACCCGTGATTTCTTTCCTCCAAGACGCTCAAGCAGAACCAAATGCCATGATCAGAAGAATGAACAATGTGATGGAACTAAGTGAAAATAGAAATCAAGTTCGGGACAACTTGCTCACTTATCAGCAGAAGATGAAAGAAGTATTTGATAGAAAAGAAAAAGAAGTCATGTTCCAAAAGGGAGACTTAATATTGAGGTGGGATACATGAAGGGAAGACAAAGGGAAACACGGTAAATTTGATCCCTTGTGGTATGGCCCATTCAATATTAATGAATTCAGAGGAAATAATACTTTCATGTTGGAAAATCTTGAAGGAGAAGTGCTGGATATGCCCGTGAACGGGAAATATCTCAAGCATTATTTTCAGCATTAAGCAGATGTTCATTCATCATTGTATATATCTGGTGTGATCATTGTACAGTTTCATCAAGCAATATGTGACTCCATGCCCGAGGTGAAGGCACTAATCTGCAGGTTCTTAGTGTTTCGTGGTAAAAACACTATCCCCAGGTGGAGCCAGATGTTGTGGATCATTATCTGCATATCCTTTTTATATTTCATTTTGAAAGTTTAAAAGAAAAAACAAAAAATATATAATAAGAATTCGAAAATGTGCTATAGTATGAAGTTGTTAATACTTTAGCATAAAAAAAAAAGGAACGCAATGTATTTCTGACTATATATTTTTGAAGCGGTTATCAGCCTTATTTTGATATATATATATATATATATATTTCAAGGTTAAGACCCGAGCAACTTCTTGAGCGGAAGTTGCAATCACACAAAGAAGCTTACGGATAAGCTATTGCGGGGGGTGAATTATCCCGTCGGTTATCAAATCCCGACCCCCCGCAGTTGACCAGTCAGATCTTGAAAATGCCGTGATCAACGGCTGGGATTTATTACGGGGGGTATGGATCAAATTCTTTCGCCGTACTCAAATACCCCCTGCAATGACGTCATCAGACGAGATGGAAAACAACTCTCATCCACTTTTTAACTATTTTTCCACGTCATTCCTGTATTTATTATGGGTTCCCGTAGCCTATAAAAGGGGTTCTTCCGTCCCGTTTTGGTTTATATGTGACTATTTTCCTTGTTTTACCGCGTCCCGTCACCTTTGCATTACCCTTTGCCCCGCGAATTGCTTTCGAATTCCTGTCAGCCATGGCCAAGCGAACATCATTGTCTGGTTCATCAAGTCTCAGTCCCCTCCTGGATAGCGAGAAGGATGTTCATGATACCACGTCGTCCGTCAACCACCCCCTATTGCATTACCAAGTAACCCTGAACACTGACAAGTCCCCTGTGTTCTCTGCTATGAAAAGTTCGGGTGTGTTGTCTGCTTGTGTTCTGAAAACTCACTTTTTCCCCGAGTTCATTTCTTGGTTAGTTTCGTCTATGTACCCTGGCAAGTGTTTCGTTATGAATTCTCAGGGGGAAAATATCCTGCAGGTTTCAGCACAATTAATGCGTCAAGCATTATGTTTTCCAAAAGATGAGTCTCCATTGCAGTTCTCCGAAGACTCGTTGGTTCAGTATTTCGAGGATCTTTCAAATGAAGATTTTAATCGTTGCATATCGTTTTTGATACCAAGTCTAGAGAAAACTCAATTTGAAGCAGGAAAGTTCAGTTTGGAGGCGTTCAGTGTTCAGTATAGGCCAGTTCTTAGCTGCATTACGGAAATTTTGGGAAGGGACGATGATCACGAAATTGATAAAGCAGTCTTGGGGATGTTCACTCTGATGATGAAACCAGGGGTGGTGCTAGACATCCTGTCTTTTTGGCAAGAAGTAGTAAATTCCCAATTGATCGCCTTCCCTCTAACAGGTTTTTTCAGATTTCCATCATTGGTAGTTTACTTATTTTTATATCAAAATGTTGAAGAGTTCATGAGTGTGGGTTTAAATATAATGGATAGTAATAAAAATAAGCAGTCAGTTTTGCTTTGGACCGATATGGTTAGAAAAAAAGAGAATGAAGTTGGGCTGTTTGAATTTGCTGACCATTTCATGTCTACTTCTTATAAAATTCTGAATGGAACTCTTCCTCCATGTTTTCTGCCAAAGGCCCAGGAGTTCTTACAGTTAGGACCCAATTGTAAATTTGGATATTGGTTTGTATTTGAAGATTACTCTGAGATAAGGCTGTATGGAGTTAGTATTGAGCCCTATAGGCTCCCAACCTTTGTTCCCATGAGACTTTTTGCTTTGGAATTTATAAGGCAAAGTCTTAATGTAGATCAAGTTCATTTTCTGCCCATGAAGAAAGGATTGATGTACAAGTTGCCTATGAGTGTAGGCCCTTTTGTCGTCAACACAAGACAAGATTTCGAAGAGGTATCAAAAATATTGGAAGGGACGCAGTTATTGTTGGGAGAGAAATGGCCCTATGATCCACATGGAATAATTTCTCAGAAAAGGGTCGAGAATGGGTATGCTGCGTTTACTCATGTAAGTAAACCTGATTTAGAGAAACTGGCTAATCCAGGAGGGTCAAGTTCATCAAAGACTAGTATTCAAACACCTGCAATTGTGGAAAGAATGAGCAAAAGAGGTAGAGAGGATGTTATTGAAATCGAAGATGAGGAACCCTGAGAGGAAAAAAGGACCAAACTAGCAGAAGACCATTCCTCCAATTCACCTGGTTTTACTCTCCAAGTCAATGAAGAACAAGATTGTCCCTCATCTCCTAATAGACATGAACTTCATTTGGAGAAGGCTTCTTCCATGAAGCAAGTGTTCACACAGGTTGAGGAAAGGAACCAGAGGATAAAGGCCAATATAGAAGCACAAGCAGAGCACAATATACCTGCTGACCAAACTAGATTATTGACTGTGATGGATCTGGAGAAAGATCAGTTTAAGATGGCTCTGTCACATCCGACAGGAATGTCCCTTGGACCTTCGGGCAGCTTTAAGGAGTTAAACATAGTCATGGATGTTAAAAAAATCCCTTTGTCGGACAAAATGAATCTTCACATGCAGACCGGTCAGCTGATTGTAAACGATTTGAGCAAGACCAATGCTACAACATTCAAGACTGAAAACATGCTTGCTAAGGTCATCAAACAATGCAAAATGGAGAAAGCTAATGCAAGGGCATTAACAACTCAAAATGAAGAGCTGAAGAAGATCATTATGAAAATCGGTGTGGATCCAAATGATAAAGCCGCAATTCAAAAACTTATGAAAAGTGCAGAAGCAGAAATATCTTCATTAAGGAAAAAGTTGAAATTACCAGCTACAGAGCACTCATTGGCAGCCGTAGTAGCTGAGGTTGAAAAGGAGAAAGAGGAATTGCGACAGCAGTTGATGAAGAAGGATGAAGAACTCACTAAGGTAAAGCATACTGCTATAACCTTACAGAATCAAATCGAGAACCATAATTGTACTTTTGATTTTTCTGCAGGTGGAGCTGACCCTCAAGCCCAGGTTATTCAGCTAAACACAGAATTAAAGATGGCGGAAAGAGATTGTAAACAAGCCTAGTCGGAATTGGCCACAGTTACCAAGATGATGCAAGGATGGGAAGGAAAAGCACATGAGAACGAGCAGAAGCTACAAAAAGCTGAGGATGAAATCAAAGAGCTCAAGGAGAAATTAAAGGGAAATATTTCCCTTATCAAAGCTAAGGATATCATCTGGAATGAGATCATTTCAGATATGCAGTCAAAATGGGATTCCATGAATATAATTGCCAGAGAGAAAAGCATTGTTTTAGAGCATGAAAAGGAACTTTCATCTGAGAAGCAGGCCGCTATTAAAAGAGCGAATTGGGCCAGAAAATTCATAAAATTTATTTATGACAAGACAGATGAAGAGTTAGGAGATATAGGTATACATGATAGGTACTTCTATGCTGAAGAGGTAAATAAAATGATAATAAAAAACGACCTTCTAAAGGCCGCAGAGAAGCGGTTACAGGGAATTAAAGATATAATTAAGAAATTTGATATATCATTTGACAAGTTGACGAGAACAGGTTTGCCCTCATGCTGGAAGGAGAGAGGAGAGATTATGTCCTGGAAATTCTATGAATATTAGTTGATATTTTCAAAAAGCAGAGCAGATGGCAGACATGAGAAGACGCAGGTTTTAAAGGGAGAAACGGTATTTAATTTCTTACAAAGGCATTTCCTTCTGCTATGGATGGTGAAGACATTATTTACAGGTAATCAAACTCACAGTCAGGTTGTTACATTTACACTAGAGTATCATCGTTATAAGAACGCTCCGACGACTCAAGATAAGCTCTGGAAAGAATGCAAAAGATTTTCAATGGACACAGAAAAGGGAACTCCAGCCACTTAGCCACAAGTAGCCGTTCAGCCACCAATAGTCATTGAGACAGCCACTATTTCAAGAGCATCAGCTCCCTTAGATTAGGGATTATCCATTTTATCATGTTTTAAATGAAGTCATGTCAATGTAATAGAACTTTACGAGGCATGTACCTCCACTACAGTGAGCAGTTAAGCAATTAGAGTTAGTTAGAATCGGTTTCATTACTAGAAACCATTTTGATCATATTGTATTTAAAGACAATCGAAAGAAGGAAGAAGGTTCCGAGTTTTGAACCTTGAAGGCTAATTTTGTACTAAAAAATATTGAATGAATGAAAATTTTGGCAAGTTTCCATCATTCCATCTGTGTTGAAGAGTTTTCTTAGTTTTCATTTCATTTCCATATCTGTGAATAAAGTAGAGTGATTTGAGCTGTAGGTCTCTTGATATTTGTGTATCTAAGAGTTAAACATCCTTAATGGGCGCTCCTCTATTTTAGCTTTATTGTTACTCACTTCTTCAGGATTTTATAATGGTAGATTCTTTTTTTAAGCAGCATGTCAATTTTAAAATCCTTTTCTTTCTTCATCTTCCATTCGCTCATTTCAACATAAAGAGAACATGGCATTGCTGAACTTGTAAAGATTTGATATTTGGAGAATATATTATTAATATTTGAAGGTTTAATAAACAGAGACAGATATACGCTTGTTTGTGACATAATCTTTAATGTCTTGAGCACGGATTCCTTTACACAGCAAGGAATTTTTTCTCAAGGAACAACACCTGGCACTCCTAGTTAACACTTCCTTGCATGCGTTGTCACATCTTGGCCGCATTCTGCCCTAGCACTCTAGCATTCCTTAGCACTGCCAAGAATTCCTTGTCACTCCTCCTTAGCACACTTGAAACTCATTGAAACTCCTTGTCGCTCCTCCTTAGAACACTTGGAACTCATTGAAACTCCTTGTCACACACTCTTATTCATTCATTTCCATGCATTATGACATATTGCTCCCTTTTGTTTCTCTAGCACTCCCTAACACTCCTTGGCACACATTGGCACACCCTAGAACTTGGCACATCTTGGCATGATTTCCTATCACTCTCTTGTGCCTTATAATTTTGTATCATACCTTGTCACTCCCTCCTTAGCACACCTAGAACTTTCTAAGACTCCCTATCGCACACTCTTATTCATTCATTTCCATGCAATTGAAACTAGTCCTCCATTCGGTTTCCCCGGCACTCCCTAGCATGAATTGGTGCCAAACCCTAGAACCTAGCACATATTGTAATGCATTAAATGCCTTGGGAAATTTCTAGAATGTGTTATCACTTCTTGGGATTACCTGCACACCTTGGCACTCCCTAGTTGTCATGCACTCATAGATAACCTTACCATTTTTACGACTTGGGAACTAAACTAAGTCATTAAAAAATAGTGTTGTGTCTAGCACAAAGTCTCCCTTTGTCTAAAACTACTTCACCCATCCCCTTATCGAAATCATAGTATTTCCTCTTGAAATTCATATTATGAAATTCTCCTAACAGACTTCATCCGTGGGACACCTGGAATTCACTGACACTCCTCGACAAACACTCTTATTCATTTGTTTTCATGCACTTTGAACTAGTTCTCCCTTTTGATGCACTGACACTCCCAGACACTCCTTGTCATGCATTAACACTAACTGGCATGTGTTAGCACAAATTTTAATTCATTGGGATTCCCTGGCACTCATTAAATATCATGTCCTCATAACTACCCTTATTTTTTTAGACTTGGGAACCCAACCAAGTCCTTCCTCGGCTACAACAACTAGACCAAGTTTCATTTACTACAACTAGACTATGCCTTGTTCACCTAAGAATGGATTATAACTAATATTAGGCTACTCATGGCCAATATTAACTCATCCCACTTAAAAATTTACCAAGTCAAGGCTCACATCCAATCGTGGCCATAAAACAACTAAGCAACATAGTTTACATCTTGACATGCCATAACACTTGGAACATCTAACAATCCCTTGACACTATGTGGCACGTCTTAGCATCCCCTCCATTCCTTGGCATGCTTTGGAAATCCCTAACGCACCCTACCATTCCATGACATACCCTGGAACTTTAGCATGCCTTGGAATTGCCTAGCATATAACCTTGTCATTCCCTCCTTAGCACAATTGGAATTCACTGACAATCCCTATCACACACTCTATATCCACTCATTTACATGCATTTTGAACTAGTTCTCCCTTATGTTTTCATGGCATTCCCTAACACTCCCCGACACACATTGGCACACCCTGGCACTTGGCACATCTTGGTATGTCGCCCTGGCACTCTAGCATTCCTTGGCACTACCTAACATACATTGTCACTCCCTCCTTAACACACCTATAATTTGCTAACAATCCATGTCACACACTCTTATTCATTCATTTCCATGCATTTTAAACTATTTCTCTCTTGTTTTTCCCCGACACTCCATCACACTCCTTGACATGCATTGGCACACCCTAGCACCTGACACATATTGGCATGTTTCCCTAACCTCTAGCATACCTTAGCACTACCTAGCATACCTTGTCACTCCCTCCTTATCACACTTGGAACTCACTGAAAATTCCTATCACATTCTCTTAAATGTTCATTTGCATGCATTATTTTCACCTAGTTCTCCCTTGTGTGTCCCTAAGACTCCCTAACACTTCCTAGCATGTGCTGCCACACCTTAGCACCCGACACATGTTGGCCACATGCTGCTTTGGCACACTAGCATGACTTAGCACTACCAAGAATACCATTTCACTCTCTCCTTAGCACACCTGGAACTCACTGACACTCCCTGTGACACACTCTTATTCATTAATTTCCATGCATTTTTAGATAGTGTTCCCTTATGTTTCCCAAGAAATATCTAACACTCGACACACATTAGCACTTAGCACATCTTGGTATGCTTCCCTAGCACTCTAGCATGCCTTGGAAATATATAGCATATCTTGTCACTCCCTCCTTAGAAAACCTAGAACTCCATAACATGCCCTATAACTCCCTTTCACATATTGGCTCTTGGCACTTAGTGGCACTTGAAAAATCTTGGCATGTGTTTGGATGCCCCAGAATTCCTTAGCATGCTTTAAGATAAAATTTATTTGAGATCAATTATTCATAATTGAGAGAGAAGTAATAGGGGATGATTTGGCACTTAAGAAACACTAAAACTTGGCCCTTGGCATGTATTGACACTAGTGTTGGTATGCCTAGCATGCCCCTCTTGAAAAGGTAAGGGCCTGAATTATTAAACCTCATACGTGTTCATTTATTTGCATTTTAACTTGGTGTTCCCAAGGTATGATTACTACAACTAGACTATGCATTTTTCACCTAAGAATTGAGTATAAATCAACTTAGGCTACTCATGTACAATTTCAACTTAACCCACTTAACAAGTTACCAAGTCAAGGCTCATGTCCAATCGTGGCCATAAAACAATTGAGCAACATAGTTTACATCTTGGCATGCCATAACACTTGGCATGTATAATAATCCCTTGGAACTATATGGCACGTGTTAGCACCCCCCTAGGGAAGTAGATTTCTTCGATGAATGACTACACAACAAGGATCCTATGAGCCAATCGTTCATGTTGTCGATGTAGTGCTCACATGACACAAAAATTCGATGGTATATCATAGCCAAACACTCTATGATGGGTTTCAAAAATACCCGACCTATGACAATGAGTTGGATTCGATTTCCGAAGCATGAAAGCAGTGGAAGAATTATATTCTACCAAAGGAAATGGCCATCCACACTAGTTTTATGCCTTGGGAGTTAGTTACCCTTGATTTTATATCATCTTTTCCCTCAACCAAGCATGGTAATAGATGTGTTTTTGTTGTTGTTGATTTCTTCCTTAGGATGGGAATTTTGGCACCTTGTAAGAAGATTGTTGCACAAAAATCCACTCATAAGTTCTTCTTCGAGCATATTTTGGTTCGTTTTGGGTTTCCAAAGACCATATTTCTTGATAGGGCCGATAGTAGGTTCCTTAGTATTTTTTGGTTTAACCTTTGGTCCATGATGGAGATCAAGATTAACTAAATCCCCTACCTTCCATCCCTAGATTGATAATAAAAAGTAGTTAAAATTATTGTTATAGATGTCTTTAGAGTACACAATTACGAGCATCCACATATAGGTGTTGAAAGCCTTCCATATTTTCAACAGAAATTCGACATAGATTTTCATATTTCTATTGGCCATAGGACATTTTAGGTGTGCTTGGGGTTCGAAAAATTGAGACAAATTGATGTAGCTCTATTCGTGGTATAACACATGAAGATACCTCCTATACTTGGAACAAGGTAAGTAAAGCAACCAATTTTGAGGAACGTATCTGGAAAATTCAATAGTGAGTTCATGATATTGTAGAAATTTTTTGACTCCAAGTACAAGTAGATACACAATCCATTGGGTTCCACATAATTTTAAGGCTGGTGACAAGTTATAGTTGGACTTTCATAAAGAGAAATTAAAAAACTCCTATAAAAATCTCATACCATACAATTAACAAACTCTTATAAAAAACACATACCGCCTTACACCAAAAATGATTTATATTAATTCAAAAGTATATCTTATAATAATTTATGCTCGATGAGGTGCATATCTAAAGAAAAGTTTCTTAAAAAAATATGATTGCATTATTACTCACAATATGACATTAGATGATAGCATCATTACTCACATTATGAAATTCTACTTAAATGACATTAAATAACTAAAAAAAAAAAATTAAAATAATTTTTATATTAAATTTTATCATTCTGAGTAAATTTTAAAAATATTACATCGCTCTAATATTATTTCTCTTAACACTAAATTTTTAAATTATTATCACTCTCTATGTGTAATGTGTATGAGAAGACCATTGCATGTCGGCCATATCTCTGCATTATCCCCTATCTCGGAATTCCATAACCCAAAACGTTCCCAAAATGTTTTTTTCTGTACATTTGGCGATGAAATTTCCTCCGGCAATGTAGATGGGCAAGGGGTTGAATCCACTACTCTTGCAATCAATCTCGATCTTAAACCATACCCATATGCAAGCACAGAGGAATACGAGGACGTCCACATTGACAACAATGCAGGATTGGATTCAAACCTGACCATCGTCGTTGTTGTGACAGTTTTGTTGCCTCCGCCAATGTGGATGGGCAAGGGGTTGAACCAACTACTCTTGTAATTGATCTCAATCTTAAACCATACCCAAATGTAAGCAAAAAGGAATACAAGGAAGTCCACGTTGACAGCAATGCCAGATCAAATTCGAACCCAACCATCGTGGTTGTTGTGACAATATTTTTTCAAGAGTTAGGGGGAAAATGTGAACCGAGATGGATTGAATAAAACTCCACTGCATGTTTCCAAGACGTTCAGGGATGGGACAAGAGGTATGCATTCAATATGCTTGTTTCTTTGTACTTTTCTGCATGCTTTTTGGGTGGTTATAAATATATAATTTGGATTTGATGGCCTCTTATTATCTATTACTGGTGTTGTTGATACCTATTGAGGATGTTACAAACATTTTATCTGTTTGAAGGGATGTAGAAGCATTAGGGCACACTGAGTGAAGATTTATATTTGAGGGGTTGCACCACAAAGGTCAGAACTCTTTTTTCTTATGTGCCAGATGTGCCAGATCCTGTACTTGTGCCAGTTCCTATAATTCTTGGAGAAATTCTCCTTAATCATTGTCTTTCCTCCCAAAATTTACATTCAATTGAAAACTATCTGTTCTCACATCCCCTGCGTTCCTACATTTTTCACAATTGTTCGATCAGGTTCAAACACATTAGGGAAAGCACAAATAAAAATGAAATCGAGGATAAACATTGGATCCATTAAAGTCGATAATTGATACATACCCTATTAAATCATGTGACTTAAATTTAATGTACATATTTAAGTGCTAACATAGGCTCAAATTTAAGTGCTAACAAGAGAGCAAAGATTGAGTTTCATTGACTATATGGTTGGAGGTGAGGAATAGAAGGCCGAAACAATGGAGCTCTATACACTTGGAGCATGCGATATAAGATATGTAGATAAGATAAGATAAGATAACATGATCATATTAATTTCCAACGAATGACTACAAAAGTAGGTCAATGGGACTGCAGAGTACAATGATGTCGATACAAGGAGGAGTACCAAGAGGTCTCATGTATAAAGAGAAAGAAATAAGAAATCAAGCAAGAAAGACATAATGCCTGAAAAAAAATGAGGAAAGTCTTGGACTCCAAGTGCAGAGGACACAAGATAATGGTCCATTAGATCTCTCTCCTAACACTGGAGGTCGAATGAAAAAAACTCAAGATGGAGTGTTGTCTCAAGGGAGGGCTAGGGGAGGATCTGGAGCCTCTATTATGCTGCTACTGAGAAGAAGTGATATGTCGCTGATGACTGGACTATCTCAACTGGCTACTAGTAAGAGATTTGTTCTGGTAATGACTCAGGGATCCCTGTGCTAGGGGGATGGCCACTCTAGCCCACATTGATCTAGAGTCTGACGCAACAATGTTATTAACTTGTCGCTTCATGCCTCTTGCTAACAAGAGAACTATAAAAAATGACGTAATCTGCTGCACACGATCTTCTCTAGGAGGAGGCTGGAGAATCTATGTGCGAAGTCTTGTGGCCTCCTATATGTACAAGGCTAGACATCTCTAGTATGGGTATCAAAAGAAGCTAGATAAGGTCTAGATACCTCTGAACAAGAAATGGAATCTCTCATGAATCTCATAGTAAATGGGGCAGTAGAAGATGAAGTGCTCCTCTTACACAGTCTCTCGGAGGTGGCACAACTTGCAAATCCTGTCTAACCGGGAAATCGATCGTCAGTCTCAATCCGCATTTTATGAGAACTTAATCTGATTTGACCCAAGGGAATCTGAATTATGTGCATCCAATGGCGAAGTGTGTAATGGGGCCAAACAATGAGTCCATCTCTCAACAACATGAAGTTCTGAGCATAGAAAGCCATCTTTGGATGTAACCCATCTTGAAGGTTTATCCAAATAACCTGTACATATTTCCTGTAAATATCCTCTTGGATGATTTTATTCATCTATTGTTTGGTTGGTAGGAGGTGGCCTAGTGCACACAAAGAATACTTGAATGGAGGGAGTTGTTCTATCTTGATACCAAATGAAGCAAGGAGATCTAAGACTCCAGCATACCAACATCGGGATCAAGCCGAAGGACTCGCTACTACAACGGACTCCGATGAAGGTAGGCAAAGTATATATATCGGTCCCGCCCCTTCGTTGTATCTGCAAAACCCCGAACACAGCGAAGAAGAGAGATGATACCAAACATTGTCTCAAGGCGAAAGGGGTGAGCTCCAAACTCTACAAGAATGATGGGTCGAGGAAATGTTTGCTTGCACTGAATGATGCAACGAAGAAGGGTGATTTGCACTCTCTCTGCAAAATACCAATAAGACTCTAGTAAGCTAGGACCCCAAACCTCTAAACCATATAGAACTATGGGTCGAACAAGACTGTCCATCAGTGACATCTCGGCTGATATGTCTTGAAAATGATTCCAAAAACATTGTCTCTCGAGAAGAGCCAAGGATCCATAGCCCTTGTTGCTTCGAGGCTGGAGTGCAAGCCACAAGCTAAAGCAAGGTCTTGTGAATAGTACCCCTAGATAGGTGTATGAGCTGGTGATCTTAATCTCCTCTCCTTTGAAAATGAAATTGATGTCACAGAGAAACTTCTTTGACATATTGAAGAACATAACCTTGGTTTTACCTAGGTTAACCGTCAACTATCGAAGATCACTGGAAAGGGCTAGGGCATCCAACTGCCTCTGCAATCCATCCGGGGATGGGGCTAGAAGGACCACGTTGTTTGCAAATAACAAGATAGAAATCAAGACATGATGTAGAAGGAAACCATCACCGTTCTGGATGTGTTCACACAAGAAGGACTCCAACTCATCAATATAGATCCCAAATAGTGTGGGGGACAAGGGACAACCTTGTTTTACCCCAATAGTGCTCTGGATAAAATCTGATAGCCCATGTACTGTGCGCAAATGACCAAGAACTGAATCATATAAGCGCATGATGGCTGACAAGAGGGTCTATGAGATGCCAATATCTTTGAGTCTATGGAATAATGATTCTCTATGGACCGAGTCAACAAATTTTCAAAAGTCTACAAAACAACAATAGACTTTCGAAGAACGATGTCATGCCTCCTCAATGATGGCCCTAAGTGTAAGGATGTGGTCAATAGTCTGGTGTTCAGTTCGAAATCCAGCCTGTACTCTAGCTCTAAGTTGTTTCCGCTCAAGCTCCTTGGATATTTCATGGTGGAGGGATGTAGCATATAGTTTGGAGAATGTGTGGCCCACCATGATAGTCCTATAAATGTTGGGATCTAAGCTGGGCCCCGATTTGTGTATCAGGTGAATGATGTGCTGAGACCATGTCGATGGGAAACCTGTACATACCACATGGTTGAAGAGATCAACCAAGTAGGGAACCAGAGCACGAAGACTGTGTTTAAAGAAATCTTCTTGGAAACCACCCTCATCTACTACTTTTCTACTATTCATCACCCAAATGGCATCTCTGATGTCACTATCATAGAATATGAAACCTGGAGAGTGCGAAGAGGTCACCTGAATCTTGGGTTGCCTTGGGATGTCATAGAGGGTGGACACATGGGAGAACATGGAGAGGGGGTTAAGGTCGAAGGGGAGGGGAGAGTGGTAGGGGAGGACAGTACACCATAAGTTTCTAGGGGAGTGAGCAAGAGAGGTACACAAGTCATGTCTTCTCTGGGAGACAATGAGACATTTCTTGCAATGGAGGAGGCGATGATATGAGGCTTTGATGTTGGGGTAGGAGGGGTGAGTATAGATGAATGCATGTCGAAGATGGAAGTGGAGAGATTTGAATTCCTCATCGTACCATCGATTCATAGGGAAATATTTGGGTTTATGAGAGGTGGAAGTGGGACGACGAGAGTGGGGGTAGGACTTAAGGGCAACATCCAAAATTATTGATGAGAAATAGTTGTACTTGGTCAATGCGGAGTCAAACAGTGATAATTGGTCCATGGAGGGGAGCATTTGGCGAAGGTGGGAAGAGAAGATGTATGGGTCACCCTCATCAAGATGAAAAGTAGTACATGGTGAGCCCTTGGGGGGAGGTGAGGTGAGAATGGGGGGGTTTTCAGCACAAAGAGAGAAAGAAAGAAGAGCATGGTCAACTAAGGGGATGGGGGAAAAAAAGTGATGAATGAAGGGGAGGAGGTTCTGGCTAGAGAGGACATAATCAACAATGCTTGCTCCTCCACCATGAGTTCAACATGTTGAAAAGCAGGAGTTTGGAAAACGCAGGGGACCATTACGAATGCACAGCTCCTGAGATTCACCCAAGTGTAAAAGATGTCGACCATAGGTAGTAAGGGACCCCAACGCATCATCAGACATCTTGTGGAATCCCACTAACTCTGGATCGATCTTCTGGATGCAGTACACATCCTCAAACTGATTGTGAAGAGGGATATGGAGGGCTCTAGTGTGGTAGTTAAAGTCACCTAAAAGAATAACCTCCCCAACTGCTGAATATTGGGCTATGCCGACATACAAATCGACAAAGGGGTCCTCGTCAAGTCCATTATGAATGGCATATGATGAAGAAGTGGGAGGGAAGTAAAAAACAACAATGTAAATGTCCCTTGGGAGAGGAGAGATCCCTCGAACCCAAACCCACATTAACCTCGCAAACTCATCCAGAACCAACAAAGAAATCCTACTCTGAAAGGAATCTCTGATGAAGCAAGTGACTCCCCCAGAACCTCTAATACCACCAGAACCCCTCGTCTCTTTCTTACAAGCTGAGAACTTATGGTAACCTGTAATGTCTAGGAGAGGTTGAACATGGCTCTCATGCGTCTCGGTGATGAATACAATATCTGATAGTTAAAGAGCATCATATAATAGACTTGGTGATGCCCAAAAATACCGATTCCCATTCCAACAACTGACGGAAATGGATTCCCCTTGTTTCCTCCCCCAACGAGCCAGTCATTTGGAGGACCTGGAATGGGGCTTCCACCCAGGTGGAAAAGTGTCCCGAATCACTTCTTTGAGGTTCTTTATAACTACACATTTCCCTGCCTGACATGCTACTGTAACCAACTCCCTAGAGTGTTTGAGCTCAGCAACCTGTTTTTAGTGAGATCTTCGTCAAGGATGATCTTACTAGGAAGTGAGAATAGCTTTCTCTTAGCTCTAAGAGCCCGAAGGAAATCAACCGCTGACCTAAACCGGAGAAAGAGAGTGGAATCATACCCAATCCAAGCTCTATCAAGGGTCACATCCTGAAGATCTAGTTTTTCATTGAGGAACAGGGTCCTAACCACCATGGGGTTTGAGGATGTGAGAGGAAAAGGAAGCCCTCTCACTTTGAGGTTCAATTCTTGCACTTTTCTAGTGTGTTTTCCCATGATTTTATATTATACCACCTCCTCAACTACGGCTAGAGGGGGAGCGAGGGGGGTATCCCTCCCTCTAGCAACCTATGCCCATGATTTGATGTGTGTTTCTATTTCTTGTTTAAAGGTTGCTTGATGAGCTCTGATATCCTCCTATTTTTTTTTCAGATCGAGAAGTTCAGTGTGTATATTGTCATTAGAGGGATGGTGGTAAAGTGCTTGCTCCTTTTTGTCCCTCAACAACTACTTCAGTGAACCATTCTCGCCTTCCATTACAACTACTTTGTTCCTGATTTCATCGACCTCTCTAATTAGTGCCTATTTAGAGGATTCAAGGGTTTCAAATCTCTTAAATAGTTCCTGAAAAGATTCTCTATTGTCACGTCGAAATCCATAATCGAGCAAGGGTGATGGCTCCGACAAGATTTGAAATAATTCTTCGACACCTATGTCTATGTCAGTAGGAGGTCCTAACGGCATCATCACCTGCAGTTGATCTTGAGAAAGAAGCATGGAATCTTCTAAGAGCCTTTGTTGTGAATTATTGTGGAAGCCCAATTGCAGGCACCCCAAAAATTTTCAACTTCTCTGTGATAAACTTAACCATAAGCAAATCAAGATGTGGCCCACATGAGAAATTTTTGAATAGGAAGGAAGGCCAAATCTGGTATCTAGTACTACTTATGTAGAGAAGAAAATGTAGCAAATAATAAAATCTTATCGAGAGCTATAAGCATCCATATTCACCACAGTGCAGATATCAAAGTGACGGCCCGACTTTCATCTTCAACAGTGTCTCCTACTTTCCACCAGCTTCCACCTGGTAAAAATGGCCATTAGTTCACCTTTCAAAATATCTACTTTAATGGCTTGTTCTCACCATAATGTTGTGTACAATGGGGCCTCAAACAAACAAAGGACCACTCAAAAAAATTCAAGATTTGGGTTGATTTATGAAAGTATTGACATTTTCCACATGTTTATATAACAGGGAGAGTGGAAAACACACCATGTTGCACAAGTTCATAAATCATATACAGATCCAAAACAAGCAATGCCTTTCTTCACATGGGCAACTCATAAACCAAAATTCTTGCACCACACATAGGCATACAATTCTATGCTAGAAATTCTAATCCTTCTCATATTGCATAGGAGAAGGTGAATCACTCTCCTATGCATATCTCATCACTCATAGGGGAAGGTGAACCACTCACCCTACACACATGTGTCCGCAAACGTAGGGGAAGGTGAACCCTTCACCCTACACACATGTCAACCACCATGGGGTATCACAAGGGAAGGTGAATCAGTCACCCTATGGTCACTCATGGCTCAATACCAACCCCAAGCCCCTAGGAGCTTCCACAGCTCAATCTTCAATCAACGATCCCTTCATGTAGGGAATAGTGCCAAATTGCTTTCTAAAAACCAAGACTAGTTCTTGATGATTGTGTTGATTACTAGTACGTCAATTGGAGCCTCATTGCTCGACCTAGCAACATATATATGTATATATGAAGGCACATAGCTTACTAACAAGCTTCAATAGACATATTGACTTACAACTCGACATTCAAGCAGCAGATATCTCAGCATCATTGAGAAATATTTGGACTTCTAAATTTTAGGATTCCAAATATTGATAAAGAAAATACTTAACTTCTCTTACTCCCTCTTACTCAGGGAGACCATAATCCTTATCTTGTCTTCCCAGAGATGATTCTATAATATTTCATATGATTATAATTTCCTCCAAAGTATCCATCTGGCAATTTTCTCAGTATGAGATCCATTTAAATTTGAAGATAATTTATAAATGCAATCGAGCATGGTACGATTCTGGAAGTTCACTTTGAAAAACATAAATGTCTTTTGCTATACTTGCGGGGAGGGATAAGACATCCATGATAGAGGTAAGTTTCTCATATAATGTCATAGATATACCTTTACTCAAAATGTAATCATTAGTATCTTATTTATTTTCTTTAAATCCCGAAGGTAGATTTAAAAGAGCTTCATCATCAGTAACCAAAAATTCATGAGAGGATCATATCATAGACCTATCCTTGTAGTAAATCAGGGAATCTTCCAATCTTACTCCAAAGTCTAGGCTTTTTCTTTTATTCCAATTTGGCTTATCTGTGTTCTTTATGTTATCTTTAACACAATGATTCAATTAATTATTTGGGATATACTACAGTTGTACCAACATATGAGTATCGTATTGAATATAAGGATTCAGTATAATATTTGCATCCTATTAATATTATATGGTAAAACAACCTTGGACTTGTCACCGTCAGACAAGTTTTAGTATGAAGATTCTTAGCAAGACATATTTTCAGTAAGGCATGGTATGTTGATTACAACTATAGTATATACCTCATCTCATGAAGGGTCTCGGTGAGTTGATTCATACATACCCTTATTTTAGTTATCATTCTCGGTATGTTTAACCTTGTTAAATTTTGTATTTAGATCTTTTTTAAGCCTATGGTTAGGGCTTGTCTTTATTAAAGTTAGGGTATGAAAACTCCTTAAAAAAGGCTTTGTATTGTGTCTTTTACCATGGTTGAGTAGCAAGCCTGTGCATCACTACAATATTGGATTAAAAATCAAAGTGTCATCAACATTTAAATTAAGCAACCTACAATAATGTAAGACATTTCTCGGAAAAATTAGTTTTCCAGCAAAGGTATTCATCATTAGTCCAATACTAGAGGTGACATTGTGATTTGTGTGATGTGATAGTGGTGTAACTTGTAAATATGGTTTTTTCATACAATCTGGCTTATCTGTATTCTTTATGTTGTCTTTAACACAATGATTCAATTAATTATCTGGGCTATACTATAGTTGTACCAAAATTTGAGTACTATATTGAATATAAGGATTTAGTATAAGATTTGCATCTTGTTAATCTTATATAGTAAAACATCCTTGGACTTGTCACTGTCAGACAAGTTTTAGTATGAATATTCTTAGCAAGACATATTTTAAGTGAGGCATGGTATGCTGATTACAACTATAGTATATACCTCATCTAGTGAAGGGCCTTGGTGAGATGATTCATACATACCCTTATTTTATTTATCATACCTTAACCTATAACCATAACTTCAAAATATTGTATTTCTTTCAATTCAGTAAAACTATGAACAATCTCAGCAGAATAGATTCCGATCTCCTGTAGCATTTCGATAAAATATCCTTAGTACATCTCAAAATATCCTGAGGTGTCATACTATAACTTAGGATGTCACATATTACGATAATTCAATCACCTATAAATTTAGCAATATGTAGAGTAGCTCCTGGACTACTTAGATCAAGATCATCAACCAATTGATGTAGTCTTTTTAAATCTCATCATCTGACAACCTACCTTAGCCAAGAATAATATAAGTTACCTATTTATTGCAATCCTAGTTAGAAAGCCTTAGAACGGTGCCATAACATGTCTTCTTAGATCCCTCAGAGATATTATTTGGATACGAGTCTCAGCTCAACTTGGATAGGTGTCACAACACTCATTATCAAAGATCTTAATAAAGAACTGTACCTGATAATAGAGGAGGGTCTGGAAAATTTCTAATACCCTCTTCAAGGACATCTTCAATGAGATACAGAAATCCTTTCTTTGTTGAGGCTTGATCAAACCAAGGCACCAGCTCCCTCTTGGTCAGATGATCCTTCTCACTGCATAAGATATGGAATTGTATAGAGGATCTCTGTCTCTATATCTCAGGTCTGCATTGTATCAAAAATTATAGGTTTATAACAACTCAACTCCATGTGCAATATGTTGTAATAGGATTGTTCTCATTGTATGATTTCATATAGGAATGAATCCTCTGAGAATATTTCAATGCATGCTCTCGGCCGTATTACCAATTAACACATTCAGGACCTTTTCTTCAAGGAGCAGCAATAATATCGGCCTATTCAGCCACCCTTGATAAGTTGGTTTCTTTAGAAGATAGAGATAGAATATATATATGAGACCAAGTCATAGTTTATTGACTTTTCTACCACATAAATGTATTAGCAGTGGCTTCTTCTTCTAACAGTTCTTCATGAATGAGCACTTCAAGAGTGCTATAACCCTTGTCCAAGACGCCAAATTCAATAGAAGTTGCATTTTATTTTAATGATAGATCAAAAAATTTCAAAAGGTTACAATTATGCTATTCCTGTTATGTCCTTCTTTCTTTAGAATCTTTCTCGAGATAGGACTTTGATTTTCTCAAAAAAAGACTCACTGATCAGGGCCTTCAGTTATTCTGGAAGTAGCTTTGTATAGTCTCAGGAAATCACCCTCGTTAAACACTTTAGAGAGGTTGATCTGTGGTCCTTGGTAGGTTCATCGATTTCTTCTTTCAAGGCTTTTCATTTATATTATTGCAATTACCTCAGAGAATTGTCATAGGAACCCTAGGGCATAGTTCTTAAATAGATAGGGATAGCATACATATCAATATATTCATAGGATCAACATCACTCTATTTCTGAAATGATATCTCAACCAAACCTTAAATTTAAGAGATAAAAATTTGAAATTAAGGGTCGAAAATGTAATCAAAACTTTGTTCTAAGGAATACCAAGTGATGTTTAAATCATCATCGACAGATCCATTTCAAGAGTACATAACACTAGTTGAAATGGTGCTTCAACTACAACTGGTTGGAGAGGACTTGTTGCTAACTTCTATTGTCCTATGAAAAAAAGGCATGGCTAGCATTCTCTAAAAAATCTGTGCACATCTTTCAATATAGTTGGCCAATCGTAGCCACCCCTAAGGATATTATGTACAATTTTCTTTGCTATGTGATTTTCTCTCTCAAAACTAGATGGATTTCATTGGTCAAGCTTGTTGCTTCATTCAGGCTAACACATCCAAAACAAAACCATTGTGATTTATCAATCCCAAACCTTTCTCTATGAAGAAGTATCTTGAATCTTTTAACCTCAAGGCCCTTTTCTTGTGCTCGAGAAGGTGTCTGGGTCTAGTCACATGCCTAAGGTAGTAGATGATCTATGTATGCCAGTTGATGTAATTGCATTAACCAAGTTGATTCTAAGAGCTTCTTCATTTTCCTTAGTCAAAATATTTGTTAATCTTCGAACCTTACTATTTTTTGTGGATCTTATCTCTAAATCATATTCTCAAATATTAGCAACCCACTTACCCCTTGATCCTAAGAAAACATGTTGCGACAAGATATCCTTCACTTTTGGATGAGGAAAAAATTCTATAATCTTTAAAAACCCAATGTAGGTTCTAAAATGCTTTAGTGATTTTAACAAAGCATATGCCTGCTTCTCCATGATGGCATTTTTCAGTTTTTCATCCCTTAGCATTTTACTCACAAAAGAAAATGGTATTTCATTTCACTGTTCATTCTTTTGAAGCAAAACTCCTACAATAGTATAATTAGAACCAAAAGAAAAAACAAGAAAATATTTTTTCAAAGTTAGGGCTCACCAAAACTGGAGAATTGACTATAACATCTTTGAGATTATGGAATGTTGTATGGCTTTAATCATCCCATATAAAAACTGCATATTTCTTTATCAACTCATTAAGGGGTTTTGTGATCTTTGCTACATTCAGAATGAATCTTCAGATGAAGTTTACTTTGCCAAAGAAAAACTGCAACTCTTTCTAATTTCTTGGTTTAAGAATTTGATGGACAACATGGATCCTTTTAGGGTCAACTCTTATTTCTTGCTTGGGTAATATGTGTCCAAGTAACTTTCCTTCTATAACCCCCCAAGATGGTCTTCTTAAGATTGAGAGATATACCATATTTTTTTCATTTATCAAAAAGTTGTCTCAAGTAGCTAAGATTATCCTTCCTATTCTTTGAGAAGACTCTAAGATCATCTTGGTAGATTTCTATGATCTTCTTAACTATGTCCCTAAAATAATAATCCATGGCTCTTTCAAATTAAGTTCCCATATTATACACTCTGAAAGGCATATTGATATACTCAAAAGTGCCCCAAGGAGTAGTAAATGCATTTTTCGCTTTTTCTTTTTCTTTTTCCAATACTAGATTATATCCATAGAACCCATCCAAGAATGACATCATATTGGAACATGTAATTCTCTGCAATAACATTTCCATGTTAGGAAAGGGAAATTGTCTTTGATGGAAGATTTTTTAAGGTTTGGAAATCCACATATAACCTTATTTTCCATGTCTTCTTTCTAACCACCGCAAGGTTAAACAACCATGATGTATGTCTAGTTGGAGCAATGATACCTGCACGTAGCAACTTTTCCAAATCTTGCTTTACTAGAGGTGCCAATTTGGGGTTTATTTGCCTTAGTTTTTGGAAAAATGGCTTGGCACCTTCTAGCAAAGGAATGGTGTGTTGAATGATATCACCCTTGTAAGCCTTAAGGTCATCATATGACTAAGCAAAAATTTCCTTGTATATTTTGATCAAAGACCCAATCTTCTCATTCTCTTTCGAAGTGATTACTTTTCCAATCTTGATCAAGATTGGATTTGTCTCTATCCCTACATTGGTATATTCATACTCATTTGGTTGTATTGTCTCAATTCTACCTATAAATGCATTGTCTCTGTTGAAGCTTTCTCAAGATTGGATTTGTCTCTATTCTTACATTGGTATCTTCATATTCATTTGGTTTTATTGTCTCAATTCTACCTGTAAACGTGTTGTCTCTATTGAAGCTTGCTTCCAAAGGAATCATACCTGAAGGGATTTTGTTGGTTTTTCGCTGTTCTTTTGAATCATCTTCCCTCATGTCAATCTCATACATTTCAAATTCTTTTGTGTTGTCGAGGAACCCAACTATTTATGCATCACCTTCAAAAACTTACCAATGCTTGATGTTGTCTGGAATTGAAGGTGTGTAAATCGTCTCAATTCGGCCACCTTGGTCTAGCTTTGGACAAGGTTGGAATAAGGTATTTGAAACCACTAAAGCATCATTTTTTTCAGTCATGGCCTTGGACACGACTTCTAATCCCAAGATATCAAATTTCTCTATGGCAATTGGTACTGCTTGTCCATATCTTTTCAACCTTTCATTTTTCCAAGCATGCAACCCTTTCACTTGGCATACAATGAGGTGAAAACCACCTATAACTTCTAAAATTTTAATTACTAGATCTCTAGATGTAGTTATACCAAGAAAAAGTTCCTCATACTTGTAAATGTTGTTATTAGCTTCGAATTCCAATTTATAGCTAAATAAATCAATTCCTTATCAAGAGAGGTTAGGATTATACTTGCCCCATTACCTTGTTTGGAACTTTCAAAATCAAAGTTCATCTTCTAAAATATTACAGATTTTTTCCTTGGTGCTAGCTCTACTGCAAGTACAATGTATGATCCCATGCTTTCCTCCAAACAAGTGAAATAGTTCTCAATTTTCCTTGGGCTTCAACATGGTTTTCACTGAAAGGCTCTTTGTACAATATAGTTGTCTCAACAAAAGGAGTTAGGATGGTAGTATATGAGAAATTCATTTGTATGTGTCCATATTTGATGCCCATCTATGTGACAACAACATTCGCTTATCGCACGAATGTCCAACACTACTATGTCTATAATGATGAAGAAATTAGGGTAAGATGTTGGATGGACTTGGAGGTTCTTGATCAAACCCATTGAAGGAATCTCACGGGAATCAAAGGCACATACATTTCGATAGGGTCTTGAAGTCTTCAAATCCATTTTCTTTGGAACTTCAAGTTCCATTACATTCATGGCGTCTTCAGATTATAGCATACAGTTGTGCAAAATCCAAACTATTACCATCAATGAAATGAAGAAGGGATCATGCAAAGGGTTCATATTTGATCTTCAATAGGTTTGCGCAAGGATAATATGAAGATCCTCTTTCCCATATAATTTCGATCTTTGATATTTTTAACTTCAAATCATGATGTATTTCCAATTTTCTTCTTGCATGTTGGAAACTTCATAAGTTCAACCAAAGGCATTAGAACGTTCACAATTGTTGTCTAGCATGAAATATCATAAACTGAACTTTTCAAAGTTGATGTTTCTATAATACTCTAAATTCTCTTAATAAATTCACTTTTACTTTTCTCAGGAGGAGGAGATGGTTCTTCTTGACCTTAATTGGATGTGCCCTTTTTCCTCCTGCTATAAAATTATAAATCACACCCTTGAATTTGGCTTCAGGAATGCTCTATATTTCCTTTAGTGATGGAAAATCTCAATATAATTGTGTTAATTAGTCAACCATTGGAGCAATAACTTGTCCCATGATACTAGTACCACCCCCAAGCATTATATTGCATGTGTTTATGCAACTAGTTATATATGAGCTTTCCTTGTTGAAGCCTTCTGCTATAACACAAGTTACTATTGCATGGAAAGCTTGAAAGGGCCTACACCAATGAGGGCTTATATTTATTGAATGGAGCCCTGAGAATTCCTCTTTGGAAACCATTTGGTTGCATTTTCCATCCTCTCTCTAACTTCACAATGTGGTCTTGTAACACTGCTTGGTTTTGACTGATGCTAAACTACAATTTTTTAAATTCCTTGGTCAAGATCATCATTAGATTTGTTGATTCTGTTGAATAGGATGCTCTTGCCTTTGGTTTGGGTTTTGTTGTAGGTGATGCTCGGATTTCCAGAAAATGTCCAATTATCATCAATATATTTGGCATTTTCTTTGGCCTCAGCCCAAATATTTGGCTTGGTCTGGTTTAGGAAGGAACTGAACGTTCCTTGATAAACATTCAAATAATATGTCAATGTGGCCTGAGTTGTTGGATTATTTTTCAGTGATATTCTCTCTACAACTTTGTCAAACATGTCATTGAACTCTTCAACAGTTTCATCATCATTCTATTTAACATCAGTCAAAGCATTTAATAGAAATTGAAAATCCATTTTAGTTGTCCATCTATTTAGAAACACATCACACAAACCTTCAAATGTACTAATACAAGTATTAGGCAAGCTTTCAAACCATCCAGAGGCATCTTTGGTCATAGGGACAATAAAACATTTAAATAATACATCAAGATGAACTATTCGTAACAACCTTATGCTATGAAAATAGTCATCCTAGAAATCCATAGCATCCTTTGATTAGTCACCACTAAATGTTGATATATCCTTAGAGGAATATAGGAGAGAGTGAGTTTGCTCTGCAATATTTGAGAAATAAAATGGTTTAGACTCTCCTACCTGGGCAAGTGAAAGTTGGGCAGTTATATCTGCAGGATCTGAAATTTTCTTTCCCTCTATGGCACAACACTGAGATCCTTAGTCTCTGGTCCTCTCATTTGCATTTTCCCCTGGGGGTTCTGCTATTTTATCACATAACCATACTCTTTTACATCTTTTTTTTTGAACATCTAGTTTAACGTTCCTTGCTAGATATTTAACTATGTTTTCCCTTCTTTTGTTTTTTACTTTCAGTATTGATCTAGGAGTTTCTTTTGCACTCCCACCTTTTATATACCGTGGATTGTAATTTTTATTCTCATTGGCCTAATTTTTTGGTTGTTAGTTGAAATTTAGTAAAATTATTGGTGTTTTACACTATCACTTTTGAAGTTCTATATCTAGGACTGGAAGAGGGATACAAAAAATTTTCTTGATCTAAATTTATGTTCTTTCAATAATGCACCAAAGCCCATTCTTCTTGTATCTCTTCTTCCTCTAATGATTTTCTTATAAATCTGTGGCAAATGCTTGGTGACACTCAAATAGTATTCCAGATCTTATGGTTATTAAAGTGAACAAGGCTGTGAATTGTAGAGCACTGATACACTTCAATACATCTAAAAGGGATTGAAATTTAGAGGTTTAAGGCATAATTCTAGGGCATTGATACACTTTGTTACCTCTGAAAGGGATTGAATCTTATAGGTTCAAGGAATAATTTATTTTGCTGACTAAATACAAAATAATCATTGGATTATCAGGGCTTGTAAACAAGGAAAAAATCTGAAAAATTTATCGAAGCGCACCACATTTCAAAAATATTGTACTTGTACTATAATGTAAGGGTGAGCTATCTGAAGACTATAATTGTAAGATACATCCCCCAACATTACGTGTTTAATTTAAATGCTTGTGCTTTGAAGGATCAACCGTGTCATGGTCAAATTTTTAACCACGTACTCTAAATTATAAAATAGATTTGCATAAATATAAATAAAATTAGATTGCCCAGGAAAATAAATCAAATTAGATTCACCTTTTTGTCAGGAATTTGATTTGCTTGGCTTCTTCTAGTTCCATCAGACAACAACTTGAGAATACTTGGGAATTATAATTTTGAAATCAAATCATCTCTATATATTTATTGATATTTGTACATTGTTTTGTGGGCATGAATCCTTTGAATTTTTCCATAAAATAGGTTGTATTTTGCATCAAAATGCATATGTTTTTCGACATTGCAAGAACCTTGTTCTATTTCAAGCATACATCTAGTTTTACCTTTCCTTATATACATTAAAAAAATTTAAATATTTTCTATATATCAAGAATTATAACATGGGTTACATGGTATATACAAAACATATACACAAATTCAACAATATGGATCCATCTTAAACGTGGATCCATCAAGCGCAAAGAGGGGATTAAATATTTCAAAGGGAAAACACTTTTTAGAGTGAAAAATTTTGAAGAAGCTTTTGCATTTCCACATATTTAATCCCACTCAAAGCTTGATAGATCCATCCTTAATATAGCCCCCAAGGGTTAGTGCAAGTGGTCTGGATCCAGATGTGAAGTTATTTGATATTGTTGCTAGTTGTTGTGTATCATGGGTTAGAATCTCTTTGATTCCCTTGGGGGAAAGGCCCGTAATCAGGGCCAACGGTTACCATTCCGTATGTAAACCCTAGATTACTTCCCCACATTTCATGGATGGTAAACTGTTGGCCCTGATTATGGGGCCTCGCCCCAAGGCAATGATGTTGTAGAGGGATCTGTACATGTTTAATTTATTCACACAATTATTCATATATATATGAAGCCAGTGGAGTTTGGTGACATGAAATGGAGGAGATGCTATGCTATAAGGAGGGAAAGGAGGTTTTACTAAAGGCATGTGCTAATAAATAATTGTAAATGCACCACAACATACAATGGGAAATCAACGAGGGGAAATGGGTCATTTATGGTCTAGACCAAACTTTAGAAAAGCCCACCCTCCTAGCACATATTCTACTATTATGATAATCTATGCTCCTTTGGAGAAAAAAAATTCATTTTAACATGTATTTTAATCTATTTCAGTGAATTTCATAACTTTGTAAGAACAATAAATGATAGTCCAAACTGCTTGTTACTAGTGGCAAGATGGGGCCACCTATGTCACATGTCACTAGTAAAACCAGTCTTGATGGAACCAATCTTGTTCAAATGGAAATTGTTTTTAAGAAATCTTCCATAGGAGATACATGTGCTCAGGTTATAGGGGTACAGTGGTATACATATCCATCTGAACAGAGACCTTCGCTGCCAAATACTCCTTCACATGATTTATCTATATTTCCATCTTCAATAAAGGCATATTCAAATGCCATTATGTCTCCTGTGGATCCAGGTTCATATGGGGTAGTCACGTCATATTTGGAACTTCAAGATAAGGAATCAAAAGATTCAAATTTGACAAATTTTTCACTCTTTCTGTTTCATCCAAGTTTAATCTTAATTATCAAATAACAACAGAGGAGCTATCCGAGAAGGTGGCATGGGAGAATCAAGGAGTAGCAGAAAAGGAAATGAAGTCCAAGGTTTTTCTGGATGAGAAACTTTTAGGGTACATAAACCAAGAACATTTTTTCTCTAAAGAATACTTTCCATCTTCTCCTTCTGATCATCAAGTATATTGGTTTTGTTATCGAGTCACTATGTGTTGAAGGGGAGAGTCTGTGGGCATTCACAACTCTTTCGAATCAAGTATTATGACAATTTTGACAAGCCAATAGGAAGGTACCTCCAGCATGATTTGTTTGACCAAGTAGGTTTTTTCTTCATGTTTTTTTCTTCTTTGAAGTTTTTTTCTTCATGTATATTTCTTCTTACGTAGTTTTCTCTTTCTATCTTGTAGACTTTGCATTTACACTGTAGTAATTGCCAAATTTTGATGTACAAAATACCAAAAACATGAAAACTTCTCGTTGTCATTTCTGTAATGAATCCTCAGAAGCACATGTTCTTTGCTACACACACCGTCAGGGAAACTTCATGGTATTGGTAAGATAGTTACCTTTATTGTTGACATTACCTGGTGAACTTGAAGGAAAAATATGGATGTAGCATAGGTGCTTAAAATATGCATAGAAAGATAGTGTTCCAAAAGCAACCCAATAAACACCACCTTTCCTGTCTGATGCTGCATGGGGTTTATACTTTGGAAAATTCCTAGAGCTTATTTTTTCTAATGATGTTGTAGCAAGTAGAGTTTTCAGCCGTGGTCATTTATTACATTGAGGTTGTAGATAACAACCAAGGTGCCAACCCAACAACTGTGATGCTCCAGGGCTACAGAAACCCTCTAGGCCTAACCAATTTAGTTTGTCGGTTAGTCCAAAACTGAAGTGGCTCACCCTTCTCTAAGATGGCCAATCCCTCTGCAATGCTTACCTTCTAGGGTTCACCAACCGATTGCTAGAATTTTTTTCGATTCCAGAGTCTGAGCATGGGACTCACCAACAATAATCCCCAGTGAGTCTAGAACCCAAGTATAGGGTTCACCGACTGGTTGCCATAACCATGAATCACAAAATAATCCACTTGCCTTCCTGACTAGGTAAGCAACTCCCCCCTTTTATAAACATATCTTTCATTTATTTAATATTATAATATAATATTATAACATTACTTTTTCATCAAGACACCTTTACTAGTCATGGAGTCATCAGCCCCACATACTCCTTTGTCTAGGGCTGCTTATAGCCATTATGTATTTATTAATATGCATAAATTAAACTTATTCACCATATCAAGCTTTCTAGTCTCATAGCATAAAGAGAACATACACACATTGGCCATAACACTTAAATACACATACACATGGACATATTTCCCTAGAAGCAACTCCTGACTCACCAGCCTAATTAATATGTCTCGGCTCACCAACCTAATAATCTCACATGTACATGGTGAATACAACATAGGGGTTGAATAGGGGATGTTACATCCTCCCCCTCTTATTTATGCACTGTCCTCAGTGCATTTATTATATACATAATCTAGATCTGCTGCTGCATAGTGAAATTCTCCTCCATGCCTTCATATTCACAATCGGTATGTTGCAATTCCATTGTTCATATTCTACATCGATGTCTTTATTCAAGGACATCCTCAATTCCCTGTGCACAAACAGGGTCCAAAGATCTTTGTCACACCCCACATTGATGGGTGTGCAACCTAACACAAATTCCATCATACTTCAAAACTGAGATAACTTCTGACTGCACATTTTTTCAAATGGCTATCATAAAGACATCCAACCCATGAATATCTCTCCAAAACTGAAATGTTTCCCTTGCAACTATTTGGGAACATACAATACTGGTTCTACTGCCTCAAATTTAATTCAAGTGTTGTAGGATAAGGTCGAGCCTTTGTCATAGGAAGAAACTCATCCTCATAACTTTTGTCTCTGCATGAAAATATAATGTTGGAATCCTCAATTCAAGGACATCCTCAATTCCCCGTGAACGAAAATGGTTCAAAGATCTTTGTCACACCCCACATTGATGGGTGTGCAACCCAACACAAATTCCATCATACTTCAAAATTGAGATAACTTCTAAGTGCACATTTTTTCAAATGGCCATTATAAAGACCTCCAACCCATGAATATCTCTCCAAAACTGAAATTCTTCCCTTGCAACTATCTACGAGAATACATTACTGGTTCAGTTGCCTCAAATTTAATTCAAGTGTTGTAGGATAAGGTTGAGCCTCTGTCATAGGAATAAACTCATCCTCATAACTTTTGTCTTTGCATGAAAACATAGTGCTGGAATCCTCAATTCCCTGTGCACGAACAGGGTCCAGAGATCTTTGTTACAACCCACATTGATGGGTTTGCAACCCAATACAAATTCCAACATACTTCAAAACCGAGATAAGATCTGAGTGCACATTTTTTCTGGAATCCTCAATTCCCTGTGCACGAAAAAGGTACAAAGATATTTTTCACACCCCACATTAATGGATGTGCAACCCAACACAAATTCCATCATACTTCAAAACTGAGATAACTTCTGAGTGCACATAGGGCTGGAATCCTCAATTCCCTGTGCACAAAAAAGGTCCACAGATCCTTGTCATACCCCATATTGATGGGTGTGCAACCCAGCACAAATTACATCATACTTCAAAACTGAGATAACTTCTGAGTGAAAATGGCCTTCATAAAGACTTTGAGCCCATGAATATCTTTCCAAAACTGAAATTCTTCCCTTGCAACTATCTGGGAGCATACAATACTAGTTTTGCTGCCTCAAATTTAATTCAAATGTTGTAGGATAAGGTTGAGCCCTTGTCATAGGAAGAAACTCATCCTCATAAATTTTGTCTCCGCATGAGAACATGGTGTTGGAATCCTCAATTCAAGGAAATCCTCAATTCCCTGTGCATGAACATGGTCCGAAGATCTTTGTCACACCCCACATTGATGGGTGTGCAACCCAACACGAATTCGATCATACTTCAAAACTGAGATAACTTTTGAGTGCACATGTTTGCAAATGGCCATCATAAATACTTCCAACCCATGAATATCTCTCCAAAACTGAAATTATTCCCTTGCAAATATCTGGGAGCATCTAGTACTAGTTTTTTTGCCTCAATTTTAATTCAAGTGTTGTAGGATAAGTTTGAGCCTTTGTCATAGGAAGAAACTCATCCTCATAACTTTTGTCTCTGCATGAAAACACAGTGTTTGAATGAATATCATCAGCCTCACCCTCATCTTCCAGTCCCTCACTAAAGGTGTCATTTTTTAACTCCCCACTCTTATTGAAATTCAAAATGGATTTCTTGTCTACTACTCCCTCAATGATGCTGAGATAATTTAACCACAAGATTTTGCTTTAGTCCTACCAGAAAATTCAACTATATCGTTTCTATCTGACCATTCTCCCTTTTTTCTAACATTCACTTGTTCATTTTTGAGGTCACTATTTAACTTTACAAGAGTAACCTCAAGCTAGAGTGGTGTCTAAATGTGGACCTAGACATAAGGTAGTGACTCAGTTTTCAATGATGAACTTTAATTTCTAACAAAATATGTCTAGGATAGGGCCATTCACTATAATTTTGGACCGTCATTTTTAGCCTGCTTTATTTTTCCATGAACTTGTTTATCATAATAGTTGTAGGTGTTATAAATGGGAGAATCACTGAAACACACCACATATGATTTGAGATTGTTTTTCTTGAGAAAATCGTCTAGATCTCATTCTACATCAGGGCTACCGTGGTATCTTCCCTTTGGATCTGCAGTACCCTCTCCAAATTTACCAGCAATGTTGCCTTCTCCATCTAAGATAATAACAACTTCTTTAAATTATGGCCTCAAAGCTTCTTCTGTGAGCTTGTAAAAAAAATTGATTTTTTCTTGCTTTCATCAAATGTATCATGTAGTGTTGACTCCTCTCTCCACTTACCCTTCGCCAGCCCTTTCAACCACCATGCTTTAAGAAATATGCTAAACCATGAAGTAAACTTTAAAGCTACACCTAAATCATTTCCACAATGTTCTCTCTTCTTATGCCACCGAATTCAGTTGCTTTATATTTTGGAAACAATTTTAATATTATTTTTTATTTTGACCTTGTGACATCTTACATAATTTATGTAACTCATGATTTTTTTGGAGTACCCATAATTGTGTATGAAAACTAATTATGGGTACTCCAGAAAAATCACGAGTTACATAAATTATTGAAATTATTGAGTGTCATTTTTAGCTCTTCACTCTTATTGAAATTAAAAATGGATTTCTTGTCTACTACTCACTCAGAGATGCTGAGATGATTTAACCACAAGAGTTTTCTTCAGTCCTCCTAGAAAATTCAACTATATTGTTTCTATTTAACCATTCTCCCTTTTTTTTCTAACATTCACTTGTTCACTGTTGAGTTCGCTATTTAAATTTACAAGAGTAACCTCAAGTTGGAGTGGTGTCTGAATGTGGACCTGGACATAAGGCAGTGGCTCATTTTGCAATGATCAAATTGAATTTCTACCAAAAGATGTCTAGGACAGGGCCATTCACCAGAGTTCTCGATCCTCATTTTTAGCCTACTTTATTTTTCCATGAACTTCTTTATCATAATATTTGTAGGTGTTATAAATGGGAGAACCACTGAAACACACCACATATGATTTGAGACGCTTTTGCTTGAGAAGAGCATCTAGATCTCATTCTACATTAGGGATGTCGTGGTGTCTTCCCTGTGGATCTTCAATGCTCTCTCCAAATGTACCAACAATGTTGTCTCTTTACAATTATATGTTGCCTTCTCCATCTAAGATAGCTGGAACTTCTTCAAATTATGGCCTCAAAGATTCCTCTGTGGGCTTGTAAAAAAATTAATTTTGTTTCTTTCATCAAATGTACCATGCAGTGTTGACTCCTCTCTCCACTTACCATTTTCCAACCCTTTCAACCACCATGCTTTAATAAATATGCTAAACCATGAAGTAAACTTTAAAGAGACACCTAAAGCATTGCCACAATGTTCTCTCTTCTTATGCCACTAAATTTTGTTGCTTTATATTTTGGAAGCAGTTTTCATATTATTATTATTATTTACTTTGACCTTGTGATATCTTACATAATTTATGTAGCTCATGTATTTTCTGGAGTACCCATAATTGTGTATGACAGTTAATGGATATTCTATACTAATATATTGGACCTACATTCTTCCCAAAATCAATGTGAGAGGTTTGGAAATATGATTGCATGTTTCTAATATTCCTCCATAAATGTTTTGTCTCTGCATTTTCCACCTTCAAAATTAGAGTTCCATGATCCACATCAACAAGATTGGTTCAGAAAGGACGTTGCATAGGTACTTTATGATACAGATTACACATATGGGTAGACGTTTGCAAATTAATTTATATGCCTATCATACCTATGGCATAGGACCCCCTAGATCCAAATTAATGTGCATTTTGATGCAAATGTATAGGTTCCAGATAAAGTGGAAATGTTGTTCAGAGAGGTTTTTAATTTGTTCTGTCAGATAGGACAAAAAATCGCCACATCTGGATCCTTTTATTTTGGTATTAAGGTTATTGAATCAAGGAGGCAAATTGCAGAGCTTGAAGGAATGTTGCATAAAGAGATAGTTGAATTTGAGGTGATATTATAGATGTATATAAAGATGTTTAGTATACTTTAGGTTATCTAACATGATATTATGCTAGAATAATTTTTCTACTTAATGAATATTTCCATATTTTTTTTATAGAAATTGCTTAGTTGGAAATAATTTCTTCATAGATTAATTCATTCTTTTAATACAATCTGTCAAATTCAAACAGGGTTTGTTGCAAAAGGCCATCATTAGTGATGGGAAAGTTGGAAGACCTGTTGTTGATATTTAAAAGCTAAACAGTATAAGGCATCTTCTTCTTTATGAATCCTATGAAAGAGATCATCATATTTGCCATTATTCATAACTGCGTCATATATACTCATTATTTTTTATTTTTTGGCATGCAAATCAACCTTTTAAATGTAGTTTTTTATGCTGTCACAATAGATTTACATGATTCACAAGGTGAGAAATCAATCTTTAGTGTAATTGCATATTTTAGGTTTTATAATTATAGGTTATTTATAGGCTTTAATTGTCTTCAAAGTTTCAATTTTAATTGAGTATTCAACCGAACATATTGAGTATCTTATACATAACGATTTGTGATTTAGTATCAACTCTTTTTCTTTGTTAGAATTAATTGCATTTTGTACTGACGAATAATTGAACACATTGATTTTTTCCAATGTTTTGCAATATTAAAGTGAACTAATTACTGTGTTTTTTTTTGGTGTACATTGCTGAAAAGAGATACTCTTACTGTGATAAGTTTCAATATTTTTTATTTGTTGGTTGTTGCCATGTTTTGAGTGTGTATTTGTGAAATTCCAAATCACATGTCGCTTTATGTAAAGGGGATATATATATATATATATATATATATATATATTCATTTTCCCTATGGTTCCTTGAAGATCCATGTTACATTTGCATAAAAGTTTAGATATCATTTAGATATCTAAAATTTCTAATTTAAATTTGAATATTTACGTGATAAAGGAAAGATACAGGTCCAAATTATAAAAAGTCATCCAATAACAACAACATTGAGATTTTTATTTCATTCAACCTGTAACATATTGCATCTGTCTTCATCAATGCTCTTCTTCCTTATGTTGTCCACTTATAACATTTCCTTTGCAATATACGGTGCATTTACGAGTTATAGGTCATTTGTAGGCTATAAATGTCTTCAAAGTTTCAATTCTAATTGAGTATTCAACTAAACATATTGAGTCTCATATACGTAATTAATTTTCCCTCCACCCACTTTTTATAACTTCCATAACCATTAGGTAGGGACCTGCAGCTTCGATGATGTGTTTCTTGTTTAGTAAAATATTGTCAAGACTTTAATTTATTGAAAGTTGTAGAATTTACAATCTATAAAATTTCAAGATATAATTTTTAAAAGTCTAATTCTTTAAAGGGTGCTAGTTCAATGGAAAAGCACCTGCTTTACAAGCAGGAGGTTGGTGGTTCAATTCTGTCGTGCCCTGATGTTCATATGTAGTAGAGGCGATTATTTTTTGGTGACGGCTCAGGCTCTTTTGACCATCACCAATGAGCTTATGGTGACATTTTTTGACCCTCGCAAAATATGAAATAGTGATGGTCAACGAATGCCACCATATATACGCATCAATAGTGACAACCATGAAAGGTCCATCACCATAAATCATTGTTGTTGATATGAAATAGTGAGGGTCATTGTTTTTCATTATAGTCATTATTCATGATGGATCTTGAAGTCACCAATGAGCTTATCATGACATTTTTTGACCCTCACCAAATATGAAATGGTGACAGTCAATGAATGTCGTCATATATATGCACCAATAGTGACGACCATGAAAGGTCCATCACAATAAATCGTTTTTGTTCATATGAAATGGTCACGGTCACTATCCATCATTATAATCAATATTTGTGAATAACCTTGAATGTCACCACAACACATACTTTTGGCGACACCACCTTTGGTGACGTTCATTTTTTTGGTGGCCGAGGCTATTTTCCGTCACCATTTCTCATATGAAATGGTGACGGTCAATATTTTTCATTATAAATCATTATTGGTGACGAACCTTGAATATCACCACAACACCTATACTTTCAGCGATGCCACTTTTGGTGGCGTTCAGTTTTTGGTGAAAAAGGCTCTTTTGACCGTCACTAATGAGCTTATGGTGAAATTTTTCGCCCCTCACCAATGTCCTTTTTTCTTGCAGTGTATATTATTTCTCGTGAACCTTCAGACTGTCATCCATGCCACAATCATTCACTCATGATATGGAAGCCCAAATCAAATACCTTTATCCATGAAAAGACTTGTTTCTATACATTGGTTGGAAACTTGGGAGCATATCTAATTTTTTAGTGATGGTAATATTATATGAATGCTTGTTAAAAATTAGAAGAACATCTACTAAAGTATAGATAAAATACTACTAAATTTGTTGTTCAACGATCTAATAGAATGGGTAACATCTACATTTTGAAATTTACTTCAAAGAAGTATATAGTTAAAATGGTTGAAACTATCATTTTTGGTAATGTTTGACTACTAGGTTTCTAGAAATGAATAATGAGGGGAAAATCTATAAGATGTTGCAGAGATTTAGTAGAAATTCCAAAACTATGGTCTCCCTACATCTCCCTTGTTTCTATAGTAAGAGGAAAATTGAAAGAAATATTATAGTATATTATCTAGAAGCCAGTCAACATGTTTTCTCAATGCATAATATATAATATATCAAGGGTTTTTTAAAGATGCCTTCAAGTTAAATTAAATATACAAAATTATAACTTAGAACCACATATATGTGGCACATAGTTGTTTATGTTTTTATTATGCTTTAGTTTTGTTATGTGAGTGGGTGGAGGCTAGGGGGATATGGAGTAATCTTGAATTCTTTATTTGCATCTTAATTTTATTTGTATAATCAAATTATCATACTAATATATCTCTTTAGGAGGTAGGTGCATGCTAGAAGGTGCAGATATGTAATGGACAACAGGAATTGGGATTAATTGAAAAAAATAGGTTAATATTCCCTAATCCCTGAAGGACTTCCTTGCTTCTGGAAAGTTTCCAATAAAAGATCCAGCTCAGTTTCTAATGACACCTCTAAACCAATCTTCTATCAGCTTGGATAAGCTATCAAGTCTCCCTAGGAAAATCTATGACCTTAGTGTGTTAATCATGCTGGAGTTCTCGGTTGAGGAGATATTATTTGCATCTATTCACATGTGATGGAATTTTGTCTTGAATTCTTAATAACAAACTAAGTTTAAACTCTCTACCATTATGCTAAGTCAATTAACCCAAAATCACTTTGCTCTATCATAGAATTTCTTTAAAAGAATGTTGTTTGCAAATTTTTGGAGAAAGAAAAAATACACAGTCTTCAAAACGTATTTTTTGTTGCCACACTTTTCATACAGCATGTAATTTGAATACACTATTTAACATTGTACACAAAGCAAAAAAAAAAAACACATTGACAATCAACCACACATACTGTATAGGTATTAACTTTGTTTCTCCCTTCACATTAAAACAAAAAAAATCAGATTACATAGAAGGTGCAACCCACTCCTATCTGCGTACTTGCAAGTGGTCTCTTCTCATTTGTTTTGGAGTAATTAAACTTTGTTTTATTTTCTTGTCTACCCTACTCTACCTACGCTAATCTCTTCTAAAAAAAACGATCCTATCCTATTTTTACACACAATAAAACATATTACAATCAAGTATATGTTGAGTTGATCACGATCCCTAATAAATTGCTATACTCAACACCTGTGCTAACAACTTAGTTCATCACGCAATAAAAATAGGATTTGAAATCAGTTTCCATGCCGGAATAGTCAATTTGATAAATTGACCAGATCTTCTGTGCATTTTCATAAAAGGAAATGTCTCATCTTTATTGCTTCTTCTATAGTGACATTTACACAACCCGGATGAAACTCTTTCAAAAAAAACATTTGACCACGAGGTCAATTTGGAACATGGTAATCTAATGCTCCTGCATCAACATGCAAGAATATTAATTGGAAAGTTCAATGGAGTGACCTTTCCGCCTTATGTGATGGAATGATGAGATGCATATCTACCTCAAAAAATATTTGTAAAGGGAGAATTTTTCTTTTAACATAAAGGGAGGCATTTTCATCTTGGAATTTCAACTACAGGAGTATATTAAATTAGTAGAATGGGGGTGCCATGGTTCTTCAAGAGTAATGGTCCTTTTATGCAACATTGGTTTCCCATTTATACCGCCAATGAGGGAGGCTCTTAAAAAATTTATTGTCTAATCAGATTGGCTTATTTGCCTGATTATTTTAAGGTTCAAGAACTATTGGAAAAGATACATGGGTTGGATGTAGGAAATTCTTTAAGTTACTTGATGATATATTTAATATAGTTAAATAAAAAAAATTTGTGTACCCTCAATTAGTTGGTTATTTCCTCAAATATCGGATTAAGTGTAGGTGACCCACCACATGGCAAGATCCATATCTAAATGGTACTCTCTAATGGTTAAGTTTTTTAGTATAGGCTTGGTTTCCTCAAGGATGAATTTTTTCCAACCAACTATATATATCCTTGACTTATTTTTGCCAACCAACTATAGTTAGTGTATTAACACCATTTCCTCAAAAAGGTTTATAAAATCATTGTTGCAAGTGATATGATTTTGTTTATCCTTGATGAGAAGTATCATGACATTTTCTTTCATGTTTCTATCATTTCAATGGTTGGTACATTGTATGTAAGTTTTGATTTCCTTTTTGTTCCATTAAATTAGATTGGGCTTCTGGACTTTATGCTCACTTTTTTGTCCATGATTTCTAGTTATGCGCTACAACTATGCATGGTTTTCAGTTAAAGACAATGGTTATCAACAAACAATGTGAGCTTTAAACATTTTTATCCATTGATGGGAACATCTTCTATCATATTTCATTAGATTGGTGGCACTATGGATAGTTGACGATTGACCAATCCCAAAATTGACTAATGTCACTTTAATGTACTATGGAGTGCCATCTCTATTTAATGTATTTCAAACATGTTCAAATTAGTAAATTTTGTTGCTGGTTATTTTTTTCTTATAATATTTATTTTTCCCACTCTAATCCTATTCTCTATGGATATCTTTTTTATTCCCCTAGATCTATTCTATAAAGGAAGAGGGGGGATAAAGTGTGTTTTTGTAATGTGCAATTTTTTTTTCTTTGAGGTTTTTTTCTTCACACCCCTTTGCTAGTTGAAGTACTTATCGGAGGAAATAGTTATCATTTAGAGGCAGAGAGTGTTTTCCTTGTATCCATACAATTACATATTTGGATACTCATGCTTGATGTGGGTTTGGAAGTGTCTGAATTCCCCTTTGATATCTTCTTTGCGTAATAGACATTAGCCAAACATTGTGCTTACAATTTTTAACATATGTTTAGTGGTTACATTTTATGATCATTGTTATTGATTGTTGTATTTTGACATCTTTAATTAATTAATAACGAGAAGCACTCCCAATTAGTTTTCTAGACCACATAGTCAATAGGATTCAAGCATGTAGCTCATTATTCATAATTGAATCATATATAATCATTTTTTTGGGATTTTTGACATGCAAAGTAATCTTTTAGAGGCATATTTTTATGTCGTCACAACATATTTACATGATTCACAAGGTGAGAAATCAATATTTGGTGCAATTGAAGGTTTTAGATTTGATAATTATAGGTAATTTATAGGTTATAAATGTCTTCAAAGTTTCACTTCTAATTGAGTATCTTATAAATGAATATTTTTCCCTCCACCTAGTTTTCATAACTTCCATAACCATTTGGTACAAAATTCGATGCTATTTTGTTTTTTTAGTAAAACATTTTCCAAGACTTTACATAGTTTTATAATTTATTTAAAGTTGTAGAATTTACAATTTATAAAGTTTCAAGATCTATTTCTTTAAAGTCTAATTCTTTAAATGGTGTTAGCTCAATGGAAGAGCATATGCTTTACAAGCAGGAGGTTGTTGGTTCGATTCCATCGTGCCCTGATATTTATATGGAATGGAAACGATCAATTTTTAGTGATAGAGACTCTTTTGACCATCACCATTGAGATGATGGTGACATTTTTTGACCCTCACCAAAATATGAAATGGTGACAGTCAATGAACGCCACCATATATATGAATCAATAGTGACAACCATGAAAATTCCATCACCATAAATAGATGTTTTTCATATGAAATGGTGACGGTCACTATCCATCATTATAATCATTATTCGTGAAGGACCTTGAATATCACCACAACACTTATACTTTTGGTGACATTCATTTTTTTGGTGATGGAAGTTAAGTTCCATCACCATTTTTCATATGAAATGGTGATGGTAAAAATGTGTCATTATAAACCATTATTGGTGACGGACCTTGAATGTCACCACAACACCTTTACTTTTGGTGACGCCACCCTTGGTGACACCACCTTTGGTGACGTTCAGTTTTTGGTGTTGAAGGCTCTTTTGACCGTCACAAATGAGTTTATGGTGACACTTTTCGACCCTCACCAATTTCCTTTTTTTCTTGTAGTGATTGTTTACACACAGTTTGGCATGTTTTATGAAAATATTCCAGATTTACCTCACCTGGTCAAGTAACTATGACACCTTCCGGCTCTCATGCCATAGATGGTGTAATCGGTACAATTAACATATCTAAGAGTAAAAATAAACAATATAAGTCTACCACTGTGATTATAACTTTACCTAATTCACCTAAAGGAGACTATTCTTTGGAAAATACTTCCGAAATTAACATCGTAGATTCATATACTGCTAAGACCAAGTCAACCGTAGGTAAAAAGAAAGGGAAGGGTAAAAAAAAAAATAACAACTCTTCAAAATAGAAATAGATAAAACTAAACCATCTAACGAGAAAAATAAACCTCATTATACATGTCTAATTTGTGATGAAGATCATTTCACAAAAGAATTCCCCCATCAGGCTGAGGTATCTAAGTTCGTCAAAGGTTCACCCACACCCGTTGTTCTTAAGGATCCATTTCTTTCACATGACAGTAAAATGATTTCTCACAATGCATCCTCTTCCACTTCATCAACATATATATTGATGATGTCCTCTCAAGTTATAGTTGCAATGCGATCTCAAGATTATGGATCTAAGGGTCCTGTAAATGGAAAGGAAACTGGATCATCCAGTCAACCTCCCACGTCAACTCCTCCTACTTCTGAATCATCACAAATTGAGAAACCTAGTTCTGATATAGTAATTAAGCTGCCTGCTAAAGGTGTTCTTTGAAAATCATCTTTCAATCCACATGCGAGAGCTGCTCAGAATTACAACATTGTTGAAGATCTAGCTATGTCACCTTCAGCAATGTCAGCCCTCGAAGTGTTGCAGACTTTCCCAGCCCATAGGAAGTTACTCTCATCAGCTATTGGAGCTATTGACCCTCAATACTCTAATCTCATGATCTTTGATCTTGACAATTTTGTACCTAGATTCCCACACCTAATGGATTTTCAAATACCTGTCTTAGTCAAATCCAAGCGAGTTTTGTTAAGATATTCTGACACATAGGAAATTGTTAAGTATAAATTGGTCTAGTGTAAATTTAGGTAAAGTGTGTTTCTTTAGTATGTACTTTTGTAACTTATAATCCAACGGTCACAATATGTAGGGATCTAATGATTCATTCTCTACTCGGTATTACCGACACTTGATTGGTGGCTTAGCACCCAATTGGTCCATGATCTCTATTTAAAGAGCATGGAGGGTCATTTGTCTAGTGACCGTTTATGAGAGAAGCTTATGTAAATTTTCTTTCACTACATTAATAAATTTCCTAAAGTGGTCGTGTTGGCTCAGGCCATGGACTGTTTCACTCTTTGAGGGTTTTAACCATGTCAAATACTGGTGTATTGATATTTGATTTGTTTGTGAGTGGTGACCTCTGGTGTTTGATCTAAGGAACTTACCCTGTAAATTCCTACATGGTATCAGAGTTGTTTGAGGGCTGCATCTGTTGTTGATCCAAATCTGAAGCCAATTTGACTGCATGTGACTATCGTTTTCCAGATCTACTATTTCTGACCACTTTCGGGCTGGGAGAACTACTCTGTTGTGTCTGGATCCTCTATTCCAGTGAGGAACCCCTTTTGTTTCATGCGAAAAGGTTTCAGGTTGCCCTAGCTATGTCATTTTATATATGGATGTATAAAGTATTTTTTGTAGTTATATTTATTTATTCCTATATTTAATGCGGTTTATAGTCATTTTTTTATTACTAGATCTATAACCTCTTCTATATGTATGATATGTTCTTTGCACTTTGTGCAATATGGAAAACCATAAACAGAAAGATGGGATTTTTCTCCTACGTATGCTCTTTCCCCGCAACTGTAGAAATTATATATAAGCTCTATACCAATGGATTCAATCCGATCATGTAATGTGCTAAAACAAGATATTGAATCCTTCTACTATATTTATGGAATATAAAAAATGATCACTCAATGACATGCAATTAACAAAAAGGAAATTTTCAATTACAGAACACAATATGTTCTTGGGGAAAAAACTTTCTAAAAACCCCTCTATCATATATTGTACATAGTCAAATAATCATGAAACAATACAATGTTTTCTCACATTGAGAAAATCTTGCACATTTCCGATTGTCTCACCCTGATCCTACTGAAAACTGAGTAGAAAGTCTTAAGAAAAATTGACCAACACTTATACAATTCTTAGCTCCTGCTTAGCCCAGCTTTGATCATGCAATCCCTAGGCAATTAATCCCTATTAAATAGGAAAATCAACCTTCCTTGACTATGAAATCCATCATGAGCCTTCTTGTGACTTTATAATTGTGCTTGGGCAATTTGCTAATAACACAAATGATAGTTAACTTCCCTTTAACCTCTGTCTCAACTGGGCCATCATTAGAATTAACATGCATGCAACTAATAATAACGAATCATCAGTTATATGATTGATCAATAGTTGTGAATTAAATATAATTTAATTCATTGGACCTCTCACTAGCTCATCACTCAGTTATAACTATTTAAACTGATTTTAACTCAATTAATTTGACTTAACTGATTACACATGCACTAAAATAAGGCATTAACTGCAACTAGACCCTCAAAATAATAGAATCACTCTACATGCCTCACCTTTGACCCTCAAATTGAATTTCTTGAGCTAACTCGGTCTTTCTGACTTAGTTAACTAATACAAGTTGTTATGAGATGAAATTACAATTTAATTTCCAATTTAGTTAAGGGAAAAATAAATTAGATGCCCACATTTAGCACTAATGTGTAACTAAATTCCTCACCAATGTGTGACTAGAATCCTACACCAGTTGTGTGGTCAATTTTTGTCCTTTCTGAATGCCAATTTCATTGTTTCTTGTTGCAAATTTCAACATTCACTCTTAACAAGAAAGGAATTAATCTATCCCGATTTTGTACCTTTGGATTGTTTTTCATGCAACACTTCTCTAGTGTTTTTTGCACATGCAACTCTCCTGAAACTGGATAGCCTCCGAACAACTAAATTAGTATAATGTATCTTTCATCAGAGTCTTATGACTACTGCTAGCTACTACACATGTCTATTGGACTCTCTATGTTGCTACTAACGTATGCATCCTATGCACTCTGCACTGCTGCCAACTCTGATCTGCACTCTAGTATCTGACATCTATAACTCTGATTTTTTTCCTCTTAGCATATGACTGCATCAATCTAACCGATCCTTCCTGCTACTGCTTTACTATGGGCTCCTCATAGCTAGGTTCGATCCATGAGACACTCCACCTCAATGGAACCTAAGCAAATTTCTTCTCGGGATTATATTTACACATCGCCCCACCTCACACTTGGAGGTATAACTGCATGTACTCCCTTGGATTTTCTAGCTAGAAATTTCCCCCTCCTGGAGGTCTCTACTTGAGTGGACTCATCCACTCGGTCTCCTCTATTCTTCTCCAATTTTGGCTGCTCCATAACCTTCTAAGACTACTTCTGAGGCTGTATGTTGAGAGATAAATGCTCCCTCTCAACCACCAATTCATTAACCACTGCTTTTCTCCTCAAAGCCTTGCATGAATTCTCAACCTTGAGAGCATACAATTTTTTGACCCTTGAATTGATCTGCTTCACCTGTCCCATGGTTATGTGTTTAAGGAAAACTTTTCCTTTTCTAAACATCACCTCATAACCACAATCTTCCAATACCGCTATGGAGACAAGATTCTTCCTTAGGAATGGAACATACAAAACATTTACTAGTCTGCGAGGGGATCCAGACTCCCTCTGAAAGGTAACTATACCTATGTCAGTCGCGCTATACCTCTCATCATCTCCAAACTCTATGTTCTATTGTAAATCCTTCTCCTCCAAGTCACTGAAGAGATATCTATTCCCCGTCATATGGAATGAGGCGTCGTTGTCTATATATCACATGCATCCCATTATAGTGTTGGTCATGCATGCAATGAGAGTAAAATCAAGCTCTAATTGTGAAGCCAATGCTTCACCCACTACAAGTGTAGGCTCTTTCTTGCTTGCCTTCTTCTGTGGACAATTCGAAGCATAGTGGCCATGCTTGTGACGGTGAAAACATCTAATATTGTAAAATTATCTCTTTCCCTCTTCACTTTGGGATTTATTTCCCTTGGACTTCTTTTGTTTTCCCACTAATGCATAGTATTCTTCTTTGTTGGTGTTGGAGGTCCCATATTTGGTGCTCCGCCTTATCTCTTCTATTACCAAGTTGGACTACAAACGCTCCCATTTTGGTAACTTCTCCCTCCCATTCACAGAGTCCTGGTAACTATGATAGCTCTTAGGAAGGCCTAGAAGTGCTAGGCTCACCAATTCATCATCGGATATGGTCACACCAACACTTCCAAGCTCATCTTGACATTGAGTGAACTTCACCAAGTATGTTGGTATCATCTTTCCCTCCTCCTTCTTGATCATTTTGAGCTTTTCCTTGAGCACCAAGTTCCTTTGATCGATGTTGTTTTGAAAAAGATCTGTCAAGGCCTTCCACATAGAATATGGAGTTTCCTTCCCTTGGAGACTCGAGAAAATATGATCTCAAACTCCCTCCAACAAGATCATTCTCGCATTTGCTACCTTCTTTTGTCATGCATCAAGAAGTTGGGCATATGCTGCTACGGGCTTGGGAATATCAGTATCTTTGAATTCCTTCAACCCGTTGTCCTCCAATTGTAATATACCTTTCAATATTTTTCATTAAAAATCCATGAGGGTTATAAATTTTCACAATTTCACCAATAACATGACCAAAACGCCAGAAATTTGATAGAAACAATAATCCCAGAAATCGTATGATAATCTCATTAAAATATCACAACATAAGAAAAAATGAGATATGTAGCAACCATAACAAAATCCAACTTTATTATATAGAAATATATGCCAATACAGTACCTGGAAACAACCCTCCAAGATAACTATAATGATAGTGCTAACCTCCAAACTGAAAACAAGAAAACAATCACTGCAACCTGTGAATCTTGAATGGATCCACCAAGGGAAGAGATGGGTGCTCTCCCACTCTCACTAAATCACCTGAGGGTTTCCATCCTAGGGCTATTGTTGAAGCATAAAATCCAAGTTCTCAAACCTCTCACACAAACAATGATCCAATCCCAGATATCTCCAAATGACCTTGGCTTCTCCTTTTATAGATCTTATGGGTAAATATCCAATCCTTTGGAAGCATCTTATTTTATTATTTTATTATTATTCTAAAATATTCTCCATTGACTCTATCGAAGTGACTTTTAATTTAATTCTATTTTACTTAAGTCACTTTAGGCCCTTTCCTCCAATTAATTATTTTTCCTTTAATTAAATGACTAATTAAATTAATTTTTAATTAAGGAAAATAGTATATCACCTGCGGTACTATCTTTGGCCACTATAATTCACTTCTCAGCATGTCATCCTGAATATCTCCTCATTCCAGTTCCAACACGCTATTACACTGAGGTGTTCCATCAAATAATATTCTCGGAATACTACCTTGGGCATAATCAATTAATTCAGGCTCCATAATAATGCTAATTTTGGAAGTTGTCAGAATGCAACAGAATGACAGAAAAATTATGTTGATGATGAAATATACCAAGTGAATGCCATCATATCCCGTAAAAACTCCTCAAATCTCCCCCGAAACTCTTGACAACATGAACCTTGGTTGTAATATGGAGGAATAAAAATTGGAACATTACAAATCCTCCGCCCCAAGATTGCTTTCCCTTAAGCAATCCAAATATGTGGACCATCCTGTCGGCCCGATGCAGTCGAGACCCCATGCCCGGATCCCATACAAAACACTATGTACTACCATTTTTATGTGTCACACTATTGGAAACAGACCCCTCAATACCTAGATCCCAAAGTGATCTCTCATTGTACCTATCATCGACCAATCCTGCTAGATAACAATGCCACCATGTCCAATCATCTCTCAAGTCCCATGGCTCGGACTGTGCATTGTCTCTGGCTATAGTTGTTGATCCATGAAGTGATTACAAACTCAACAAATCTCTCTAATCCAACCTCTGGCCTAACCTGAGGTCAATCCTACTCTACTAATGTTGGGCTAGTGCTACATAAATATTGATGGATTGTCAGTCCATAATCCATGGCCCACTGAAACATGCAACAACTCTCTCAACTAATGGCTCCTGCCGAAATGTGCCCAGAACTAAGAATGATACTCCATCAGTAGGATACCAATTCATGGTCTCCCTCCAATCTATCTTAGGAAAAGAATCAAATGCATGGACTCCCACATATGGAGCAAGTCTACTTTGTTTTCGCTAGTCCATGCTCAACTCATGAGGCTTTGTCCCATCCATCAATGAGATTTTCCTGAAGAAGAGGACCCCTATTTCTATAATAGGCCAAAGTGGGCAAGATATGTTGCAGTCTATAGACCTCTAGAGAGGGTTGTTGCCTAAAAATGTTGCGATTGTGCTAGCCGCCACTACCTATGTTTGCACCTCATCAATGGGTAGAACTAGAGATGGATGCATTATTGTATCCCTCACCACATAGGAAACTCCACGCTCCTCTTTCCCACCAATCCTTTGCAATGTTTTCCTTCCATACTCCAACTCCTCCTCAATACATCCATCCTGCTAGTCATATGTCCATTTTTCTCCTCCTCATCAATGGCTGACCCTAAGGGTGGCCGCTCATCCTCCTCCATCATGAACTCAATGTGATCCTCCAGTTGTCCCTCCACAAAAAGATCATCATGTATGTTGTTCATATCCTCCTTCTCAACTAACTCATGCTCCACAATACGTTGTTCATGTTGAATCATCACAAGTGACTCATCATCCTATATATCTCCCCTAGATTCCCTCAACTACTCACCATTCACATCGAAATATAAATTCGGCCTACTGCCATAAGCTCCACATGACTGCTCATTCTCCCTAGAAGAATCCTCATATGACTCCATGGACTCATCCAAAGAAGATTAATCATCCTGACATATAGAAGGAATGTCCTCCTACTCCACCTCTGCTTCCCCATATGCATCTCTCAAGCATGAGTGATCGGGTCCCCAAGTTCCCTTGCAAATGAAGCAAAGTCCCTTCCTCCTCAACTCATTCTTGTTGCATTACTCACCAAATAGGAGCAGCTCCTCCCTTGTCAACTGTCTCCTAAAAAACCCAATTTGTTTCTCAACCAACCTCTCAGAAAGTTCATAAGAAACAGGTGAAACCAACTGTTATCTCCTCCAAATTGTCAACAGCCTGGACTGTAACATCCTACAAATGTCATCATGGTTACCTATTAGCACTATAAATGTTAATAGTCTGAATACCATTGTATTAATGTTTTTAAATTTTTTCTTGTTCCCTAGCCTATGTCAAATTTCTAATCATCTTCAATAAAATCCAAAAAGAGTCTCAAAACCAAAAATATTTTCAAGTTTTATTGGTGGTAATGTGTCTTAGGCTCATATAAAGAAGTTAAAACTATTGTTTTAACTTAGGTTAGTGTCAAAAGTTATGGCCATTTTTTTAATAAAATAATAACTTCTCTTTCTGGAATAATAGCTACTCTTTTGAAAATGCAACTATTTCTTCAGGGGCTTGATTTCATTGGTGATGTTGGCCATGTTAGCCTCCTATTAAATTTTGTCAAGAAATCCCGCTTAAATTCTTCAACCCCCCTCTTTTTGACCTAAAAATTCCTTTTTCTGCCTATCGTTACCTTTTCCTAGCCTCAAAATTGCATTAAAAATGGCCAAAAACCCGCATTTGAAAATATATAAGGTTTGGCACCTTTCGGCCCTAGCCCCTTAATCTTTTTCTCCATGTAACCTGAGTGCCAGACCAAGCACTAAACTCGGAAGTGCTTATCGCAGGCAGATATCGAGCGCAGTATTATCCGTCAATCTGTGCAGATCGGACGGTCTTCATGGATCAGTGCTATGCCCATAGCCCGCCTGTTCACTATCTGATCAAACCATAAATCAACAGTTCGCAGCTCACCTTCCCTTGTGGTCCCCGCTCTGTGCACTATACAAAACCAGTGGTTTATATCGCACCACCTTTCGGAGGCGAGCTGTATTTCTCATTTCAGGGCGATGCCATTCATCGCGTGATGCGTGTCTCGCACACTATTTCAAAACCACCCACTCATCGCACGTTATAGTTCAGCAGCAGACGTGGCGCGATATGCATGTGAGCCATCTGATCTAGAATTTCCCATCCGATAGCGATCGCTCCTCGAAGCTGCGTGGAAGTTAACACGGGCAAGCCGTACCCCTGGCCCGCTGTCCATCGCACCCCCCCACCCCCCAACGCTTTCCTAGCCATCGATCTCCCCAGAGATTGGACGGTCCAGATTAATGACTCGTCCACCTCGTGTTTTCCTGCCACATCATCATTCCACACGTTCTTGTCGCATTTTTCTCCATCTCCCTTATGCATTTCATTCAAAGGCCCAAGTGTCATGTCTTAGCATTCCGCCAACTTACACCATGACTATTTTCTACAATCACGGTGCATTTTCCGCCATAACCCAACATTGTTCCACCATTTTTCTAGGCTACATTGCCATCTCCGTCATCGCCTGCATTCACCATCCCCATGCATGGTTTTCCTAACGAGTGTGCGGGTTTTGCAGGGTTACAGCGGCAGAAAACTGCCATGATTTACAGTATTGATTGCAGTAGCAGAGCACACCAAAAAGGATCATCTTTCAGAGGCTGAAATTATGGAGAAAGGCCTGGGAAGGTACGTCGACAAGACTTCCATTAAAGAAGCAGGGTTAAAATCTGCCAAACCTGCCAGAGTCATTCAAAGCACAGATTGCGCAGATGGAGACATTAATGGAGCAGCAGAGAAATATCAGGGAATGATCGAGGAATTCAACATTCAGCATTGAATATCTTAAACCTTAATTCAGGGTTTAGAAGGCAGAGGGTACCATTCGCAGAAAACAATACCCTAAAGTTTTCTTTTCAGCACCATTTTCATACAGGAAAGGATGGAATGTCTATGTGATTTTATTTCTTTGCTGTGTTCCTGAAGAGACTTGTACCCAGTGCATTTATTTCAGTAAGCAGGCTACAGGGTAAAAATAGCATTACAGAGTCATCAAGTAGTATGGGCATGCACGTTTCTGCCACCTTTTCTTAATGAGGAAAATTAAATGTTCATCACCTACTCCCTTTTCGAGCTTTCTTTTTCTCCTATAAAGCTCCCGAAGAACAAATGATTTAGGGTTCCAGATTTTATCAGAAAATTATGCAGCGAAAGGATTTTTGTATGCATTTTGTTTAACTCTTATATGAAGGCCCAGAGCCCGTAGGGTCTCAGTGAGGAGGAGTTCCATCTGTTAAGAGGATTCTGGTCTTTGGTATTTCACAGTTTGTAACTTTCTCTTATATGTGTTACTTTTATAGATCATTTCATTTCACCCATCTTTCCTGTATCATGTTTCTGGAATGCGAGTGGCTCACTGATTTTTGGTATGGATTTATCCTAGTTGATACCCATGCTCAGATTAGTCAAGCGCTTTAAATATTTCTCAGGCATGATATTCTGTTCCACTTTTCATCTAAACCATACTTCTGCTATATTAGTTTCTTTGGGAGGGTGTTTTTAAAACGTTATTTTCATGAATGGATTCTTAAATTGGTAAGCCCATTACATGGTGATATTGTGTATCTGGATATCAGCTCAATGAAAACTAATATTCTCTCAATATTTCATTCACTACATACACCTTCTGATAATTTATTTCTGTGAGGTATTTCTGAATTGGCCCTCTTTACAGTAAGCTGTCTCTGAATTGTCTGTTGCTTTTATATTGGAGTTTGGCATGTTGCCTCTGTAGTATTCCTTTCTCTATGTCAATTTCTGAAGGTCTTGGTCCCATTCAGATTAATATTCCTTGTTTTTTCAGGAAATAGAATGAGAGCTTTTTATTGATAACTTCCTCAGTTATACCATATGCTCCTTGCTAATATAAGATGTCCTAGGCACTAGTCTTTCACAACTCAAGGTTATCTCTAGGAACGACAACATATTTTTGGCGTCGTTGCCAGGGAATGAAGTTGAGAAAATTTAAATCCCTGGGCCTTGACAAAACCTAATTCACTCTTCAATTAGGTGAGTATGGAGAGTTGAGAGTTTTAGATCCCTCACCTTGGCGACTCCACATTTTTTTATTAGATAAATTTATTTGCAGTCCTGGCTCCTCGTAAGCCACACCCGAGGTCAGATATGTCTCAGCCAAAGACACCTTCAGTGTCTGACCCAGAGAAGATCATACATAGAAGAAATTGGAGGGAAAAAAAATCAGTCCACTCTGAAATCCCTGAATTGTCTATACAAAAATTTCCATCCTCTTCTTCTTAAGTAGCTCAAGTGCTAGTTCCCGACTCCACTGTGGGAGATAATGATTATTATTCAGATAGTTCACCCCGAGGAGGTGCCAGAAATAAAGATAATTTTCACCCTACTCCTGAGGTCGAAAAGGTCAAGGAAGTCACTGAAATATCTGCTATTAACAGGCCGTTATTCCCCTCAACACCTTAAGCTGTTGTTCATTACATTCCTATTGTTATTCATACCCCACTTCCACCTCCTCATCCTCCTCCTCTTACTCATCAAACTATTGCACTACCTCCACCCCCTCCAATGGCCATTGTTCCAGGCTTCTTGCTAAATAAATATGCCCCTCTGGCATTACCCCAAGTGTTGAATGATATGCCACATGATTATTTGAAGATTTTACCCCGATTAAATGGGGAAAATGAGATTGATGCTCAAAAAAATCTTGAGGTCTTCTGTGCTTTTGCAGAGAATTTTAATGTGGAACATTTAGATGAGGTCTTAAGGCTATTTTTCCAATCTCTTGATGGTGAAGCTCGAAAATGGTTTAAGACATTGGCAGGTTGTTCTATTACCACTTGGGAAATAATGGAAGATACTTTTCTCAGAAAATGGGGAGAGAAGAAATAAAATGGACATTGTCTTACCGAGTTCAATACACTCAAGAAAATACATAATGAAGGAGTGTCAGAATTTATCAAGAGATTTAATAAATTGTATTTGAGTCTTCCTGCTGATATGAAACCTCATCAGACTGCTGCTAAAGTTGTTTTTGTAGCAGCCTTCGATTCATAATTTGGTTTCTCTCTTAGAGAAAGAAAGCCTGCTACTCTGGATGATGCTCAGACATATGCACTAGAGTTGGAAGCAAACTTTTCCTCCACTGGAAAATCAAAGGGAAAATCTGAACAAGATACTAGAAGAAGGGGCAAAGAGGAGGTATCTACCTCTAACCAAGATAGAGACTCAACAAATGACAGAATTGAAGAAATGAGCAAAATGATTAAGAACCTTTCTGGTAAACTGGTCAAGCTTGAATTGGAAGCCAAGAATTCAGCCTCCAAGAATTTCCACAATGCTCCAAACAGATGTTACAATCCTCAGTATAGGAAACCACGCTTGCAAATATTTCCAAGGGAAATAAAAGAGAAACAGGATTAGGTACCACACCCATTGTACTTGGAAGGTCCAGTAGATGATTCTACTGAAGACACTGCCTATGGACTGGAGGATGAAAATCTTGCTTTTTCAAATAGTGATGGAGAAGAATGCCCTTTGCAAGGAAATTATGGAACTGAGTGCTCATTACAAGAAGAAGAAAAGGACAGAGACACAGAAGACGTAGAAATTGATCATTATTGTAAAAAATTTGTTGATTTCATGCAAGCATAGTTCAATAGAAGATATGATCTCAGATCTTCTAGGAAGAGGACTCGTACTCAAGATCAAGAAGAAGAGCTACCCCAGAAAGAATCACCTGCTCACAAGGAATCAATAATGCAGAAAGTCACAAACAAAGGTAAGGACCCTCTAAACAAACCTTTGCAGTCTAATGATCAAATTCCTTCCTCTTCAGAAGTAGTCATTCCCCCTAATACCAAGTCTGTGTCAAAAGAATTCAAACCCTTATCTGAAAATAAAGAGTCAAAGGAGGTTGTAATAGAGAAGTCCTCTCCTGTCTTCAGTCTACAAAAGGAACTTGAGAAAGTCAAAATCCCAGTTCCCTTGACTGAACTGTTGAAGCAACCTGCATATCAATCCCAAGTCACCTCTTTTATGATCCCTCCAGAAGCAGCACTCACCCCAGATAGTCTCAAACTTCAATAAGAAAGACCCATGGTTGTCTTTGGCCCACATGTTGAGGAATTATATGCTTCTACCCCTCCCTTCTATGCGTCTCTAGTGATTCATGACCTGCTATTGCATAACTGTATGTTAGATTCTGGAGCTTCCCATAATCTACTGCCTCTGTCAGTCATGGAACAACTAGGATTACAAATCACCCGTCCATACAAGGACCTCTATTCATTTGATTCCAAAAGAGTTAAATGCTTAGGGATGATCAAAGATTTGGTGGTCAATTTGGCTCAAATCCCAGCAAAAAGTGTGGTAATGGACATCGTGGTGGCTGACATTCCAGCCCGCTTTGGCATGTTACTGTCAAGGTCCTGGGGGACAAAAATTGGTGGGTCAATTAAGTTGTATTTAACATATGCCACCATCCCAGTTTTTGGTGGCCAAGAGAGGAGGCTGTACAGGGAGACTAGATTTTTCAAGATGGTGACTAAGGCTGACAACTCTGTTAATTCACCAGTCTACAGTAAAGAAGGAGATTTCTCATGCTTGATGCTGGAAGAAGATCAAGATTATGCTCATGAAGCATCCTTATGCCAGATCAAGACTGAGCAACCCTCAGAGAGCCATGAAGCAGGAATCTGGACACTTCATTTTGATAGAGCAAATTCAAGAGAAGGTAATGGAGCTGAAATATTATTGATTTCTCCTACAGGGAAATGGGTCCCGTTGTCCTTCAAACTGGAATATGAAGCTACTAATAATGTGGCTAAATATGAAGCACTTCTGTTAGGATTGCAGACAGCCAGGAACATGAACATACAAAGTTTAAAAGTTCTGGGAGATTCAGAACTAGTGGTTAGACAAGTCAGGAATCAGTGTCAAACCAAACATCCTCGGCTCAGGGCTTATAGGAATGCAGTTTGGGACATGGTGGAGAATTTTCTCTTGGCATTTAATATCTAGTTCATGCCCCGAGGACAGAATAGGATGGCTGATTCCCTTGCTGTGGTTGCTAGTACATTTCATCCACCTCAGAACCCTATTTTAAGATATGAAATTGAGGTACGTTATCGACCATCAATCCCAGATAACATAAAGCACTAGAAGGTATTTGAGGACGAAGAACAGATGAAGAGATTCCTGGAAACCGTAGGGGAATTCTCCAATATGGAGATTGATGCTGGTGAAGAAGAAGGAGAGCCCGAAGACACTTTAGAAAGAAATTGGGAGAAGAAAATGGCAGGTAATAAAGTATTGCAATTAAAGGGAAACATTATACCTATAGGACTGGTGCCTCTAGAAAGATTATTTGATAAGAATGATATCCCACTACAGCTAGGCAAAGTGGTAGAATAAAATCAGGTAGAAGACTTGAATCTGGGTACTGATGTTGATCCCAAGATTGTAAAATTGTCCAAGAAAGTCCCAAAAGAATATAAAAAGCTATATCAGAAATTATTTCAGTCTTACAAGGATGTGTTTGCATGGTCTTATCAGGACTTGAAAATTTTTGATATCAATATAATGCAGCACAAAATTCCACTAAAGGGGGATGAAAAACCTCATAAGCAGAATCTCAGACAAATAAATCCCCTGCTGCTTCTTTCTATTGAGAAGGAAATTTAGAAGCTGTTAAAGGCCAAAATAATTGTTCCATTGAGGTACTCTGAATGGGTGGAAAACCTAGTCCCTGTATGAAAAAAGAAAGGAGAAATAAGGCTGTGTGTAGATTTCCGAAATTTGAACAGAGCATCCTTAAAGGATAATTATCCACTGCCTAAGATGGATCACATCCCGCAGAAAGTGGTTGGAGCCTCTAGGATATCAATGATGGATGGATTCTCTGGTTATAATCAGGTGGCTGTACTGCCAGAAGATCAAAAGAAGACTTCTTTCACCACACCATGGGGTACATTTATGTATTCCAAAATGCCTTTTGGGTTGATTAATGCAGGGGCCACTTTTCAGAGGGCCATGGACATTGCTTTTGTTGGGGAGAAAGATAATTTTTTGGTAGTCTACCTTGATGATATCACTGTATTTTTGAAGAATGATACTGAGCACATTGAGCATCTGCGTAGAACCTTTGAGAAATGCAGAAGGTATGGTCTCTCTATAAATCCTCAAAAGTCTTTATTTGCATTAGAAGAGGGTAAACTTTTGGGACACATTGTGACTAAAGATGGGGTGAAGATAGATCCTAAGAGGGTAGAGGTTATAAATGGTATTTCTCTTCCCAGAAATAAGGAGGTACAGGTGTTCCTAGGGCGTATTAATTTCCTGAGAAGGTTTATTCCTAACTATGCTGAAATAGTTAGACATATAACTGACATGCTGAAGAAAGAAAATGAAGTTAAATGGTCCCAAGAATCATGAGAGGCCTTTACTAGAATAAAAAATTCTTTTTCATTTCCCCTGTGCTAGTTGGACCAGATTATGCTAAACCTTTCATGATATTTTCTTTTGCATCAACTCATACAATAACATGAGTTTTATTGCAGAAAAATGAGGAAGGTTACAAGCAACCCATCGCCTTCTTCAGTCAGGTGCTCCGTGATGCAGAATTGAAATATAACATATTGGAAAAGCAAGCATACGCCCTAGTAAGATCCCTCAAAGCATTTCGCATGTATATCTTGCAGTCCCATATCACTTCATTTGTGCCTACAGCTGCTGTAAAAGAAATTCTTATCCAAGGGGATAATGAAGGAAAAAGGGGGAAGTGGATTGCCAAAATACAGGAGTATGAATTAGACATCTGCCCTACTAAGCTGATCAAAGGACAAGGGCTTGCCAAAATGTTAGCTGAATCAAACTATCAGGCTGTGGGTATAAATTTTTCCATAATAGCAAGTGAGCAATCTGAGGAGAAAGAAGAGCGACATGGAATTGGGGTAGCTACTCCGGAAACACATATAAAGTACCTCACCAGTCAGTGGTACAAAGAGATAGTAGAATATCTCCTCACACTCAACCACCCTCCAAGCTGTGATAAAGCTAAATACAGAACGCTAAGATTGAAATCACAGAATTACATAGTCGCCAATGGTCGGCTCTACTAGTGAGATCCCTCAGGCATCCTTCTCCTGTGCCTCACATAGGATGAGGTAGAGAGTATTATAGCCAAATTTCATGAAGGAATCTGTGGGGGTCATTACAGCTGGAGAGCCACTGCTCACAAAATCCTGAAGGCTGGTTTCTATTGGCCCAAGTTTTTTGGAGATGTTTTTACCTGGGTTAGAGCGTGTGAGAAATGTTAGAAATTTGCTCAAAGATAGAAGATGGCACCTCTTCCCATGATTCTCGTGCACGTGGACGAACCATTCCGACAATGGGGTATCGACTTTATAGGTGAAATACATCCTCCCTCAAGTGGTCAGCATAAGTGGATTTTAACTACCACTAATTATTTCACAAAATGGGTGGAAGCCATACTTGCGAGGAACGCAACGGATACTATGATAATAAAGTTCATGGAGGAAAACATCATATCCAGGTTTGGCTGCCCTGCCAGAATACTGACTGATAATTCCCAGGCCTTCAAGTCTGCAAAGTTTGTGAGTTTATGTCAGCAGTATAACATCACACTAAGTCACTCTACAGCCTATTATCAACAGGGAAATGGCTTGGTAGAGTCTTCTAATAAGACCTTGGTGAGAGCACTGAAGAAGGCTATAAATGAAAATCAGAGAAATTGGGATTCTCAGTTGAAATTTGCTCTGTGGGCCAATAGAATTACCAGCAAGAGAGCAAATGGGAAATCCCCATACGAATTAGTATATGAGAGGGTAGTAGTATTCCCTATACAGTTAGCTCTACCAGTAGCCTGATTCATGCAGGAAAGTCAAGAAGAGCCTGATGATATGACCAGGCAAATAAATCATCTGGTGGAATTGGAAGAAACGCGGAACCAAGTAAGTCAAAGGCTAACAGAGTATCAGGAGAAGATGAAATACCTTTTTTATTAGCATGCCAAGGAAGGGAATTTGCAGATTGGTGATTTAGTGCTCAGGTGGGATATCCAGAGGGCTGAAAAAGGAAAACATGGTAAATTCGATCCACTCTGGTTCGGTCCTTTCAAAATTGTGGAACAGGGAGGTAACAACACTTTCAAGTTGGAAAATTTATAGGGTGACTTGCTTGACGCCCCTGTAAATGGTCAGTTTCTTAAACCCTACTTCCAGTTCTAATTTAGGCAGAGATAGCCTGATGTAATATATTGTATATTAGTTTCCTGTTTTCTCCCTTGTTTGAATAATGTGGGTGTCGTGATGAATTACGAAAAAGAAGAAGTAGAAGTGTTGAAGAGCAGAGTTCACACAGAAGATTATCAAGTGGTCTGCGATGTTCTTGACATGCTCAGGGATGAATGTGCCATCCCCAGGTGGAGCCAATGTTGACCATGTCAGCCTCCTATTAAATTTTGTCAAGAAATCCCGCTTAAATTCTTCAACCCCCCTCTTTTTGACCTAAAAAGTCCTTTTTCTGCCTATCGTTACCTTTGCCTAGCCTCAAAATTGCATTAAAAATGGACAAAAACCCACATTTGAAAATATATAAGGTTTGGCACCTTTCAGCCCTAGCCCCTCAGTCTTTTTCTCCATGTAACCCGGGTGCTAGACCAAGCACTAAACCCGAAAGTGCTTATCGCAGGCAGATATGGGGCGCAGTATTATCCATCGATCTATGTAGATCGGACGATTTTCATGGATCAGCACTGTGCCCATAGCCCGCCTGTTCACAGTCTGATCAAACCATAAATCAATGGTTCGCAGCTCACCTGCCCTTGTGGTCCCTGCTAGGTGCACTATACAAAATCGGTGGTTTATATCGCACCGCCTTTTGGAGGCGAGCGGTATTTCTCATTTCAGAGCGATGCCATTCATCTTGTGACGCGTGTCCCGCGCACTATTTCAAAACTGCCCACTCATCGCGCGTTATAGTTCGGCAGCAGACATGGTGCAATATGCACGTGAACCATCCGATCTAGAATTTTCCATCTGACGACGATCGCTCCTCGAACCTGTGCAGAAGTTAACACGAGCAAGCCGTACCCTTGGCCCGCTGTCCATTGCCCCCCCAACGCTTTCCCAGCCGTTGATCTCCCTAGAGATCGGACAGTCCAGATTAATGGCTCATCCACCTCGTGTTTTCCTGCCACATCATCATTCCACACGTTCTTGTCACATTTTTCTCCATCTCCCTTATGCATTTCATTCAAAGGCCCAAGTGTCATGTTTTAGCATTTCGCCAACTTACACCATGACTATTTTCTACAGTCACGCTGCATTTTCTGCCATAACCCAACACTGTTCCACCATTTTTCCAGGCTACATCGCCATCTCCATCATCGCCTGCATTCACCATCCCCATGCATGGTTTTCCTAACGAGTGTGCGGGTTTTGCAGTGTTACAGCGGTAGAAAACTGCCATGATTTATAGTCTTGATTGCAGTAGCAGAGCACACCGGAAAGGATCATCTTTCAGAAGCTGAAATTATGGAGAAAGGCCTGGGAAGGTACGTCAGCAAGACTTCCATTAAAGAAGCAGGGTTAAAATCTACCAAACCTTCCAGAGTCATTCAAAGCACAGATTGTGCAGATGGAGACATTAATGGAGAAGCAGAGAAATATCAGGGAATGATCGAGGAATTCAATGTTTAGCATTAAAGATCTTAAACCTTAATTCAGGGTTTAGAAGGCAGAGGGTACCATTCGCAGAAAACAATACCCTAAAGTTTTCTTTTCAGCACCATTTTCTTTCAGGAAAGGACGAAATGTTTATGTTATTTTACTTCTTTGCCGTGTTCTTGAAGAGACTTGTACCCAGTGCATTTATTTCAGTAAGCAGGCCACAGGGTACAAACAGCATTATAGATTCATCAAGCAGTATGGGCGTGCACATTTCCACCACCTTGTCTTAATGAGGAAAATTAAATGTTCATCACCTACTCCCTTTTCGAGCTTTCTTTTTCTCCTATAAAGCTCCCGAAGAACAGATGATTTAGGGTTCCATATTTTATCAGAAAATTATGTAGTGAAAGGATTTTTGTATACATTTTGTTGAACTCTTGTATGAAGGCTCAGAGCCCGTAGGGTCTCAGTGAGGAGGAGTTCCATCTGTTAAGAGGATTCTGGTCTTTGGTATTTCACAGTTTGTAACTTTCTCTTATATGTGTTACTTTTATAGATCATTTCATTTCACCCATATTTCTTGTATCATGTTTCTCGAATGCGAGTGGCTCACTAATTTTTGGTATGGATTTATCCTAGTTGATACCCATGCTCGGATTAGTCAAGCGCTTTAAATATGGCTCAGGCATGATATTATGTTCCAATTTTCATCTAAACCATACTTTTGCTATATTAGTTTCTTTGGGAGGGTGCTTTTAAAACGCTATTTTCATGAATGAATTCTTAAACTGGTAAGCCCATTACATGGTGATATTGTGTATCTAGATATCAGCTCAATGAAAAATAATATTCTCTCAATATTTCATTCACTACATACACCTTCTGATAATTTATTTCTGTGAGTTATTTTTGAATTGGCCCTCTTTACAGTAAGTTGTCTCTGAATTGTCTGTTGCTTTTATATTGGAGTTTCACATGTTGCCTCTGCAGTATTCCTTTCTCTATGTCAATTTCTAAAGGTCTTGGTCTCATTCAAATTAATATTCCTTGTTTTTCAGGAAATAACATGAGAGATTTTTATTGATAACTTCCTCAGTTATACCATATGCTCCTTGCTAATATAAGATGTCCTAGGCACTGGTCTTTCACAACTCAAGGCTATCTCTAGGAACGAAAATAGGTGACATATATATAAAAGGCATCTACTTCCCCGAAACTGCATAAGGAGCTGCAAGGAGCATTTTTCAAAGAAAATATCACTCTCCTTTGAAATTAATTGAAGATATTCTATGTTATGATATGTTATTATTTTTAAAAGGGTAATTATTTTTTACTTAGAAGAAATATTATAAGGGAATGGTTATATTATTGGTGGAGCTAACCTATAGCTACCTATTAAGGTAGAAGCAGAAATAAAGGTACAAGGTATCAATTTATTAATGATGCAGAGGAGTGATATATGTTATGGGGTGACTTGGCGCTCGTATTTGAATAATTTAAAATCGTGTCATTAAACCATGCCGTGATTAAAGGTGTAGAATTCAGAGGATTAGGTTTGTTTTTTTCATGACCAAGTTCTCCATGAAGGTTATAGCTAATAGAGTTACATTTTCCAGCAACCAATTTATCATCCCAAAGTAATAAATTAGGGTTGCGTGTAGGGTTTTTACCTCCAGATTGAAAATTTGTGTGTAAATAAGGAGCTTAGGTGTTGAGAAGAATGGGTAAAGGTGGAAAGGTTAACCACTCTGGAGACATAAAATACCAGGTTTTTTTATGCTAAAGAAAAACACCAATTTCAAATAGCATGTTGGTACAAGTTTCTACAGAAATTCTCAAGGGAAAATGTAGTTGTTGCACAAGACTTTGCAGAAAGTTTTGAAGAGGAGAAATTCAATCTTGGAAGCAAAAATTTCAAAATAAATGGGACCATTATAGCTAGGGCTACTCAGACTTTAGCTATTGGAGAACTTTGGTTCAAAAATAAAATGTTGCAAGAAGATGTAAGTGCCTTCTAGAAACCTGAGCATGTAAATATCAATTGGACTCCAACTGTGCATATTTCCTTTTTTAGGCCATAATGGAAGCATGTTGTAACTATTGTGCAATGTTATATTACTTGCGAGGGAAGATTCTCAATTTTTCATTAGTATCAAGTGATATTTCTCTCTCACATCTCAGGTGCCATACCTTTAACTTTTCCTTTATTTCTTTACAAATCCTTTCTTAAAATGTCTTTGACATTGCAAAAGATCCCTAACTATTCCATACATAACCTCTACCATAGAGGTTTAATCAATATGTTGGTGGTCTATCACCTTAAGAAAAAAAGAACTACCTGGGAAAAATTCTTAACAGATGAAGGGTTTGGTAGCATCAATTCCAGGAGGAGTCTAGGGAGACCTAAGAAGCAAGATGTCCAAGAAAAAAATGGTACAACACCTGTACCAAATAGTTCAAAGCTAGCTCAATCTATTCCATCAACGAGTAGATAAACTAGAAGTTATGTTAAAAGAGCCAGAACTAAACATGTCACTCCCATACCAATGGTACAACCAACAGAAAATTTTTATACAAGGAAAAATCCAAAGTAACCCCAAACTTTAGCATCATTCATCAGAGAACATTCCATTAAATTCAAGCAAGGGAAAAATCAGCCTAATAAAGAAGTTAATTCTACAGGTGAGGAAAACATAGCCTCTTCCTCAAGACATAAAGGCATAAAAAATTTGATCTTAGTAGAAGAAACTTCAGAGGAAGTCAACCCTGAAGCATGAGTTCAACATTTTGTTCTTGAAGTTGCAGAAGAGCAAGAAGAAAATAGGGCCACCCCTTCAGTAGAGGAACCAACATTAACTCAATTATTTTCTTCTCTCAATACATCCAAGACATCTACCAGAAGAAACAACAATAATATCATTCACTCCTATTCATCTTTCATAGAAGACAACACTAAAGAATATTTCTCAAAGACAGAGTATAAGGTAGGTCAGTCTAGCAGTATGATGCAGAGAAAAAGAGGAGTTTCCTAAATTCCCAACCAATACCTCAAAAGGCCTCACACTAGGCCTAAAAATAAGCTTAGACTGAACAACAAACTCATTGCTAATCTTAGACTGAGAGATGAAATCATTAATGTTGATGAAATCCTAGGAAAGGAAGCCAACAAGACTAGAGCTCAGAAACAAAAGCATGTAGGAAAAAGAAAAACTAAAAAGCTCACTAAGGCAGAGCCCCTCAAAATATTTTCTTCTATACTTGATTTTATTTAAACATTTCAAGAAATTCAAAGAAGGAGAGGCACACATTTTTGGCTTAATCAACAAACGTAGCTATATACAGGATTTCTAATAATAGCTACATGTTTTTGAAAGGCAACTATTATTTTCTAATTTTTTGTATAAAGGAAGTGGAGGCATTTTTTGTTCAAATCTCAAAGGATGATGGTGAAGGGTAGTTACATGCATGCAATATCAATAGAAGAAGTTTCTGCCAGGTGTCAATTAATCAAGTTCTCTTCCAGATTTTAGAATTTTGTTTTTCACTTTTTGGGGGAGAGAGCCATCTGTCATCTTCAATTGTTAGTTGCACTTTTTGAGGAAGTGGTTATACCATAAAATAGGAGAAATTTGCCACATCACTCCAGCCACTTCGAACTATATTCCATCATGTTGTTTATTTTTATTATGTTGCACTACTTTGTATTATGGTTAAGGATAAGCTTCACCTTATGTATAGGAATGTAATAACTTCTCTAGAACAAAGTCACACTTTTTGTGGAAATGTTAGCATAAAATATCTTGTATATATATGATAAAACTGAATGGAGAAAAATTTGGTGGTTTGTGAATATTTTACTCATGTGATCAGTGTAATGTTTTCAGTTAATGATATTGAAGAAGACTTTTGAGGAATTATTACCATCTTGATATGTGTATTTTTTATCTCTCTTATGTGTTTCCATACATAAATTTCCTCAGTTCCAGTTTGTAATTTCAAATTTTGTTATATGTTTTTATGAGGCTCTTGATGTTTTTATGTATCTTATCAAATTTTATCAGTCTTACTTAGTGAGCTTTCTTGATGAGATGTGCATAATGACTAGTTAAAGAATATTCCTTATGACAGTGACTTTTCATGATATTCAATAAGATTATTGTAAGTCTTGTGATAGCCTTATCTTATTGATATATTATCAGACTTGTTCTTGTGTTGTTTTTATCAAAGTAGTGGATTTCTACCATTTCAGACCCACTGTTCCTTTTTTTATTTTGCACTTTCTTCCTACCATAGGCTACAAACTTATCTTTTGCTACCATATCAGGTCTAAATACCATCATTGGTGTGACAGTGAATTTGACTGAAATCCCTTGTCAATGATTAAGAGATTAAACCACCTACCAATTATATAATCCAGATCATTAAATTTCCATAGAGCGTAGGATGTGACTGGTCAAGCACTTGAAGCAATCCAAGTGCTGATTCCAGCGCTAACATCTTTTGGTGCATTTGTTGGGAGACAAAGGCGTTGAAACGAAGTATTATCCTGAGTCTCTTGTTTTAAATTGCTGATGATCAATCCTTTATGGTGAACAAGAATTGGTGACTTGAAGAATACTACAAATTGGTTCAACTGGAGACTCCACAAAGAGGAAAATGGGTTTCAAGGCCTCCTACTACAAGAAGAAATGAAAGATCACCTACTATTACTCGAGTTGTTGACCTAGAAAATATCATAAAATATGAAAAATGGAAACAGATATCAGATGAAGCTACATCTCAATCAGTGAAGAACATACATAAAATGTACATTCCAAATAAAAATGTACCCTCATCTACTTTAGAATCAAAAGAAGTTTTAGTTTCAAAAGATTCTGTTGAAAAATCTCAAGTTGAAACTGCTTCCCTAGAAAATAAAGTAGATGATATTAACCTAGGCTGAGCTGAAATTTTCTCTCACACATAATTTAGTAAATCAAAGATAATTAATATTCCAATTGAAGAAGAAAAAACAAATGTTTTAAGTGTCAATAAGGAATCAGAAGAATTTGTGCTAACAGAAAGGGAGTTAGAACAAGTATTGGCAATTACACCTTTTCTAGAAAGGGATTTTTTAACTGAAGAAGATTTTAAAACCATTCTAAATTTTCTTCAAAATCATTCTGAATATCATTCCTCTTATACCCCTCAGCATGAGTATTTTTCTTTGTCTCTAAATCCAGTTGTTGGTTCATCTTCTTCTCATCAACTAGAAGGGAATGTTCCTAAAGGCCTGACTTTCAATTTATCTAACTTTTTAGCTCAGCAAGACAAATTTGAAGTTAATTCATCCCCTCAAGAGACTAAATTTGAATATGATTCTTCTATAGAAGGTGAAAAAAAGACCTCCTCTGTTTATCTCTTTGAAAATACATTGTTTTCAATCCCAAAACTTGAAGAACCAGCCCAAGAATTCCAATTTTCTGTTGTCCCAAAGCATATTCAAATTCCATAGATTGTAATTCCTAGTTCCCAAACAACTACATAAACCAGTCATCCATAAATTTTACATCAGAAAGCCATGTCTTATCCTACCCTTACAAGGACGCAGCAAATAGTTGCTGCAATATATGCACCACTTGCACCTCCTCAACCTTTGCATCCTCTTCCTCAAGGGGAATATACAAAATATCTACCAAAATACACAAGAGAGGGAGAAGGAGTTTCTGTTGAGGAAAATTTGGTTGCGTTTTATAGTTATGCTCATAACCAAAACATTGAAAATGAATATGTTTGGTCAAGACTCTTTGTTCAAATCTTGGATGGAGAAGTTCATAAATGGTTTAGAATTCTGCCACCAAACTTAAAAACAAGAATAGATGAATTGGAGGAAGTATTTGTGAAACAATGGGGTGATAGAAAATATTATGTGTACTACCTTACAGAGTTTGGAACTCTAAAAAAGAATACTAATGAGTCATTGGCAGATTTTACAAAGAGGTTTAATAAAATTTATCAAAAAAATCCTGAATAATTTAACCCTCATGAAACCACAACTATGATAACTTTTGTAAATGCTTTAGATCTAAGTTCGCTTTATGGTTAAGAGCTGAGAAAGCACAAACATTGATGGATATGCAAGCGGCTGCAATTGGAGTGCATTCTAATCTTATGGCATCAAATAAATTGAAAATGGAAGGGGATAAAGAAGCAAAGGACAAAAATAAAATGAAAGAAGAAAAAGCTTCTTCCTCCAAAACTTTTACAGCAGAAGAAAAGATTGATCAAATGTCCAATTTGATTAAAGAACTTGCTTCTAATATGACAAAACTAGAGTTAGAGAACAAACTAGCTACTAAAGCAAATCAAAATGAAGCCAATATAAATCAGGCTCCCTACAGAAGACCTTTTCAGCCTCAACAAATCTTACAGCGCCCAAGGAGGAATGCTGATGATCAAAATGTTTAGCCTCCATTAAATAATTTTGTTGAAGAAGAGTAGCAAGAACATGAGGAATAAAATGAAGACATAAATCTTGTAGGAGAAACATCACATTCAACTTGTTTGAATTTGCAATAATATGAAGACTAGTCAAGGATAAATCTCTTTTAAGATGATGAGAATGCTCAAATTCATTTCCAGAATGAGAAAAAACAACAAGAAACTCAAACCAGAAATTATCCTTTGAGGTTCAAATTTCTTGTTCAACAACCTCAACAAAAATTAGATTCTGACAAACAAGTTGCTAAACAAAAGGTGAAAGTCAGTGATGTCCCTCCACCTCATAATTCTACCCCAATTATCAATTTTTTTTCGTAAAATAAAGAATTAGCTCCTCTTTATTTTAGTTTCAAATTTGAATTGAATAAAATCAAGATCCCTATCCCACTTCTTGAATGGTTGAAAAATCCAGCATACAAAGAGTCATTTAAAATCTTGTTACAGCCACCTCTAACTCCTGATTCAATCAATCTTGAAGATGAACTTCCTACTGTTTACTTAGGCAGCCATGTCCAAGACCAAAATGATGATAATTCACCACTTTTCTATCTTTCACTCCATATACATGACAAATAGTTGCATAATTGTTTATTAGATTCTGGGGCTTCTCACAATCTAATGCCAAAGAAAGTGATGGATGAATTAGGATTATAAATCACTAAGCAATACCATGACCTATACGCTTTTGATTCCAAAAAAGTCAAGTGTTTAGGACTTATTAAAGACTTGGTTATTTCTCTTACCCATCTTCCTATGAAAATTTTAGTGATGGACATAGTAGTTGCAGACATACCTTCTAGATTTGGGATGCTTATTTCTAGATCCTGGTCTAAAAAATTGGGAGGTACTCTTCAAATAGATATTTCATATGCCACAATCTCAGTGTTTGGAGGAGAATTCAGGAGGTTGTATAGGGAAACTCAAATGGCCTATATCATAAGTGATCAGCATAATCCCTAAAACCATCCTATATATGCATAGGGGAAGGAATTTGGGTCATCCATATTACACCTTACTGTTGATGACAATAATTTCTAGCCTGAAATCAGTGAAAAACAACATTTGCAAGATACAAATGAGAAGCATTTAGAGGGAGGACGGATTTGGAAATTGTACTTTGATGGAGCCTCATCAAGAGAAGGATCGGGAGCTGGTGTAGTTCTCATTTATCCCACTCAGCAAAGGGTAGCTTTATTATATAAATTGTAATTTTCTACCACTAATAACACTGCTGAATATGAGGCACTTGTTTTGGGTATGAAGGCAATGAAATATTTGGGAGCTGAACAGCTAATTGCTTTTGGTGATTCAGAATTGGTGATAAGGCAGGTGAGAAACAACTATCAAGTTAAAATTTCCAAATTGAAAAATTATAGGAATGAAGTGTGGGACTTGATAGAGAATTATTTTTCAGCATTCAATGTAAATTTTTTCACTAGAGAGGAAAATCAAATGGTTGATTCACTAGCTATAGCTGCTAGTAATTTTAAAATTCCTCTTGATGTTAAGGAAAAATATGATGTTCAAATAAAAAACAGACCTTCCATTCCTGAAAATATCAAATACTGGCAAGTATTTGAAGGTGAAAAAGAAATTCAATTTTTTTTGGAATGTGTTGAATAGTTTGCAGATATCCAAATTGATAATGAGCAGGACATTGTTGAAGATCAAAACAACAAGTCTTTCAAAAATACCATGGCTAGGAAAGACATTATTGATCTAAAAACTAACTACATTCCTAAGGGCCTAGTTCCTTTAGAAATATTGTTTGACAATAATTATTTCTTTTTAAAGCATGAAAGTAAATCAGATGGAGAGATTACAATGGACTGCAATATTGGTACAGAAGATCAGCCTAAATTAGTTGAAGTTTCTAAATTTCTTTCTCTAGAAACTAGAAATAAATATTTCAAGTTGTTGAAGCAATATGCAGACATTTTTGCATGGTCCTATAGTGATTTGAAGACCTATGATAGAGGTTTAATGGAGCATAAAATTTCTCTCAAAGAAGAAGTTAAGCCTGTAGTACAGAAGATAAGGCATAGCAATCCCATGTTTCTCCCTATTATTGAAAAAGTAATCATAGAATTATGGGAAGCAGAAATAATTATGCCTTTAATATTTTCCAATTGGGTAGCTAATATAGTCCTGGTTCAAAAGAAGAATGGAGAAATTAGAATATGTGTTGACTTTCGCAATTTGAACCGATGTTCATTGAAGGATAACTACCCATTACCTAAGATGGATTATATTTTGTATAAATTTGTGGCCTCTAAGAGATTATGGATTTTCAGGCTATAATCAAATCTCAGTTGATAAAAAAGGCAGAGAGAAGACAACATTTACTATACCCTGGGGAACATTCATGTACAACAAGATGTCATTTGGTGTAATGAATGTAGGCGCAACATTTCAACAGGCAATGGATATTTCCTTTGTAGGATAAAAATACAAATTTGTATTCGTTTACATGGATGACATTACAATCTTTTCAAAATATGATGAAGATCATTTGAAACATTTGAAAGAATTTTTTGACAAATGCAGAAAATTTGGTTTGTCCTTGAACCCAAAGAAATCATGCTTTGTTGTTCAAGAAAGGAAATTATTGGGACACATTGTGATAGAAAGTGGTATTTGTATTCATCTAGGGAGAGTTGAGGCTATTAAGAAGGTTGGTTTTCCAAGGAATAAAAAAGAATTGCAGTCATTTTTGGGGAAAATTAATTTTCTGAGGCATTTTGTCCCAAATTTTGCAGAGCTGATCAAACACATAAATTTCTTGTTGAAGAAAGATGTAGAATTCAAGTGGCAATATGAAGCAAAAAATTATTTTTCTGCAATCAAGTCTGCCTTTACTGAAGCTCCAGTTTTAATCAGCCTTGATTTTGAAAAATATTTTCTGATTTTTTCATATGCTTCAAAAGAAACAATTGCATTTTTTTTGTTAAAAAGGAACAAAGAAGGTTTAGAACAACCTATTTCATTTTTCAGTCGTAATTTAAGAGATGTTGAATTAAAGTACAGCTTGATTGAAAAATAAGCATATGCACTAGTTAAGGCTTTAAATTCTTTTCGAGTTTATTTGTTACATTCAAAAATTGTTTCTTTTGTACCAAATATTACTGTCAAAGATGTATTGTTGCAGCCAGACATAGATGGTAGGAGGGGAATATGGTTAACCAAGATTCTAGAATTTGATATTGAGATCAGACCTACTAAATTGATAAAAGGACAAGGCTTAGCTCGCTTGATGGCTGAATCTAATTGCAAAGCTCTAGATCTGAATATGGAGGTAGCTGAGGAAAAACATGGAGAAGGTATATCTGATTATCCTGAAATATTTCATTCAAATTGGTATAAGGATAAAGTGTACTTTTTGTTAAATTTCAGTTGTCCCCTTGAAATGGAGAAGTCAAAAAGAAGGGCTTTTAAATTGAAATTTGTTAAGAATTACATATTGGAAGACCATATTTACTGGAAATACCCTGTGGGAGTCTTATTAAGATGTGTAGATGAAGTTGAGTCACAGAAAATCATGTTAGAGATACATGTAGGAGTGTGTGGTGGAAATTTTTATTCAAAAGTTGTTGCAAACAAAATCTTAAGAGCTGGATATTATTGGCCAACTCTTTTCTCTAATGTTTTTTCCAAAGTCAGGACTTGTGTTGAATGTCAAAAGTTTGCTGGTAAGCAAAAGCTACTTCCATTACCTCTTATTCCTATCTCGACAGATGTCCCTTTCCAGTAGTGGGAGTTAGGATTCATAAGTGAAATCCATCTGCCTTCATCAGGACAGCATAGGTGTATTCTTACAGCTACAGACTATTTCACTAAGTGGATTGAAGTCATTCCAACCAGGAATGCCATTGACACGATAATAATCAAATTTTTGTTGGAAAATTTTATGTCAAGATTTGGTTGTCCTCATAAATTGGTGACTGAAAATGCAATGGATTTTAAATCTACTAAGATGAATAGTTTTTGTCAGAAATATGGTATTGATTTGACTCATTCTACACCTTATTACCCTCAAGGTAATGGGTTAGTTGAGTCATCCAATAAAATCTTGGTGAGCATAATTAAGAAGATGTTGCCTGGAAATAAGAGAAATTGGGACACCCAACTAGTTCATGCTCTTTGGGTAGATAGGGTAAGTCGCAAAAGATCAATTGGGATGTCTCCCTTTCAACTTGTTTATGGTATTGATGTTGGAATTCAATTACAATTAGCCCTTCCTGTTATGAAGTTTCTATAATATGAAATTGATTATGCAAATCCAATTCAAAGGAGAATGATGCAGCTGATAGAAGCTCATCAAATCATAGAATCATTAATGGACAAAGTATAGAAATATCAGACGAAAGTCAAATCTATTTTTGACAAAAGAGAAAATCAGCAATTATTCGAGGAAAATGATTTGGTGTTGCGTCGAGATGTTAGAAGGGAAGACCATGGAAAGCATGGTAATTTTGATAATTTATGGTTTTCTCCATTCAGAATTGCTCAATTTTTGGAAAATAATACATTTCTGCTCAAGTATTTAGATGATGATCAGCTGACTAGAGGTCCAGTTAATGGTATTTTTCTTAAAAAGTTCCATGTTTGATAATTTATTCATTCATTTCCATTGTAAATATCTGAAGTGATGTGTCAATAAAACTCCATGCCCAATGGTACTTGTGTCTGTAAATATTGTCAGTCTTGAGTCCAGTCAATGAAAGGTCAGTTCTAGTCATAATTTCCTAAAGTTTTCTGAGTCCTGAAAGTTTTTAGGTACTGAGTCTACAGTCCTTGAAGCCTCATAGGGAGGACTTCATCCCCAATAGGAGCCATTTATAGCACTATAAATTTTAATAGTCTTACTACCATTGTTCTACTGTTTTTAATTTTTTTCTTGTTCGCTAGCATATGTCAAAGTTCTAATCATCTTCAATAAAAGCCAAAAAGAGTCTCAAAACGAAAAATATTTTCAAGTTTTATAGGTGGTATTGTGTCTTAAGTTCATATAAAGAAGTTAAAACTATTTTTTTAACCTAGGTTAGTGTCAAAATTTTTTGGTCAATTTTGTAATAAAAAAATAGTTGCTATTTCTGGAATAATAGCTACTCTTTTAAAAAGGCAGTTATTTCTTCAGGCTCTTGGTTTCATTGGTGACACAGAGATAAAAGTCATTTATTTCCTCGAAACTGCATAAGGAGCTGCAAGGATCATTTTTCAGATACAATATCATTCTCCTTTGAAATTAATTAGATCTTTTATGTTATGATGTGTTATTATTTTTAAAAGGGTAACTGTTTTTTACTTAGAAGAAATATTATAAGGGAATAGTTATATTATTGGTGAAGATAACCTATAGCTACCCATTAAGGCTAAAGTGGAAATTAAGCCACAAGGTATAAATTTATTAATGATTTCAAAAGGGGGTGACTTGGCGCTCATATTTAAATCATTTCAAATCGTGTCATTAAACCACATCGTGATTAAAGGCACAGACTCCAGAGGATTAGGTTCATTTTTTTCATGACTAAGTTCTCTGTGAAGGACACAACTAACAGAGTTACATTTTCCAGTAACCAGTTTATCATCCCAAAGCAAGAAATTAGGGCTGCGTGTAGGGTTTTTAAGTCTTGATTGAACAGTTGTGCATGAATAAGGAGCTTAGGTGTTGAGCAGAATGGGTAAAGGTGGAAATTTTAACCACGTTGAGCCAGCAAATACCAGGTTTGTTGATGCTAGAGAAAAGCCCCAATTTCAAACAACAAGTTGGTACAACTTTCTACAGAAATTCTCAAGGGGAAATGTAGTTGTTGCACAAGCCTTTGCAGAAATTTTTGATGGGTAGAAAGTAAAGCTTGGAAGAAAAACTTTCAGAATCATTGTGACCATTATAGCCAGGGCTACTCAAACTTCAGCTATTGGAGAACGTTGGTTCAATAAGAAAATGTTGCAAGCATATGTAACTGCCTTCCTCAAACCTAAGCATGTAAATATCTATTGGACTCCAACTGTGCATATTTCCTATTTTAGGCCAGAATGGCAGCATGTTGTAACTATTGTGCAACACTATATTACATGTGAGGGAATATTCTCAACTGTTCATCAGTATCAAGTGATATTTCTCTCTCACATCTCAAGTGCCATACCTTTAAATTTACCTTTCTTTCTCTACAAATCCTTTCTTAAAATGTCTTTGAAGTTGCAAAAGATCCCTAACTAATCCTTGCATAACCTCTACCATATAGGTTTAATCAAGATGTTGGTGGTCTATCACCTTAAGAAAAAGAGAACTTCCTGGGAAAAATTCCTAACAGATGAAGGGTTTGTTAGCATCAATTCTAGGAGGAGGGTAGGGAGACCTAAGAAGAAAGATGTCCAAGAACAAATTCGTACAACACCTGTGCCAAATAGTTCACAGCCAGTTCAATTTATTCCATCAACGAGTAGACAAACTATAAGTTATGCTAAAATAGCCAAAGCTGAACCTGTCACTCCCATACCAATGCTACAACCAGCAGAAAAGGTTTATACAAGGAAAACTTCAAAGGAACCCCAAACTTTAGCATCATTCATAATAGAACATTCCATTAGATTCAAGCATGGGAAAACTTAGCCTAATAAAGAAGTAAAGTCTATAGGTGAGGAAAACATAGCCTCTTCCTCAAGACATAAAGGCATAAGAAAATTGATCCTAGAAGAAGAAACTTCAGAGGAAGTCAACCCTGAAGCACTAATTCAACATTTTGATTCTGAAGTTGCAGAAGAGCAAGAAGAAAACATGGACACCCCTTCAGTAGAGGAACCAACATTAGCTCAATTGTTTTCTTTTTTCAAGAAATCCAAGACATCTACTAGAAGAAAGGACAAGAATATCATTCACTGCTATTCATCTTTCGAAGAAGACAACACTGAAGAATATTTCTCAGAGACAGAGTATGAGGTAGGTTAGTCTAGCAGTATGATGCAAAGAAAAAGAGGGGTTTCCTATATTCCCAATCCATACCTCAAAAGGCCTCATGCTAGGCCTAAAAACAAGCTTAGACTGAACAGAAAACTCATTGCTAATCCTAGACTGAGAGATGAAATCATTAATGTTGATGAAAGCCCAGGAAAGGAAGCCAAGAAGACTAAAGCTCAGAAATAAAAGCATGCAGGAAAAATAAAAACTAAAAGGCTCACTAAGGCAGACCCCCTCGAAATATTTGCTTCTATACTTGATTTTATTTAAACATTTTAGGAAATTCAAAGAAGGAGAGGCACACATTTTTGGCTTAATCAACAAATGCAGCTATTTACAGGATTTCTAATAATAGCGACCTATTTCTGAAAGGCAACTATTATTTCCTAATTTTTTGTATAAAGGAAGTGCAGGAAGTTTTTGTTCAAATATCGAAGGATGATGCTAAAGGGTAATTACATTCATGCAATATCAATAGAAGAAGTTTTTGTCAGGTGTCAATTAATCAAGTTCTCTTCCATATTTTAGAATTACGTTTTTCACTTTTTGGGGAAGAGAGCCAGATGTCATCTTTAGATATTAGTTGCACTTTTTGAGGGAGTGGTTATACCAGAAAATAGGAGAAGTTTTCCAACAGCTTGCCACATCACTCCAGCCACTTCGAACTATATGCCATCATGATGTTTATTTTTATTATGTTGCACTACTTTGTATTATGGTTAAGGATAAGCTTCACCTTATGTATAGGGATGTAATAACTTCTCTAGAACAAATTAACACTTTTTGTGGAAATGTCAACATAAAATCTCTTGTATATATATGATGAAACTGAATAGAGAAAATTTTGGTGGTTTGTGAATCTTATACTCATGTGATAAGTGTATTGTTTTCAGTTAATGATACTGAAGAAGACTTTTGAGGACTTATTACCATCTTGATATGTGTTTTGTTGATCTCTCTTATGTGTTTCCATATCTAAATTTCTTCAGTTCCAATTTCTAATTTCAAATGCTTTTATATGTTTTTATGAGCCTCTAGATGTGTTTATGTATCTTATCAATTTTTATCAATCTTACTTAGTGATTTTTCTTGATGAGATGTGCATAATGACTACTTAAATAGAATTCCTTATGACAATGACTTTTCATGATATTCAATAAGATTATTGTAAGTCTTTTGATAGCCTTATCTTATTGATATATTATCAAACTATTTTTTGTGTTGTTTTTCATCAAAGTAGTGGATTTCTACCATTGCAGACCCATTTTTCTTTTTTTTATTCCACACTTTCTTCCTATCATAGGCTACAAAATTATATTTTTCCACCATATCAGGTCTAAATACCCTCATTGGTGTGATAGTGAATTTGACTGAAATCCCTTATCAGTGATTGAGAGCTTAAACCACCTACCAATTATATAATCCAAATCATTAAATTTATCTAGAGCTTAGGATGTGACTAGTAAAGCACTTGAAGCAGTCCAAGTGTTGATTCAGCGCTAACAACCATAAACCATGAAATCCTGAAAACAATTAAGTCTGCTGAATTTCAAGTGAAATCTAGAATTCTAGTCTCTCTATATTACATTAAATGAGGTTGAAACCACTCTCAAACATCCTGAGCCATTTCTTCATGGTAATGTTAAAAATTTAGGTAAAAGGATGAAAATGAAAGATAAAGGAAATGTCACTTTTACTTTTAACATTACCATGAATTGCTAGCGTTGCTAGGGTCGAGATGTGTGAGGAAAATGAGATGGGAGACATGCTTTTATTAGAGGGAAACAAGTCCAAGTTTCCCTATAAAATGTTTCAAAACTCACAAAACCACTTTCTGGTGGGTCTGCGGCTGGCCTCTTAGTGAACTGGCTAGTTTATGATAGCTGGCCGGTTGATGGGAAAACAGCTGGTTCCCTCATAAACCGATTGTTTTATGCTCGGTTTGACCAAAACACTGGCAAGGAGGGTAGGAGGGCGGTCAAACTGGGTTTTTCTACAAGTCTAGTGGAGTTTGCTAATTAACTGGCAGGTTTGAACATATATAGTGATGCAGGGCTAACTACTAACCCCCCTTAACCCAGGATTATACTTGTATTAGAGTATATGTTCTGAATTTGTTCAATTAGGATAGGTTCATAAAACCTCTTAACCCTTTATAGGCCCACTTTATTCATCATAAAACTCATTGGCGGAAGCTCCCTTCAATACAACCTTTATCTTTTAAACCTTTTTTGTAAGCGCTTTAACCTTGACACTTCAACTTACCTTTCTCTGCCTACACATCACTTATGCATGCGTCCTTTCACATTAACCAAGGCAACTTTATCACATCAAAACTCTTTCACAAATCGCATCACCAGGATTTTCCGCCTTATCACACTTCGCAGCTCAACCGCATTGCAATATCACAAGTTTAACCATATTTCAATGTTTGCGATTTTTGCGATTTCGCAAATTGCAGTGAATAACTTATCGCATGTCGCACATCTTAACAAGTAGCAATAACAAGGATCCTCTATCATGTGCGATATATCCTCTATCATGTGCGATATGCGATCGCATAGCATCACAACTCCACTTCTTATCGCATCGCAACTTAAACCAATTAACTTGCGATGTCTTAACTTGTTTTGAAACCTATGGAACTTTGGGGAAAAACACAGCTCTGCCTTCAGAAAATATGTTTTTTTTTCCTTCCGTTCACAGTAATACCACTGTAATTATCGCCAAATGGATCCATCTGCCATTTCAATAAGGAAATCTCAACTCATATGCACCTGCACACAGATTTCTACGCAAACTTCTAAACACTGGTTCCACAAAGGAAAACTTTAGAAATTTCATCAATATCGCTCAACACAGAGAAATCTTATAACTACACAAATTCTCAATTTAATGCATTTTATACTTTGTCAGTGACTCAATCAGAAATGAATTGCAATTCACCATTGAACAGATAGAAATAAACCTTTCGAAACAGGATTATTCACATAACACAAATATCAACACCCCATTTCATCACTCTCACTGCACACTGTGTTTTTTTATTAATATAACAGGGTATATTTACGAAGGCTAACGCTATACTTGTAAAACTATTAACTTTTGTCTCATAAGGCCCAAACTATTAACTCTAGGCCAACCCTTGATGTTTCAAAATATTTACCAATATATACAAAAAAGGAATCATGAACCAATTTCAATTCAAATCCAACAATCTCTAAATATTTCCTAAAGCTTCTCCCAATTCCATTCTTTACTCAACCAAAATCCTATATTAGACCTCTAGATCCCTAAACTCCTCACTTTTCCTAGGTTTACTCACTCATTCCTAAGATCTCTACAACTCACGAGATATTCTTCATTAATCAAATTACATTTAAATCTCTTTAGAACTCAAACTAAACTTTTAGGGAAATAAACAAAATAATTAAGGGAGCCCACTCCTTTTAGTAAATGTGTGATAAGACTCTTAAGTCTTCTAAACTTTGAAGAATGCTCCTGCATCAGACTCCAGTTGAAATAATTCATGGACTCTTGTTCATGAGTCTTCCAACTTCCTTTCTTTAAACTTCATCAGACTTCATTTTCCAATTGGCTGTTTGACCTTTTCCAATTGCAGGTGTATTTGTTGCATTCTCTCCTTCTCCTTGATGCCAAACCCTGTATTGTGGATGTCCTTTTGCTCTGTTGACATGAGCATCTCCATTGCATAGTGTTTTGATACTGATATTAAACATAAGCATGTCTTCAAGAAACATAAATTTTTGTACCTCTGTGTGTTGCTGTCTTGTCATCATCTCAACATAATTGAACTTCAACTTCATGTATTCTCCACTAGTTCCATTGTCTTGTACCTGACTATATATTTTGATTTCTGACCTTATCACCAACATCCTCTTCTGTTTTCAAACCATTTTCTTTATACTGTCCTGCATATCCTTCCATCTTTTCTTGACTTGTTGACTTTGAAAAATTCTCATACATATCACCTTTGTTGTTTTCATCATCTACTTATCCAATATTTTAAGTGGAATCTTCTCAATTTCAAAAGAAGATTGTTCCTTGTTTGACACAAGAACATATGACCTTCCCACTATATATTGTCCATCAACTACAAAAATTTTAGTTATTGAACCTTGTTCAATTGTCTCCATATTCACATTAAATTTCATTGATTTTTTCACCCAATTTTTTATTTGTAAACTCAAGATAAATTTTTAACATTCAAATCTTCTTTGGATCAAAAACAAAATTTGTTCATGGACTGTAATTTCACATGCAATATTCTTTCTCTTCTGTAATGATTTGTGTAAGAGTTATATAAACTCTCTTTCCTCCATTCCAAACTTCTGAATCAACTAGTTGCTTCCTCCCATCTTCTTGTTTTCATACGAAAAACTTATTTTCTGTATCTCCAAAACTTGCTTACTCCCTCATATTTGCATAAACAAATATATCTCCAAGAGAAGTTTGTATTTCATCTTGAAAAACACACTCAACAGTTAATAATTCAAAATCAGTAAACATATTACATTTTCCATCTTTTTCCTCATTAACTCTGCTCTAAGTTTTCTCTGATTTGTCATCCCCTTGATGTGCATATGACATGTCTGACTTGTCATATCCTCCATATTGTCTTGTCTTGGAAAAGTCTTCTTTGCTCTTGTCTTTGGCTTTCTTTCCTTTCATATTTCTTTTCATTCTTCCCTTTTCTTCCTTACAATTATATAAGCCACTAAGTTGCTTTTTCCATTCCTCTTTCTTTTCAATCAAAATCCGCCCATCTCTAATTTTAGAAGCTAAAGTTCTCTTTGTTTCTATACAGGAAACAAAATCACAATATACAACAGATTTTCCATTCCACTATAAAGTCCCTTTTACAACAGTAAAAATTACTGTTAACACCATGAATATCACATTCCATTGAACCCCTTTGCTACTCACTGCAAATGCATAGTTCACGAAAGCATCATTTTCCTTCATCCTCTGAGACAACCCGTCTCTTTTCAATTTGCTGATTACATTAACCTTTACTCCTTTTGCAATTTGTACAAATAACATTGTCTTCAATTTTATGCTATGCATTAGGTTCTGTGTTGGTCTCCATTCTGAACCTGTGTCTTGCCCAAGAGACCTACCCAGGAAGAAGGTCTCTTGGGCAAGACCTAGGTTCAGAATGGAGGCCAACAAGGTTTAGCTAAAACAGGCTAAAACAGGCAGAACTGCGTACTCTGAATGAATGTAAATACTCTGCAAATGATAATACTCATGAACGTATTCAGGACGAAAAAATAAAAATTTAAAGCAACCCATACATTCAACTGAACTAGAAACACATTACAAAATTCAGACATCAAACCCAGATCATGATATATTGCATTAACAAGAAGAGACAACTACATTGCTCCTTAGAGTGATCCTGGCAGAACTGATTACAATATTATCACATATGATTAGAACATAATGAATAGAGAGAGAACAGAACGCCCAGAGCGAACATAGCTCTCCTATGGTCCCTTCCTTTGATCCCTACTATGCCAACCTTTCGTCTACATTGGCTGACTGCCTATTTATTCCTTTGCCAACGCAACTGTCAGTTCTCCCTTTCTTTCCGCTCTGCTGTTTTCTGCATCTCCCTGATCACTGGGAGTTCTACTGCTTGTTATTTGTCACTTCCTTCTGCCATCTGTGCTTGTTTCCGCAACAGTCGTGCCACTCGCCCTTCTGCTCTTCGCAACCGTGACAACTCTCTGTCTACTGTGGTTGCGCTCTTCCACTTGTTATCTGCAACTCATAAACGGTTTTATTTCAAAACAAGGGCCCCAACGGGCCCCGACCACATCCTATTGACTCGTCCTGAGTCAATTGTTTTCTACTGCCTCAGACTCCATGGGTCTGCTTGCCTCTATGGCCAGTCCTGTCTTCTCCTTTTCCCCTCGTTGTCCAACCAAGGGCCCCAGCTCGGGGACCTTTGCTAGCGTTGATGCTTTGAGGTCTTTGAAGCCGACAATGGTCTGTTGCCATTCCTGCTTGAGCAGGTCTATCTTTGCAGTGACTTGTTCTGCCACTTTTTCTCTTGAGACGGTCGACATCTTACCAAATACGTCCTTAACCTTAATGTTGGCCTCAATGGCCATTTGTTGTATTGTTTGGGCAGTGAGCTTGAGAGGCTGCTTTAGCTCCCGGAGGCCCTGTTTGGCTATTGTTGAATGTTCCTCAATTTGTTGTATCTTGACCTCCAACTCTTTCGCTTGGTTGTACAACTAGTCAAGTCCATTGGGGTCTGTGGCCTCTTGAATTTTCTTTGACACTTGTTGCAGTTGTGCCGAAATTGGCTATGATTTCAACGTCAGTGAGGTTGAACACTCATGTAAATTTTTCAGAAGGTCAAATGCTTCTTTCGCCGTGGTGCTTAGAGTTTCTTGCATCTCGGTCACTTGGTTCTGTTTCTCTGAGATCTTCTCTATATAGACGATTGCTAGATTTGGTAGTGTGGGCCTGGTCGCTAGCGTTGCCTTCAATTCCCTATTTTCTTGGCTGAGATTCGAACATGCCACCCGGACGTGAATGGATTGGGTGACTAGGTCACTAGCTGATATGTCGTTCGGTATCTGATTGTTGTGAGCCATTACTGTGGGCCAGAGATCCCTGAAAGTTTGTGTCACCGCATCTAGTTGGCTCTGCAAGTTGTCTTTCTCTATCTTGTGCTGTTCACGCTCTTCAGTAAGCGCGATGATTTGTACTTGTTGCTGCTCAAACTTCTGCTAAAGTTCTGTGTGAAGTCCTTCGACCTGCTGTGCTGCCCGCTGAATAAAATTGTACAACTGCGCCGTTCCCCAAGTTTGCATGCTCTCAGCCCTGGACGTATCTGTAAAAATTTATAGTTTCCCAGCCCGGTTTTCAGTTTTCACCGTATTACTCCAAAATAGTTAAATGCCCTTTCCCATATCCATACATTTAACAAACTGGAAAATAAATTTTGCTGAAAACACAAATTCTGGAAATTTTTCAGAATGCTGGAAAATGTAGAATTAAAAATCAGCAAGCATAAAAACAATCATTCACACATTTTGACATAGATATTTTTGGTCAACATGACCCTGGAAAAACACCCTACAACTCTTGGGGAAAACCAGTTTGAGAGCTCCTTCTTATTTCTAAAAAATGCTTTTACAGAGAGGTGAAATATACAGGAAAAATTCCAGCAAATTAATAACAGACTTATCTGGTTTTCCGTGCTTGCCTCCGCCTTGGAAAACGTGCCAGAAAAGAAAAATACTCAAAACAAAAATTTATTACAGCAAATGACAGTTCAAAAATTCGTGCCTAGAACTTAGCTGAACAGCCGTACGGACTGTATGGACTGTATGGAATTTTCCAACAAGCTGTCTTTCTCGAAAACGGTGCTGGGTGCCTCGATAAACGTGCCCAACCACCTAGAAAATCGAGCCCTCTTGCTACTGTACTATTCCTCGAAAAACATGCTGCCTTTATCCTTGAAAACCGTGCCTCAATACCACTGTACGGACCGCTGTACGGACTGCTGTACGGATTTATGTGCTGCTGTACGGCCAAGTTGCCTCGGTATCCGTGCACTATCTTACTGCCTCGAAAAGCGTGCCCTCCTTGCTGCTGTACGGACTTGCTGAGTTTTTCTTCTCCTTCACCTTCTCAAGCTCTCTTCAAAAAAAAAGTCTCCAGCTCTCCTTCTCCTCCTCTCTCAATCTGCTCATGAAAGAATGAATGATCTTTTCCTCCTTTTCTTCCTTTAACCTAACCCTAAGTGACTTTTGGGGAATCCCTAAATCCAATGGCTGAAATAGATTGAGATCTAGGGCTGAGATTAAATGCTCATTTAAATCTCACTTTCTATTTTTTAATTCACCCCACTTTAATAAAGACCCACTTAGTCATTTATTTGCAAAGTCACTTTTCCTTTCTAATTTTACATTGACTTTATTAAAGTCACTTTAAAATTAGACTTTAGTAACTTTATCACTTAAAGTCACTTTGAAATTAGACTTTAGTAACTTTATCACTTAAAGTCACTTTTAAATTAGATTTGACTTTATAAAAATTATAAAGTCACTTTAGGAGAAAAATTAAATTCTTTTGAACACTTTTCCCTAGGCCAAAGATCAAAGCCTTAGGGAACCACCTGTCCTCCGGTACCAAATTTCAACAGTATCTTGATTTGGCGGTCTCTCTTGGAGTCATTGATCGCTCGCAATGGACTTGGTTGAGTGCTCCTGTGATGATTGTGGAGGTGTTGGTTGCATCATCGAATTGTTAGGGTTACCCATGCTTGGAGTGGGCTGCATCTAGTGAAGTATCAGGTTTGCTTGCTCAAATGGGTTCAGCTCTTCAGGTGGGGGTGTTGTATCTGCAGTAAAAGATCCCCCATGACTTAAAAGGTCTTGAAAAGTGACTTGTTCAAACAGGGTTTGGTTAACCTCAGGTACCAATGCTGTACTGGAGTTAACTTCTGCCTTGTTGTCTCCGTTTGTCTTACTCTTTGCTTTGACTAGGTTAGATATGGTGGTTGATGTGGAGGGAGTTTGGGTTGAATGGTCTTTAGAGGTGAATGATGTGTGGGCTTATGAGTGGTGAGTGAGAGGTGGAGATACACAGATATTTAAAAAGGAATAGGGGTTGAGTAGAGGTAGCTCTTGAGTTCCCTGGGGTTCTGTCACTGGCTCTTCTTGGATTGGGGCCCCTGTGTCCATTGGTTGCATTTGATATACCCTCGTGAGATCAACGACCTACCTCGACACTGTAATTTTTTCCTTTTTGGCCTTTGGTGTAGCTACGGGTGGCTTTGAGGCTTTACTCTTTTTGACAGGAGCCCTGGTTGTTGCTGGTGGTGAATTAAACAAACTAAGTGGTATGGTTGTGACTATGGGGACTGTGATGGAAGAAGAGGCAAAATTGGAGGCCTGAAACTCTGCAAACATGGGAAACAATGAAGAATCATTGGTTAGAGTATGAACTACCTGGTTAAAGCTTTGTACCTTTGTGTTCAGCTCCTCAATGATTGGTGTTAGCTGTAGTCGCGATATTCTGGTCATTGCTTCCTCCGGTGTTTCCCCTGGCAATGGATCCGGCAACATGCCATCGAATGAATAGAAATAGATTCTGCTTCTGACCTCCATGCCTACTACCCCTGGCCAGGAACATACTTCAGTGTGAAAAGCTCTTTCATCGATTTGAAACTTCAACGGTTTCATTTTGAAGGTCGATTTCGGTACACATGTTGGTCTGATGTAGGTTTGCTTGTGGCTGACTCCAAACCAAATTTGCGCAGAGTAATTGTCCAAAAAACTCTTTGGGATTCTCTGCTGTCTCATCACCACATCGACCATCTGGCTGTACCAGAACTTGAATGCTTCTTCGTTCACCTCCTTAGTGTTGGGGTCCCCTAACACCTTCCAGGGTGTGAACTTCATTGCTAACGGTTGACTTGCTGCAATTTCCATAGGCTGTCTGATTCCGGGGAATGTCCATTTCCACATCGCCAATGCCATGATAAGATAACCATAGATGAACCCAGTGGCCCTCCTGTAGTTATCCTCACAAGCTTTAAATAACTCATTAAGTAAAAATGAACACCAATTCAGTTGTGCCCCCTGGATACAGTGCTCCGCAACTGAGATAGTATCTAGCATGCACTCTCCTTTTGTATAATGCCTCATAGTTTTGCTCGCAATCAGAAAGCAGGAAAACTTGACTGCTGGCTTGTTGATAAGGTCTATCTTTGCCCCTTTTCCTCCTCTCTTGGTGTCATACTTCCTGTAGTAGTCGCAATCTCCTTCCTTCTTCACTCTCTTCGATACGTTTTGGAACGTTGTGGAGACGTCTCTACCTTCGTGTGATAGCCCTGTTAACCTGTGAATATCTTCCACATGAATTGGTATTTATCTTCCTAGCCACAGCGACCCATTGTGGATTCTGCTCAGCAGGAATTTTGTGCACTGCATCACAGCCCCTGTGGTGCCGAACACTGGAAGATTTCTGAGGTTCAGTATGGTTGATTGCTGGACACCTTTGAACTCGGGGAGTACTCTTGCTGCTTCCTGTCCTGCTTCAGTGGCATAATTTTCCATGTAGACTTGTTTCTTCATCGCTGGGAATTGGAAAGAATTCGTCAGGTCGGTATCGATTAATGACGCGCTATCATATTTTCCCACCAGCGACTCCATCTTCTAGATTCTTTCGTCGAGCTCCTGCTCAACGACTGTTGGCGCTACCTTGGTCATCTTTGATCCTCTAGTACACTTGCAGAGCTCCTCCTTCTCTTTCCTTATAAATTCCTGCCTCTGGAATTTATAAATTACTCCCTTTAAACTTCTTCTGAGGATGTTTCTCTTGCTACTTTTGCTGTTTTTGGTTCTAACTCGGACTTCTCTGGCATTCTCGCACTTTCTTTCATGCAAGTTATGTAAGTAACCGACACGCATGAGGTTGATAAGACCCCATAACTAATTAATTTTCCCTGCCTTCCGCCGCAGCTATAATCGTGTGATTAGTTATCGGGATGAGGTGGGTTCTGACAAAGCTGACTGTGACTTCGGGAGTTGGGTAGATGTGATGGGTAATAATTATGGCCTATTATGGAAAATTTATTGCGGTGTGGCTGATGCTAATTATGGCAATTACTTCTCAAGTCTTGGTAATCCTACGGACTTACATGGGTACTATGGGTCATGATGATGGAATGATATTCGACACGCTTGTTATCTGACATGGATGACACATTGGACACTACCCTCCCCTCGACCACAATCAACTTTGATTTTTTTCTGTGCTTTAAAATTTCTTTATTGGGATTTCTATCGAAGCTCTTCTCGGGTGCGAGAGAGTTATTGACTCTATATAATCTAATCTTCCCTGCTGACTCCTCTCGGTTGCGAGAGTTATTGAAAATTGAAATGTAGAACTTACTCGTGATAGGGCTTCAGTCGTGCGCCATTCACCCATCCTGGTAGTATCTGGCCTTCCAGTTGTGCTAACCGAACTGCTCTTGAATCTCTGATTTCTATCACGTGGTACGGTCCCAACCAATGCATCCTCAGTTTACCTGGGAACTTGTGGAACTTGCTGTCGTAAAGTAAAACTTGTTCGTCAAATATGAACATTTTGTGCTTGATATGGCGGTCGTGCCAAGCTTTTTGTCTCTCTTTTTGAACGGTTTGGTGGAATTTTGCTAGAAATCTATCTTCTTCCAGCTCTTGTAGTTCTTGCAATCGCTCTTTTAGTGAGTCTTCTTCTGATAATTGAATTCGTGTTGCGATTAGGAGGCTCGGTATGACAAACTCAGCCGGTACTACTGCTTCCCTCCCGTACACCAGTTGGAATGGGGTCTGGTTGTTGAGTCTTTTGACAGTTGTTCTGTACGCCCACAGTGTTGCTGGTATACATTCGTCCCAGTCGTCTCGTTCAGCGTTGCAAATCTTCGTTAAACCCTTTTCTAGAATCTTATTGAATGCTTTCACTGTACCATTAGCTTGTGGATGGTAAGGACTGCTTTTATGATGTTGTACCATGAAGTTTTCTAACAGAGATCTAGTGGTTGCATTGATGAAATGTGTATCTTGATCACTTGTCAGAATTTTTGGGCAACCAAACCTGCTGATGATATTCTCGAATATGAATCGAGTTGCTGTTTCGGTTGTGCAATCCTTCACTGGCATTGCCTTTGCCCACCTTGTCAAATAGTCTATTGCCGTTATGATATACCTGGCTTGTGAGTGCCTTGCGACAGGTGCAATGGGGCCTATAAAATCAACTGTCTATTTCTCAAATGGCTGCAGTTCTTTTACCAGGTGAAATGGGAGCTCGTCTCTGTGTGATGGACGTCTCGTCCTCTGACATACATCGCATTTTTTTACAGATGTCTTATTGTCCATGTGCACTGTCGTCCACCATAAACTTGCCTGCAGTATTTTCCTCGCCGTCGCTTTTGCTCCAACATGTCCTCCGCAACTCCATAGTGGCATTCCCACAGTACGCCTTCCCTCTCATGATCTAGGATGCATCTTCGTAAGATTTGGTATAGCCCCATCTTATACAGGTGTCCTGCTATTAGCTGATACTCTGTTGCTCGGACTACTAGATGTCTTTTCTAGGCTGTTGTATATTCCTTTGGGCACTGTCCTGTTGTCAGGTAGGTTGCCATCTGGTCTAAGTATTCTGGGATGGCTTCTACTCTAAAAAGATCAGCATCCGACAGCTGATCATCCAGAGACCCTCCATTTTCTTCATTTTCTAGCCTTGATAGGTGGTCAGGCCCTACATTTAGTCTCCCGAGTTTCTCTATCACCTCAAAAGTAAACTCCTAAAAGAGTAGGATCCATCTGCAGATTCTTCCCTCTAAGACTGGTTTGTTAACTAGGTACTTTAAAGCTGAATGGTCTGTAAAAAACTTAAACATACCTCCTAATAGGTAGTGGCAGAACTTTTGAAGTGAGTACACCATTAACAACGCTTCATGCTCTGTTGTGGTGCAGTTCTGTTCCGCTGTTGATAACTTACGACTTGCAAAATAAACTGGGTGATCAACTGAAGTGTCCCTTGTTTGAGCCAGAACTGCTCCAAGTGCGATGCTGGAAGCATAAATGTGGACATGAAATTGCTTGTCCCAATCAGGGTGAACCAGTATTGGCGCGCTTGCCAACTTGTCCTTCAAGGTATTTAGGGTTGTTGTGCAATTCTCTGTCCAACTAAACTGCTCCGATTTCCACAACAACTTCTCCAATGGGGCCGTTATCTTCGCGTAGTTGCAGATGAATCGCCTATAGTACCTGTGTGGCCTAGTAGTGATCTTAATTTCTTCACAGTTTTTGGTGCCTCCATGTTAATTATAACTGTGACCTTTGCTAGATGATGGATCGACATAAAATCCTTCTTTGCATACAACATGTCCTAGCAGTGTTCCAAAAGGCACTGCAAAGTTGCACTTCTTGAGGTTTAATGAAATCTAGAGTTGCCTACACTTGTCGAACATTATCCTTAATAACGTTGCATGGTCTTTTAATAGGCTGTAGACAATCCAGTCATCCATATAAACTTCCAGGAATTTGTGGATGTATTCGCAGAACACTACTATCACAATGCGCGAAAATACTGCTGGCGCGTTTTTCAACCAAAATGGCATTGCATGATATGCAAATGAACCCCATTCGGTGGTGAAAGTTGTCTTCTTCTTATCTTCTTCAGCTATCCTTACCTGATGATATCCTGAAAATCCATCTGTAAAGGAATAAGCTTCATTCCCTGCAATGTTGTCCAGAACTTCGTCACTGAACGAAGTAGGGAATGGGTCATGTATATAGGCATTATTCAGGCTCCTATAGTCAACAGAGACTTGGATTTCAGACTTATCCTTTTTGCTTTGTATGACTATGGGACTTACCCATTCTGCTTCTTCCATCGGGAATATCAACCCTGCCTTTAGCATTTTTTCAATCTTTGTCTTAACTTTTTCTTTCACTCTTGGATTCAGACGACAAGGTCTGTGCTTGATTGGTCTTGCGTCGGGCTTAAGAATTATACGCATCTCCCCCATGTCCCCTTTTATTCCTTTCAACTCCGCTAATGATGATGGGAACAAGTCTTCATATTCTTGTAGCAGATTGAATATCTCCTTAGTTGTCTCGGCATCCCAATAATCACCGATTGACGCAAGTTTGGGCTTTTCTTTTGTCCCAATGTTCATTTTCTTGGTCTTTAGTGGTAGCAGATGAATTCCTTCTGTTTTCGGGGCTTCTTTAATATCCCACTCCCCCTCCTTTTCCTCGAAATATAGATGTTTAAGACCTTCTAGATCATCATCATCCATCTCGCTGTCTATCTTTTTACATGCTACTGACTGTCTGATGCTTTGGTTTGGGAGCAGTTTCTCATCCTCCTCCTGACTCTCCGGGAAGAACAATACCTTTTTAATGGCCTGCAATGCTTGGGTGACTAGTTCTATTTTTCCCTCAAACAAGAAACATTGTGTTAATTTCTACGCAACTGCTTGCCAAGTATTGGTTCCTCTTTTCTTCTCTTCAGTTAGGTACCAAGCCCGTGGAATCAAATCCAGTGAATGTATAAACTTGTGTACCCACAACTCTTCTGAGTATCCTGCATTTTTCCATTGATCCTCATAATCTTTCAAATGTTTTCTGGGGTTTGAGCCCCCTTTGTATTTTTCAGTGAAATGTGGTCCTTCTTCTTTCTTGAACCTGGCTTTCAATGTTGCTGCAACTTTGTCCCATCACAACAGTGAGTTGTGGTGGTTACTCCACCACCTGGCTGATGTGGATTGTAAAACCATATCCATGAGTGGGACCCTATGGTCCGCTGGTACCTTATCTTCTATTCTGGCAATAAAAGTATTTACAACGTTCATATTTGACAAAGTTGGATAATCTCTTACCTCAATCCCAATCCAATTGATTCTTCCGATGTTGGCGCATCTTTTTGTATTGGTCTCATACCCCCCTTGCTGCCAATCATCCTAGGCTATTTTTCAGCCTAAGTCTGAGCTTTAAATACTTCTCCAACTCACAGATCCCCCCGCTGTCGGGTTGATATAATCTTCCCCTTTTCCTACAGTCATTTGATAAAGATGATTGAGAAGCTAAGCATCTTCTCTGTTGTCAACAGACTCTGTGTCTCGGGGACCTTGATATGGGTTGAGTTGCTGGGTGACCCTGACCTCCCCGTCCTCAAAGATCATCAGTTCATTATTTAAATCTATTATTGCATCATTTTCAAAAGCCCAGTCGATCCCCCATAATGCTGGATAGGGATCTTTATCCCCCATAATGTCTATCACCTCGAAATCCGTGTATGTCTTTACCCCCGCAACATCGACTTCGACCTCCTCCAGTCTGCCTATAGGCACAATGCAGTACTCGTTTGACATACAGAGTTGAATTGGTGAATATGTCAACCTTGGTCTCCCCAACGCTTCCCATGTCTTCCTCGGCAATATATTGACATCTGACCCTAGGTCAAGCATTGTGTCCTTAATTTGGAATCCCACAACTTGAGTGTTTACCCGAAATTCTTTCCCTATCCTTCTCTTATTTCTTTTCACTCTTCGTATGTATTTTTTTGTTTCGTCATTTGACTCCCTTGGTCCCGTGGTCTCCTGCACCACCATATCCAGGTTTTTCCTTAACTGTTCCAACATTGGCACGTTGGTAACAATATTCAGGAATAGTCGGAACCATTCTTTAATCGTAGTACTTGTACTAGATTGGTTCTCCTTATCTCCCTTGGCCTGTGGCAACTCAATGCCTTTGCTCCCCCCAAGCTGGGCAAATGTTTCCACTGCTTCTTTAAATTATTGCTTTTGTCTTTCTGGCTTGGATAGTGGCTTTGGAGATGCTGGCCTTATCAATTTTATCAGGTCCGTCGTCTGTGCATCTTCCTCAGTTCTTTTTCCTCCTCGCGTCACTATGGCTACATTCTGCATAGCTTGAGCCTTTATTATTCTTGGCTCTGCATTTATGTAATATCCCAAATGGAAATAAACAGCAATACAAGCACATAAACAAAGACATACATCAACTATAGACAAATCATAAGGGAAACAAACAATATGGAGAACGCTGAGCCATTTTATTAATACTGAGAAATGGAAATGAGTACAGAGGTGATCAAAATGATGGCACCTTGGCTTGCACTAGGCAAGTGTAGAAAGAATCTCAGGAAATGATCTGGAATGGCTGCTCTCTATGGACTGCGTTATCTCCCAAGCTGCTGGTACTGGTACTGTGCTGCTGCTACTGCTGGAATGAACTGAATCTTTGGGGCTGCTCCCCACCTCGGAAAATTCTGAAACTTCGAGAATGGCCTCTACTCCCAATACCCAGAAAAGCCCAGAAATCTTTTCAGAAATGGTCGACCCCTAAAAATGACTCCCTTGAGGCACTACGCTATTCCTCAAGGAGAGATGCTGGCTCTGAATGATATGCTCCAAATAATGGTCCCTAACTCCTCCAAAATGCTGGAATAGGGAAGGGCTGGCCCCTTACCCACTCTCCCGGGTTGAATCCACCAACAAACCCCCAATCCGGAACCACCTCCTCTCAAGACTGCGTCCTCCCTCTCACTGACTGCGTTGTCTCTCTGAGTGGATGCTCCTCCTGTGGTAGCTGCAAATCTCTCCGACAAAACATGGATGAAACTCCTCACCCGAGAAAGCACTCGAAGTCCCTCGGGGCTGACGTTGGGATCTCCAAACGGAGACACCCGATGTATTGAACAGTATGTGCAGACTTTGCTAAACAACAAGCGTGCTCAATGTCAGAAGACAGATCTCAAAATTCATAATCAGAATGAATGAGAATGATGAGACCCTCCTTTTATGCTTGGTGAGCCTTTCCCTCTCCTAGGCCCCACCAATTTCTGTGCTGTCCCCCTTGGCCCACGCTTTCCATCTCACTCCGCGCTGGCTTGGCCCCACGCTGTCTATGCTGCTCCTTTTCCTACCAAGCCACTTGACCACTAGGCCCCACGTTGCCAAATAGACACGTCTCTTAAGTGACTTTAGGAAATACTTTTTATCCTAAGTGTGAGCTAAGTGTTCCTCCACCCACTTTATTTATATTTTAACTTTATGAAGGCAAAATATTCAAAATTAATATTTCCAATTAGCTATTGCTAATTGGGAATATTACAATTTACCAGATTTGTTCCTCTTTGTCTTACTCTTTCTTCCCATCTTTTAATGAGCTCTGGGCAATCTTCTGTTGCGTGCGTGTTAATATGCACTGAGAGTACCAGGGTCTTCTAGGAAGTGGACATTCCCTAGCCACGTGCCCTTGGTCACAATTGTAACATCGTACCGACCTTCTTCCTCCAGCCTGGCCTCCTCTCATGCCTCCCCCTCGTCCCCTGGGAGCCTGATTCACTCTATATGAAGGCCTATCCAATCTTTCCGCTAATGCATCCAGAGCCCTACACTTCTCTGTGCTGTGTGTGGTAGAAGCATAGAATTCACAGTATATGTTGTTCAGAACGTTGGAGTATTTTTGCAAGATTGGGCATAGGCGGGGTGGATGACCCATGCTTTTGCATATCTCACAATATTCAGTTGTGGCTTGATTTTGTTGCATGGGGAATCCCGTGTATTGATGTTGCAGCAGAGATAATCCCTGGTTGTTTATCTGTGCAACTCCTCCTACTGGTGGAGTTCCCTGTGCTCTTGTTGCTGATGTCCCTACATTTTTGCCCTGCAACCTTGGACATTCAGTTACAACGTGTCCTTCCAGTAGACAGTGCATACACCATACATTTTTTCTTGTAGGCCGCATTGTTTGAATTTCTTTAAGCTTCTTTGTTAGGCTAGCTATTTGATGTTGTAACCCTAGTATGGAAGGGTCCTGAGCCGATGCTCCTCCTTTAAATTCTTGCAGATGTCCCGCCATGGCCTCTATCTTCATAGCTTGCTCCAATGCGTCTTATAACGTTTCGATCTTCTGTTGTGTTAGCGGAGTTCTTGTTAATGGAAGAAGGGCCTTGTTGAACCAATCTCTCTGATGGTTCGGGTTGATTGGATAATTGAGTTTTCCAATCGCATCTTTGAATCTTCTCATTAGATCCCATGCAGTTTTCCCCTCTCGCTGCTTGATCTCCCACATCTCTGACAAACCATTCTAATCTGTTTGGGGTAATTTGAATTCCTTAACGAAATCTCTCTTTACATCATCTATCGCTGGGTTCTGATGAGCCTCAGACCACTTAATAAACTAGCGTAGAGCTCTCTCCCTGAGAGTAGTTTGAAATTCGATCAACTTACCTACCTCTGGTGTCTGTCGAGCCCTCCATATGGCTTCGCAGAGGTACCAGTGTTGTTCCACATCATCATTACCCCTCCCATAGAACTCTGGGTATCGGGTAAATGATCTCACCATGCTTTCTTGTGTGGGTGTCACTAGAACAAAATATCTGACTCCCAGCTGTGAAATGGTATTACTAGCACTACTTCTAGTGTGTATTATTACTGTAGACTGAACACTATTCAATTTACTCAATTCTCGTAACTTAACAAAAATTTCACCTAGTGGCTGATAGAGTACTAGGGGAAGGTCGGGACTAGAGCTACTTGAACTTTGGGGAATATAGTTACTTGGGTTTATGGGTGCCAACCCTCTCAGAATAGTTGCTCTATTGCAACATGCAACTCCACATCAAATGTCTCCTCGAGGTGCGCGTCATCTTCGTCATACTCCTTTCCCTTCTCTGTCTGGGCTAGGCTCCTATACACCAGCTGCACTTCCTTGATGGTCCCTCCTATATCTTGGGAATGCATCTGACCTTCCATCTCCCTTATCATTCGAGGTGCCTTCTCCTTGTCTTTTCTATTACTTTCTCGTTTCTCCAACTCCTTCATCACCCTTTCTCACCACTTCTTAGTGATTTGCGCCCTCTGATGTGCTCGTCATTCCCTCAACCTACTAGAGGTCTCGGCATCCATATCCCTATTCCCCTTTCCAACGTACTTGTAGCATCTCTCCCTCAGCCCCTTCCCCCAGTACTGGAGGTTTAAGTCTCCATCTCAGATTTTTGGAACTCCATTATTCCTTCGTCCACCATCAAGGCTTTGATCCACGGAGGGATCTCCTTCAACAGCTCTCCGCGTAACCTTGATCTGAATATGTCCTCCACTTTTGAGAAAGACTGGTAACACTTAGATGCAAACTCCACTATGTATCCTTCCAAGGTAGATTGCACCCAAAAATCTACAACTTGTGTCAAATCAGTATCTAACCGATGGAGTGCTACTAGATCTACATGCAACCACTTGCGACAGACCTTCCGCGAGCTTCTTTGGACTGTCTTGGTCTGTAGTCTCCGCAACCAGTTGTAGATTTTCTCTGGAAACTTTCCCTAGAAGATCTCGTAGATATCACTGGCGAATTCAGAGAATAGAACTCGATTCTTAACAACTTTCTCTCGTTGTTGTCTCATCTCTGTTTGCTGAGCTATGAACTGATCCAAGTGGTTATCCCACCAGTTTCGTATTTCTTTCTCGAAGATACACGATACCATGATCTAGTTCCAAAATGGAATTTTGGGTGCCAACAATGGAACCATTTGTTGGCGAGGAAGAAGGTCTCTTGGGCAAGACCTAGGTTCAGAATGGAGGCCAACAAGGTTTTTCGCAATTGTCTAGCACAACGCCAACATTTTCACTCTACTCCGAAGAGAAGAGAATCTCACTTGAGGCATGCCGTGACCTTACTAAGATTAGGATTAGATCATGTATCAATCAAGCATACCATACAGGCTAAAACAAACAGAGCTGCGTACTCTGAATGAATGTAAATACTCTGCAAATGATAATACTCATGAACGTATTCAGGACGCAAAAATCAAAATTTAAAGCAACCCATACATTTAATTGAACTAGAAACACACTCAGACATCAAACTCAGATCATGATATATTGCATTAACAACAAGAGACAGTTACATTGCTCCTTAGAGCGATCCTGGCAGAACTGATTACAATGTTATCACATATGATTATAACAGAATGAACAGAGAGAGAACAAAATGCCCAGAGTGAATAGAGCTCTCCTATGGCTCCTTTCTTCTGAGCCCTACTGTGCCAACCTTTCGTCTACGCTAGCCGACTGCCTATTTGTTCCTTTTCCAACACGACTGTCAGTTCTCCCTTCCTTTCCGCTCTGCTGTTTGCTACATCTCCTTGATCACTGGGAGTTCCACTGCTTGTTCTTTGTCGCTTCCTTCTGCCATCTGTGCTTGTTTCCGCAACAGCCGTGCCACCTGCCCTTCCACTCTTCGCAATCGTGACATCTCTCTGCCTACCGTGGTTGTGCTCTGTCACCTGTTATCCGTAACTCAAAAACCGTTTTATTTCAAAACAAGGGCCCCAACACTCTGCCAACTTGTTCTTAAGTTCTTGAATGTCCTCTTTTTCTTTTTTCTTCATAGCCTTACTGGATTAATTGTACCTCCTTGGACCGAAAATTTCTGTTCTACCATCTTTCACAATGCAATATTTATTAAGATCCCTTTCCATTGATGCTCCATTATGTCATTTCAAAACAATTTCTTGCCAATCAACTATCAATACAGGTTCATAATTAATTTGAAGAGATAATCCCATTACCTCAAGTGTTTGCACTGTACATATACTCTTGTTTGACCCTGTCATAAGGCTATCTTCATACTTATTTCTACTCCTTTTGCAATCTACAATTTCCTTTTGTCTTCAAACTGTCTGCCATCGTTTTTCCAAGTCTTACTAGATTCATCATTTTCTACTTCCATAGTAGTCTTCAACAGTTGTCCATCTTCAGTGTCTTTGAACACATGTTCAATTAAGAACTGTTCTATTAAAGCCATATCTTCTAACAACTTCATTTCTTCATCAACCTGCATAAATACATCTTCTAAAGGTTGTTCATCACCTGCATACATAAAAATACAAAGCTCCTCTTCCTTTGATGTCTCAATCATCACATCTCTCAACTAATCCGAACTTGTCCAACAGTTCAGAAAATCATCAATAATTCCTTCCTCAACAAGGTAAACTTCTTGCTCAGGTCTACAATAGCCATCTTTCACCTTTAACTCAACTACTCGGAGTTCTTATCTTAATCTGATGTACCTTCTCCTCTTTATGTTTTTCCGCAACAACTTCCATTTTATCTTGTTTCTTTTCATAGTCCAACCATACCTTTGGCCCCTTTTACAGTGTTCAAGTAGCATTATTATTTCATCAATACTTGCTTTCAATTCAGCAATGTCTTTGTCAAGTACTTCTTGACTCATCTTCTTTCCCTTGCCATTTTCCTTGGCATCTTTCTTTCTTTTGTTGTGGCTTCTCTCATAACCCCTAATAGTCATCTCGACTTCTTTATGTGGACTCCCTTTGCCCACTGTGAGCTTAAAATAATCCTCTCTCATTTCTTTGTAACAAGTCTTTACTTGTCACCTACACCAAGTCATCATCTTGGTATATTTCTTTTCTACAACAAAACCTCTTTTGAGCACTCCTACTCCTCAGCTTCCAACGTTGTCCGGATTTTGTAATCAATGCTCACCTGCCCCTCTCTCTATTTTGAGAACTTTGCTATTCTCTTCTTTACTACAACAATCTCCTTTGCCGAATTCGCCACTAACACAACTTTTCTGTTGTGTGTTGGCTACTATCATTCTCTTCGCTGTGAAAATAAATCAAATTAGACCAAATATCAAGATATAACTCATACCTGAGAGATATTCCAATGATCTTATCTACTTAAGCTTTCATTGGCTTGGACAATAAACATGTTGCTTTACTTTTCACTGTCTGCAATTCAGTTCTTCTTCCAACTAATTTCTTTTCCTTCTGAGAACATCCATGTTCTATTCATTTCCTTACAACATCTCTTGTTGCAATTCCTTCACTTTCTCCCTCGTCCTTTGTCACTGCTACTTGGCTATAATTTCTTGTTACTACTTACATTCACATACATATATCATAAAAGTTTTTAAAACTTACAAAATCCTTCCCTGATCTTGTCTTCCTCAAACCTCTTTTTGCAGTCTGTCTTGAATGAAATGGCTGAAGTCTTCATTGTCTGCAACATTTCAGGAATTCTTCTCTGCATAAAATCTTTTGTGTTATGATCTCCCAACAACCAATTCCTTTCAGACCATAACCCCCTGTATCTGGATCTATTCCAATGTAAATTCTACACACACTGAGAATAAAATTCAATCTTTGAATAAAAACCCCAAAGAGCAGTAGTCTCGCTCTGATACCAAAAATGATGCAGGGCTAACTACCAGGATTATATTCGTAATAGAGTATATGTTCTGAATTTGTTCAATTAAGATAGGTTCATAAAACCTCTTAACCCTTTATAGACCTACTTTATTCATCATAAAATTCATTGGCGGAAGCTCCCTTCGATACAATCTTTATCTTTTAAACCTTTATTATGAGCACTTTAACCTTAGCACTTCAACTTACCTTTGTCTGCCTTCACATCACTTCTGCATGAATCCTTTCAGATAACCGAGGTAGCTTTATCACATCGCAACTCTACTCTTTCACAAATCGCATCAGCAGGATTTTCCGCCCTATCGCACTTCGCAGCTCAATCGCATTGCAATATCACAAGTTTAACCATATTTCAATGTTTGTGATTTTGCGATTTTGAAAATCACAGTGAATAACTTATCGCATGTCGCACATCTTAACAAATAGCAATAACAAGGATCCTCTATCATGTGCGATATGCGATCGCATAGCATCACAACTCCACTTCTTATCGCATCGCAACTTAAACCAATTAACTTGCAATGTCTTAACACGTAAATATAAAAATCGCCGATTGCGATGTGCACTAACCATCTTATGGCCAATACGATGTAATCTGGATTGTCTATTCTCTCGCTGTCATTTCTGCGACTTGATCACGACCGTCCACTTTCCACTTCATTTCTACGATAGGATGTTAACCATCCACCGCTTTCGCTTCAGCTCTACGATATAATCTCAACCATCCATTCTCCAGCTTCAACCTTGCGATCTAATCTTCGCCATCCATTCACCCTTTACATTTTTGTTCTGAAAACTATGGAACTTTGGGGAAAAACACAGTTCTGCCTTCAGATATTTGTTTTTCCTTCTGTCCACAGTAATACCACTGCAATTACCGCCAAACGGATCCATCCACCATTTCAATAAGGAAATCTCAACTCGTATGCACCTGCACACGGATTTCTAAGCAAACCAAAGGAAAACTTTAGAAATTTCATCAATATCGCTCAACATAGAGAAATCTTCTAACTATGCAGATTCTCAATTTAATGCATTTTATACTCCGTCAATGACTCAATCAGAAATGAATTGCAATTCACCATTGAACATATAGATGTAAACCTTTCGAAACAGGATTATTCACATAACACAAATATCAACACCCCATTTCATCACTCTCACTGCACACTGCGTTTTTTATTAATATAACAGGGTATATTTACAAAGGCTAACGCTATACTCGTAAAACTATTAACTCCTGCCTCATAAGGCCCAAAATATTAACTCCGGGACAACCCCTGATGTTTCAAAATGCTTACCAATATATAAAAAAAAGGAATCATGAACCAATTTCAGTTCAGATCCAACAATCTCTCAATATTTCCTAAAGCTTCTCCCAATTTCATTCTTTACTCAACCAAAATCCTATATTAGAATTCTAGATCCCTAAATTCCTCACTCTTCTTAGGTTTACTCACTCATTCCTAAGATCTCTACAACTCATGAGATATTCTTCATTAATCAAATTACATTTAAGTCTCTTTAAAACTCAAACTAAACTTAGGAAAATAAACAAAATAATTAAGGGAACCCACTCCCTTTAATAAATGTGTGATAAGACTCTTAGGTCTTATAAACTTTGAAGAATGCTCCTTCATCATATAGACATGTCTTTTCAATAACATTCAGAGCCGAATAGATCTCTACTGTCTTCTCTCCAAACAAAACTGGAAAAAGGAGTAAAAAATGTGTAATCTCTAATTATTGTACATTTTTAGAGCACTTCATTCAAAATTGCAAGTGTATCCTTTATTTTTAATATTTATTGCATTTTCTTACTTGTATTTAGTTTTCTTATCCAAAATTAAGTGGAGTCTCTTTAATCTTCAATGTCTAGTTTTTTTTTTCAACATATATGACCTTACTAGAATGCTCCTTCATCATATAGACATGTCTTTTCGATAACATTAAGAGCCGAATAGATCTCTACTGTCTTCTCTCCAAACAAAACTGGAAAAAGGAGTAAAAAATGTGTAATCTCTAATTATTGTACATTTTTAGAGCACTTCATTCAAAATTGCAACTGTATCCTTTATTTTTAATATTTACGCCGAAAGGCGTTCCCTTTGCCGGCTTTAGCCGAATGTCACTGTTCACTGTTCGCTTTCTCATCGCCCTTCCAGCCACTCAAAATCTGACATTTGCCGCGCAGTTTCAACTGCTGACTGTTCCACCTCGCACTATTTGCCACACAGTTGTTTTAGCTGCTGACTGTTCCACCTCACACTATTTGCCACACAGTTTCAGCTGCTGGCTCTTCCACCTCACACTTTCACGATTTACCAGCGCGTACTGCTGAGATATGGACTTACCAGCTCACAGTTCCGCGTACTCTCCAAATTAATTGCTCAGCTACTTCCCATTAGCTACCCAGTACCAATACAGAACTGAATTTCAGTGTGGGTCTATCTTCCACAAGAACTAAAGTGATAGTAAAAACCCAGTACCATTACAGATAACTGAATTTTAGTGTCTATTTTCCACCAGAACTAAAGCGATAGTAGAAGAGACCATGCCTCTAGTTTTAAAACAAATTACGCAATAAAAAAAAATGTCTAATGCGGAGAAATGCCTGTGAATTTGTGATCGTTTGAACTTGTGATTCTTCTAACTTTCTCTCGGTTCTTCTTATTACAGTCCCATTTAAAGAACAAATTACCCTGAAAGAAAATCAAATGAAAAGGAAAGGTAGATTCATCAAGATAGCCTTGAAAATTAGGCATATTTAAGTGAAAAGAGGTAACGAAAATAAGTCTCTATGGAAAGAACAAACACAAACTTTTTTTTTTTATAAAGATGGTGCTACCATTGTAGGACAGTCAACTGAAAGACTAACCAGAACTCTGAAAGACAAAGCACGGGAGTCTAAAAAGAAATGGAGTACTATTTTCTCGTTTAGTTTAAATCCAAATGCAGGGTCTAATTTTGTAAGCCATCTTTTCTGATAATTTTTCCACACAATACATAACATAGTTATATCAAGACCATTAGAACCATGAATTTATGCTCGACCATGACCTGTTAAAACTGGCAATGGTAGATTCGTTCGGTTTGAGACCTTCTTGTTGCATTTGCAAGAATACTTTGGTAGCACCATCACCATACCCACCAGCAAAGCCAACAATAAGACAGAAAGCTAGCCCACAACAGCTAGATACCACCGCCAACTGCTTCAAGCGCAAGCTATAAAGTCATTACTAAGCCAAGCCAAAGCCATCAAACCTGGAAGCTCTTGTTGGTACATTAATAAGTTCTTTGTGCAGCTTGCCATTGCATGCGTCATAATCATGGATGGATGCCACTAGTTGATGCAGGTGGTGATACACTCCCGATACCCAGTTTTCGATCCAGGCGTGTATCCATGCATTCTCGGTACTCCATGCTGGTCTCTCACTCTTCACAGACATGCTTATAAGCGCATTTACCACAGATACATCTGATTCAAAGCCAATTTTAATCCCACAGATACATCTGATTGCGACATTAAACTGCCTACCTTGTTCACCAATTTCCAAACTAGCACAGGCACTAATGACACAGGAGAAGTTGAATTCACCCAAACCCATGCCCAGCCTAAACATTTGCTTTATTAACTTCAAGGCTTTGTCAATGTGACCATTATGGACATGCATTATTTCAAACACTTGGCACGCATCATCAATGCTGTCACACTTGGTGTAGGCATTCAAGCATTATTTGAAACACTTGGCACATATCCTCAATGCTATCACACTTGGCATAGGCATTAACAAGGCGATAGCCCACATAGAAATTAGAATTTAATTTCGTTGATGTTTGGTGTTTTCGGGAGAGATGCCTATTTTCAGAGTATATAAGTTTCTTATTTAATTTAATCTTATTAACAATATTCCTAGAATTTGCGAATAAAAACAACTAAAAACCTGCATAGAAATTAGAATTTAATTTTGTTGATGTTTCGTGTTTTGCGGAGAAATGCCTATTTTCAGACTATATTAGTTTCTTGTTTAATTAACAATATTCTTGGAATTTTCCAATAAAAACCACTAAATGGCTTCTTTAAGTGTTGTCCATTAAGAGTATTCCTGGAATTTGCCAATAAAAACAACTAAATGGCTTCTTTAAGTGTTGTGCATAATTATTGACTTTTAATTTGTCAAAATTTTAGGATTGTTGAAACATCAATGCAATTTACTTCCTGCAAGTCTATAAGATAAAGATAAATTTAAAAGAGTTCATCTATCTGAAATTGCCACTTGTATTCTATGACAAGACAAAGCATCTCTCAGTAACTCTCAGAACTATGGTTTCTGTTGAAATCGTGTTCATCTTTTTTATGATACTTTGCTGACAAGAATTGCTACACAAACATATTTGGCTGGGGCCTTACTGCCCCGTAGCCCATCTTGTTTGAAATCATACCTGATGTAATAAAAAGGTTTTGGCTTCTTATAAAATGCTTATTATTATTTAGTCATATTTAGAACGATTGATTTAGAATTTTGTTAGAATTTTGTGTTCAAATGGTAAGATTATGGATTGTATTTTTTGTTATGTAAATGAATGAAATGTGATGCACAACAACAAGATGTGTAGTCAAGCTAAATCTATCTCATAAAAAATATGTAATTCTAACTTAAAAAAACTAAAAATATAAACAAAATATTTAAATTTCAGAAATAATAGTCTTACCTAATGTGAAAAATTATCTTAATTTTGTTGTGACTCAAAAAAATATTATCTTATAATATTTTATTTTATGAAAACATCTATTTATCTAAAATTTCTTCGAGATTTTTTTTTGATTCTATAAAATCAAACATCACAAAACTAGTTAACTCTTTTTTAACTTTCAACTAAAATTTATTATAATTTTTAATTGAAACAAGTTATTCAAACCCTGTACAAATTCCCACCATCTACTTGTAATTTAAAAAAGAAAAAATTATTAATCACAAGTATTTTAAACATTCCATTTCAGTTTGCCCAAGGTTTGGTACCTTTATGTGGAGACTAAGTAATCTTATCAAGTTTTGTTTGGATTTTTTGCATTTGTAGTCTATATCAATATAGTACTTGGAATTTTCCAGTGCATAGAAATTAAATGCTACAAAATTGAATTTATACACTTACTAGAGAAATGAATGCATGGGAGGGTTTGGATACAGGGATTCCAAACATAATATACCCTTCGTGCACAAGAACATCAATAAATAAAAATGTAAATAGTGCCTCATCGTACCTCTATAATTTTGCCTCAAAAATTTTGGACACTTGAGGCCATTAACGGGATTATATGAGTTGGATCATTATGGATATATTAAATAAGTTGGCTATAAATTTATTGGTTGAAAATATTTTATATTTTAAAAATTATTGATTTTTTTGTCACTTAAAATATTTGATTCTAACCTGAACATAGGTCTTTAACATAATGCTACATACTAGCCATACACCAAAAAACATATTCTGATAGATAATAGTGTCCGGTGGATTCTTTGCTCCATACAAACCATTCAAAGCACATTGAATTTATATATTTATTCTATTTTCAACAATTAAATGCTATCATATATAAGATATCAGAAAAAAAAAATATAAATACAAATAAATAAATTAATTAAAAAAATGAATAAAGCAAAATATGGATAGATAAATACAAATACATAAAAAACAAAACAAAATAAAATAAAGATAGAATTACAAATACAAAATATAATATGTAAAACAAAAAAAAATTATATTTAAATATATATATATATATATATATACATAAAAAAAACAAAAAATCAATAAATAAATCAATAAATAAACAAACAAACAAATAACATACAATATAATAAATTACATTTTACTAATATTCAATTAATAATTATTCTTTTTATTAAAATAAATATTGCAATTTAAAATTAAGTTTATCAACTTTGATCATTTGGTTTACTCTTTTTGTAATAAAATAGAATGAATTTTATTATTTGAGTCAAGCTAGCCATTTTTTACAAACGCCTAGTAGAAATTATAGTTTCTATTTAAAGAGGTTATTTGACCAAGTTTTCCATATTATTTTCGTCATGCCTCACCCTGGCTGGTTCAACACGTGTCAACCTAATCTACTCTAATCTGATTTTCGCAAAGACATTTAGTACATTTCGTTCACTCTTTCTAAAATAGAAAACAAATTGTTTTCTAATTGTTTGAGTCAAACTTGCCATTTCAATCTTATTCTCTCTATTATTTAGTATTTACTTAGTACTATTTACAACTTCAATCAATGTTTCCTATTTCTGTATATGCTTACATTTCAAATTGTGATGTGCATATATCATTTCAAATATGATTAACAATAGTTTAAAAAAAAAAAAACAAATGCTTCGAATATTACACATATGCAATAGCAAGTCACTCTTTGCTAATCTTAGGCTATTTTAGTTTGTTGTTTCAGGCTTTAGTATCTACTATTTAGTGTTTACTTAGTACCATTGACAATTTCAATCAATGTATTCCATTTGCTTATGCGCTTATGTTTCAAACTTTCATGTGCATGTGTTGTGTCAAACATGATTTTCAATAAGTTGAAAAAAACACTTAGAATATTCAAGATATACAATTGCAAGTAGCATACTTCAAAAGCTAATTTACAAATATGGTTATTTGACATTACTATTTCCTTTCTTTTTATACCTACAAACCAACATCCTCTCCTAACCTATTTTATGCCTATGCCTTGTTTACCATGAAAATAATTCAACATGCCCTATGCCAAAATATATGTTCCAAAGGGAAAGCCTTTAAACTACTCATTGTCAGGAACGTATTTGCAAAACTTGCACTCGTACAACTTGCAGTAACGCCTTCCATATTGCGAATTTGCCACTATGGGTGCGTTTGTCAAAAGGGAGACCCAAAATACTAAATTCGTCTCCTTTCGTTCCTTTGCACCATAGGTGCAATTGCTAGTTATTGCATTTTCTTACTTATATTTAGTTTTCTTATCCAAAATTAAGTGGAGTCTCTTTAATCTTCAATGTCTAGTTTGTTTTTTCAACATATATGACCTTTCAATGTCTAGTTTCTAATTTCAACATATGACTTTTAAATTTCTAGTTTCACATGTATGACATTTTTAGAGCACTTAATTGCAAGTGTATCCTTCATTTTTAATATTTATTGCATTTTCTTTCTTGTGTGTTTGTTTTTCTTATCCGAAATTAAGTGGAGTTTCTTTTATCTTCAATGTCTAATTTTAAATCTCAACATATGACCTTTCAATGTCTAGTTTCTTACTTCAACATATATTCAGTCAATACTTTGGGATCTTTTCATTTCATTTCACTAGATTTGGAAAATATAGAACTTGTATTGTAAACAAAATTGTATTTTCAGTTCCCTTGGATTGAAGGTGCTCGTGTAGTCTGAGGTAGAATGAGAGCTGCGTGTGAGGGATTTTGCAGAGTGGGATAGGCGATATTCACAGAGCTGGTACCCGTTGTGAACAAAATCTTGGCTGGCGTTGGTGGTTATGGCTGAACGATCTTCTAGCTGGAACCCTGTGACATCAAGAAATTGATGGTTTCGGTGGCTACTTGGGGTTCTCTTAACTGGAACCCAATGAAGTCAATATTATGTTGCTAATGGTGGTTTCTGTGGTATCATAGAATGATAGGATGAATGGGCTGACGGATTTCAGATACACAGAGCTGGTACCCATTGAGACTGATTCATTATACAGCGTGGGTGGTTATTGTTGATGGACTTCTGTAGCTGGAACCCTGTGACGACAGTGTATGTTTGGTCCTGGTGGCTTTAATAAGTGGCTCACAATACTGGAACCCTATGTGGATAATTTATTGGTGCTTATGGTGGCTCTTGGTGCATCTACTATGATGTCGCTCCATTTTTGTGCATTGTGATGCATTGTATCTATACAAGATGCATACTTGCTAGGTAAGCGTTCCAATGTTCTTGCTAGGTTTTGGGAAGGGATAATGGGGTGCAACCAGCTGCAGTTTTCTGCATTCTTGGGGGGCTCAGAGAGACCCGTTTCGGTCTAGGGTTTCAGAAGAGGATGTTTCGAATGCTGGAGATGCAGAGGTGGAGAACGCTCTACTGAAAATATTGGAAGGAGGCGGGCGGCCATGTCTGTTTTCGGCTAGATCCGAGAGGGGGTTCTGAGAGACTTGCTAGTTCCGCTCCAGTCGAGTTGAAGATCGAGGCAGGAGGGTGAGGAGGTTCCAGTCGTGTGAAGACCGAGGCAGGAGGAGGCATCGGTGCGGGCGGCCATGTCTGTTTTCAGATAGATCCGAGAGGGGGCTCTGTGAGACTTGCTAGGGATATGGTTCTCCACTGTACATTTTGGTGATGCGTATCAGCGTGGAGTTGCTGTATGATGCGAAATAATACTGGATGCATGTGAGCGGGGGTTTTATTTTGGTTTACGTTGGTATTTTGCTCGTGGTTATTCAGTGATCGCTACCCTTCAATTTCCTGAAGCTACTGCTGGTTCCTGGCATCGATGGAACACTATTCGCTGGATCCAGGTTTAAGGGGCCTCTATACGTGATGTGGGGTGCTTACATCTCGCTCTACGGGACCTGTTTTTTGCGGGTGATGGAGGTTTCCTCTGGTCACTCTGTTTCAGTTATCTGCCATAGCTGGGGGATCTCGGGATATTCCGGTTAGCCGTTAGTTCACGCCGACTATTTTGAACTGATTTTCAGGGACTGGCCTTTATTTTTCCCTCTCCTTTCGCCTGTCATCGGCGGCGACTTGACTTTCTGGCCGTTGGTGGTCGGGTGTTTCATTCAATGTTTTTAACTTTACACCAGCTCAACATTGAATGCCACTTTCGTACACAAGCTCTTCCGGTGATCGGTCGCCCTCTTAGCTGTGACCGTTCACCTACCGATAATGCCACATCATCAGCGCTCCGGTTTTCAAACTTCGGATGGATTCTTGACTTGATTTCGATCCGGGCGACTTCCTCGTATTTTCTGTGGCTTGTCTCGGCGGAGTTCCCCTGTCTATATATCTTCTGGAGTTAGGTTCACGGTATCTGCTCTTCGTATGCCGTATTGATAACAGGTTATATGACTCCAATGCCGCTATCACATTTTCAAATCTACCTTGCCGACACCATGGATTCCGGGGTTTATCATTTCCCTGTTCACTCCATTTCTGCTGCACCGGGTAGCATGGTCTGGGTGGCCGATTTTTTCTCTAATCACCTGGACATTTCATATCCATTCGATCCCGGATCTGATGGACTCCCCGGTCCTGGCTGGAGTTAGTATGGTGGCAGGCCTCCGGATCGTGTTGGGGAGCCGGATCTCCCCCAAACATGGGGTCCAACCTCATTGTTTTTTTGGATGCTATTTTGTTTTTCAGGGCTGTTTATCAAGCGAGCCTGTTATGCTATGCAGGTGTTTTTGGGATTGTCAGGGCTGCTTTTCCTCTTCGTGTGGATCTGGCTTTACTTTCAAGTGACTTGGTTTCCTTGTCACGTGGGCACGATGTATACAAGCGAGCCTGATTTATTTTATGTTTCTTTCTTTTCAGTTATCTTTACTTCTTTATCAACATGAATATGATGCATATTTTCTCTGCTGGCTCTTTTCATTGTACAGGGATGATCACGTGGATAAGTTTTTATACTATCCGTTATGTTGTTGCCATGAACATCGAATCACTTCTCTTCAGAAGTGTAATTCTGGATGTATTTGGTATATGGGGTTTTCTCGCTGTTTTAAATAACAGTTTGAGAATGTATTCATGATCATGTACTGTCATATATTTTTATTAATATATACAACGTTTTTTTCTTTCTGAAAAAAAAGGAGACCAGTTAGACTGAGTTTATTTTATGTAAATGTTTGCTAATGCTGTCATTGTTGGTTCACCTGGTTTTAGATATCTCTGACATTGTATTACATTATGTAAAGGATCTATCTAGTTTAAAACTTTCTTCTATTTCTGGTTTCTCGAGTGGTGGATATTTTCCCCTTAAATAGTAATTTTAAATTGCTTTTTCCTCACAGTGGAAGAAGAAGCGAATGAGAAGGCTCAAAAGGAAGCGCAGGAAGATGAGACAAAGATCTAAGTAACTTAACATTGGTGGCTGTTCCTGGAATAATTTTGGCCGCTGGAGACATCTAATACTGTTTTTTGCAGTTTTGGATGGCGGTGTGCTTCCTAGCCCTTGCTGTGGTGGAGAATGCATTTTTTTTGCATGGTGTGAAGCCTGTTTGGATATTTTCATCAGAAGGGAAGCAGATGGAAACACGCTCCCTACATGCATGTCAAGGGCTGTTTTTATTTTTTTGGCTACAGTTGAAATGTTACAATGTACAATACTTTGTTTAAGCTGTTTCTTGTTATCTGCCACTATCGGACTATAATTTTTCACTACAGTTGAAATGTTACAATGGACAATACTTTGTTGAAGCTGTTTCTTGTTATCTGCCACTATGGGACTATGAAATTTTACAATGTACAATACTTTGTTTAAGTTTTGCTATTTTGTGTTACCATATTTTTAATGTATTGAATATTGAAATTCTTGGGTCTTTTTTCGATACTTTCGTTTTCATTACTGACAAAAAAAAATACTTGCATTATCTAAGTACATTTGCTGGTAAGTACGTTGTGAGTGGAATATCACGTTACAACTACTTTTGTCATTGTCTGTCTTCCTTGGTGTTGTTGACTAACGATAGTTTAATGCCTCGGAATGTTGTGGTCAATAAGTAGACATTTTTTGTATTTGTTGTAAAAAATGCATGTTGGTGAAGTGGGATTGCAGGCATTTGAGAGAGAAAGGACAATGGGCTTTACCATTTAAAGCACATTATAACCTGAAGGGTTTTAAATACGCTGGTTGTGCATTTGGGCTTTCAATCTCGTTCTCAAAGGAAAATATTCGAGGGTATACTTTGAATTAATATCGAAGTGTCTGTGTGTATACATATGCATGCTAATGCTGTATGTATATGATCGTACGGGAGATATATTTCGGAAAGGTTCATAGTGTTTCAAGATTTACGCATGTTGCGGGAGTAGATTTCTCTTACACTATCTCAATGTTATAGAAAAACAAGGGTCCTTTCTTAAATCAATGCATGTTTTGGCATAGGCTTGCAACATGGTTCAAGTCTCAATTATTGGCTCAGTTATTAGATAAACCTCAATTACGTTAAAAGAATAAATCTGATGTTAATTAACGCTGAAGGCATTATCTATTGTGAGGCTTTAGCTCACGACACTGTAGAGATTCGTCATAAAACAACAAAATTCAGCAAATCTCAACAGTGCACGCAGCTGTCCAATCATCCGTTCAGCAATTAATGTGACCTTCCGCGTTTTCTTTTGCAGATTCATGTGCAAAATGCTAGTTAGATAATGAATTGCTATGTAATAATGGACATTACAGTTTTCTTGTAAATTGAATGAATGGTTCATATTCTGATGTTTTAATTTATTATAGTTTGGGAGACATGTTATGATCATTTAAATAATTTTTTTGGGGGTTTATTTTGTCCGTGAAGAAGAGTTTTAGCTTGACTAATCTTGGCAGTGATTATATTATTCATGAATCAGATTTATTGTACAATTCATTATTAGCCCCACAAGCACGTGTTAAGAGTAATTGCATTGAGCTATTTTTTTCCCTTGTAAAAACATCCAAAATTTCTTAATATTTACACAACATTACATTTTTCATAAGCAGGTAAGCATTAAAAAGAATTCCTAAAAAGGATTTACTCTTCTTCCTAGAAAGCATAGACACATGCAAACAGTCCTAGCTTGTAATCTTTCCCCAAAGAAAAGACAATCAGTCCCCTTGTATTTCGAAAAAGGCCCTGGTAGGATACAAAAAGGTCTACAAAATGATATATTTCCGTCTAAAATCATAGCAGCATGCAAGAACTTTTTCTGCTTCTTTTGATCTTTCCAACAAAAGAACATTACAACAATTGGCAAAGCAGTCAGTAACGGAAAACCAGTCAGTAAAGTTATGAGATATTTAGATTCCATTAACAAATAAAATGAGGAACTCCCTCAACTCCACTAGGACCAGGAATCTACTGCTATATGCACCCTAAAGGGAATCTGCCACTGTTGCGTTAGATGATCCAAATATGTTAATATAAACTTAGGATAAAATATTTATTAAATTAGATATTTAATAAATATTAGAGATACTTAGAAATAGAATTTTGTTATTAAAAATAGGACTCTAGAATAGAGTCGTTTCCTAGGCTCTAAGTTAGGAATAAAGTTAGTAGAATAGTTAGAAGGTTATTTAATATAAGTGGACACTTGTTATTTAATAAGTGATCCATAATTAGTGGAAGTTAAGACATTGAGCATATAAATAGCTCATTGCAAGCGTGTTTTTGTGGTTTGGATGTAAACTCTTGTATAATTCCAAATGTAATTGTTTTTCTGATTAATAAAATTACTTGTCTGAGGACACTTTGGCCATTATTGTGGTATCAGAGCTATCGTAATGCTGCAGTAAATGTGAGGAGGAGATTCCAGCTCTACAAGTTCTTGGAAAACTCCATTGAATTGATCAGCAAATGATTGGTATGGATTTTGTCAAGTTTTATGTTTAAAGGAACATAAATTTTTATTGTTGATTTTAGATTTGTAAATGCTAAAATCATTTTTTGCAAAATCTGCCCATTAAAAACTATTTGGCCCACATTCATCATTGTTGTTCGTCCAAAATTTGTACTTCCAATCTAGATTAATACTCATACTTCAGGAATATATACACGACCAATGTTTAATTTGTCATTGCCTGCAGACTGGTCAGAAAGCATGACATTAACCGCAAGCTTTACCATTAGCAGCATGTTGCTTTAGACCTTCTTCCCCATATCTATCATAAATTTCTCTCTTTTCACGATCAGTGAACACTTTATACGCATTGTTAATTTCTGCAAAATGCTTTGTTGCCTCTTCATTTCCAGAGTTCTTGTCTGGGTGGTATTTCAAGGCCGGTTTCCTATATGCCTTCTTATCTTCCGAAACACCTCTCGGAACTTGTAAGACATCATAGAAATTCTTCCCAGCAATCGATCTGTCTACGTATGAGACTGCAAAGAGAAACAACAAGAGAAGACCCCTCGCGAGCCTCATTGGGGGTTTCAGATTCGAAAACTCTGTTTTGGATACAGGAGGAGAAGACCCCTCACAAGCAATTGTATTTATTGTAGTTTAGGTCTATGTCTCCGTCGGTTAGCGCTGTAGCAGACTGGTTTTTTGAGGAACACAACAGTTTTATAGTTTCATGCTAATCCACGCGTTGTGTGTGTGTGCACTAAAATTTGTATTTGTTATGGCTATGTTCATCTAACGAGCTCGAGGTGTAGAAGTGAAGATCTTTCTCTTGAGAAATTCACGATTTCCTTTGATGACTCAAACTTCATATCAGTGTTCATGGAAATCGTGATCTGTATTTGTTTGGAAACGCAAAATATTAGTTCATTTAGATCAGAGGCGATGTGGTCAGAAATTCGTTCTTTGAAGAGGAATTGGCATGTAGTGGGTCTCCCTGCGTTCAATTAGAGTGTGAGAGCCAGCCAACGCCTACTAATCAACTGTCTGAGATGATGGAAACAAAGTGATCTTGCTTTGCCACGTGTAGGAGTAGGGCTGCAGGGAAAAATTTGCTCATATAAAATATCGATAACCATATTTTCAATAGTTGAAGCTCTAAGGCAGAGGCTCATGGTCTGCATATTACGGTTCATGCTTGATTTTGCATCACAATCTTTGAGTAACAAATTATAAATTCAGTTTGCTACTTAATGTTGACCACAACAATTGCGTTTTTGAATACCTCGATGTTGACCACAACAATTGCGTTTTTGAATACCTCGTTGTTAACGGTAGTCCAACCTGCCGGATCCACGCAGGATTCGAACAATTGATGGCAGTTATAAAAGAGCAAAACTTCAACATTGCACCCATTGGAGTTATATTTTTTTAAAATTAAAATTGTAATTGGAATAATAAGGTGAAGTAGCACTTTATTTTTTTTGAAGAACATTGTAATTTTTTTGGAGTAATAAGGATTTTGTAATTTGTTGGAGTAATAAGGTTATTTGCAAATTTTTGGAGTAATAAGGTGATTTTTTGTAATTTGTTTCTGGAGAGATAAGTGTGACTCAAAGTAATTTTACTTTGGGGGGGGTGGGGGAGTAATATTTTTTTTACCAGATTTTGTAAGCGCATCATTGTCAAAGTCAAATTTTGAAATTTCCCTTGTAAATATTTGAGAAATTGACTAGAGCCAAGTACAAAGCTCAGTCATTTTTCTCCTGTTTCAACGACTATACGAGGGTCAAGGCCAAGCCTCGATAGATTGTTTTTTGTGTGGCATGTGTCGTGGTGTGACGAGTAGCTCAATTTTTGTTGTGCTTGATTCTTTTGGTGCACTGCTTCAACACTCCAATGTCGAAATTAATTAATCTCTTCTCTGAAACTGATAAGCTAGAAGGAGTGAAATCCTATAAGACATGAAGACGTCTAATTGAAAGCACTCTTATTGTTAATGAATTGTGGCATGGCATTTATGATGGCAACATTAAGCCAAATAAACCAATAGATCCAGATTCACTTGCAAATTGGGAAATAAAAAATGCCAAGGCATTAGCTCTTATAAAAGCTTCAGTTAGTAATGAAATGTACATACACATTGAGAATTCTTCAGATGCATGGGCTGCTTTACATACATTCAAAGATCTCTTTGATACACAACCTGAATCAAAGAAAGTTGATCTTCAATTAAAATTGCTTTAACAGAAATTAACTGAAGGTGGTGATGTCCTTGAGTACATTTCACCACTTAAAAACATTAAGCAAGAAATCATCAATGCTGGTTTTCAAGCTGTTGATGAAAGCTTCTTAACTACAATTTTAATTGCTGGAATGCCATCATCGTATACTCATTTTTTAGAAACTTTGCAAGTCACTAGCAAGTTAGAGAAGATCAAATTTGATGAAATCAGTGACATGTTAGCACAACATGATAAAAACTTCGGGAAGAAGAAGCAGATTGGGGAAGATGTCTTCCTCACCAAAGCCAGTTCAAGCAACTCCTCAGCCGACAATTCCAGAAATAAAGGAAGAGGTAATTTCAATCCAAATCAAGCAGCGCAAGGTCGTGGTCGCAGTCAAAACAGAGGAAACAACTCCAACAAAGGCTCCAATTCAGGCAGAAACAATTTTCAAGGTAGAGGCAACAATCAAAACAAAGGATATCATCAAGGCACATGATAGAGTCCAGGAAGAGGACAAACTCAAAACAGAGGACAAAGCAGAGGTCGAGGACAGTGTCAAGGTAGAGGATGGTCTCAGGGAAGAGGCACCGATTTGAGTCAAATTGTTTGCAAGCGATGTAATAGAGTTGGTCATTATGCAACAGATTGTAGAACTTCTATTGAGAAAATTTCCAAGTTTCATCCAAACTCAACTCAGTTTGCAAATGATGAAGATGATCCTGATAGTTCCGAATATGTTTTCACAAACACAAAAGCAACAACTTTACAGGTTTCAAGCTTTCTCCGCTGTGATTATGAAGATGCATGGATTCTTGATACAGGCGCAACTCAACACATGACATTTCGACGTGACTTCTTCTGGAGTTTCAAATAATGTCATTTGAATTCAATCTATCTTGCTGACAAAACCAAACATACTCCTTTAGGAAAGGTGTAGTTAAAGTTTTTTTACCAGGCATCGGAGAAAGAATGATTTCTAATGTATGGTATGTCCCAACATTCAAGCAGAATTTGTTGTCCTTAGTCACAATTCGACAAGCAGGGCATACAATGATTATGGAAGATGGCTTAGTTAAAATCAAACATGCAAACAGTAATGATAGGTTATGAAGATGGAAAACTGTTAAGGATGAAAGGGATAGTTATTCCAAGACATTCTGAATTTGCAGGCGCAACAAGTACAAATATTTCACCAATCAGATTATGGCATGTCAGATATGGCCATCTCAACTTTGACAGTCTCTCTTAGTTACAAAAAATGGGCATAGTTAAAGGACTTCCAACCTTCAAAAGGGAAAATGCAAAGTGTGAATCTTGCATTTTTGGAAAGCAACATCGAGAGAATTTTCCCACCAGTTCCTGGCGAGCAGACAGGCATTTGCTATTGGTTCACAGTGATATTTGTGGACCCTTCCCAACTTCTTTACTTTTTATTGACGATTTTAGCAGGATGACATGGGTATATTTATTGAAGCAAAATTCAGAAGCTTTTGAAAAGTTCAAAACTTTTCATAAGCTTATTGAAAATGAAGTAAAGGAGAAGATTGGCACTCTTCGAATTGACAATGGCGGAGAATTCACTTCAAATGAATTCAAAAAGTATTGCATGGAAAATGGAATAAAGCGACATCTTACCAATGTCTACACTCCGCAGCAAAATGGGGTAATAGAAAGAATGAATCGTACCTTGTTAGGAATGGCACGATCTATGTTAACTTTCAAAAAGTTAAGTCCTTCATATTAGGCTGAAGCAGTTCATTCTGCTGTCTGCTTGAGAAACAGATCTCCCACAACTTCTTTGGATGGAATCACACCTTATGAAGCATGGTTTGGATTCAAACCACAGGTTAAGAATCTCAGAGTTTTCGGATCTATCTGCTATGCCTTAGTTCCCAAGGAAAAACGAACTAAGCTTGATGCACGAAGCTTAAAGTGCACAATGATTGGGTATTTTGATGAGAAGAATGGGTATCGACTTTTTGTCGAATGGGAAATTTATTGTAAGCAGAGATGTGATCTTTGATGAAAATGAGAGTAAGAGTGTTGAAGAAGTTGAAATTCTTCTTCAAAAGTTAGAAACAAAAACTGATAAAAGACATGGAAATTTACAAAGTCAACCAAATTCACCAAGTTGGTATGAACTTGAATTTCCTTCATCTGACGATGATTCATCCAGTCCGTTTTCTTCATCAGCACCATCCAGGTCTTCTAGCAGTTCATCCAAATCTCCTAGCAGCAGCAGTTCTTCTGACAATGACTCTCCGCCCCTAGAACCTGTGGTTGCTCAACAAACATCACTTTACATCAACCCTCTTTTTAATGATGGTGATTTTTCACAAGCCCAAACTAGTGAACATCAATTTCCGAAATGGGCGGTTCAACTCTTGAAAGATGTAAGGCCTAATGAAAAAAACAAAACAGGAACAAGGGGATCAAAACAAAATGAAGGCAATTTTGCTTTGATAGCAAATGATTTTACTAAACCTTCTTCTTATCAAGACGCAGTGAAACATAAAGCATCGCAACAAGCAATGGTTGATGAATATCAGGTAGTTCAAGACAACAACACTTGGCAACTTGTTGATTGTCCTCAGCATGTTAAACTTATTGGATGCAAATGGGTTTATCGAATTAAGTACAAGCAAAATGGTGATATTGACAAGTATAAAGCAAGACTTGTTGCTAAAGGATTTGCGCTGCAGGAAGGGATTGATTATGAGGAAACATTTGCTCCTATAGCTAAATGGAACACCATCTGCCTCACACTTGCCTTAGCAGCTCAACAAGGATGGAAAGTTCATCAAATGGATGTAAAAAGTGCTTTTCTCAATGGATATTTACAGGAAGAAGTATACATGACACAACCACCAGGTTTTGAAATTGAAGGACAAGAACATAAAGTTTGCAAACTGATAAAGGCTTTATATGGGTTAAAACAAGCTCCCTGAGCTTGGTATGCCAAAATGGATGAATACCTTAGCAAAGTTGGTTTTCATCGTAGTGAATCTGATGATACCTTGTATGTACGCCAACAAGGTAAAAATTTGGTGATTTTGATTATGTATGTCGATGATTTGATCATCATAGGAAACAATGATGATCACATTGAACAGGTGAAAAAGGAGTTACATGCAGGTTTTAAGATGACAGATTTGGGACTACTTCACTACTATCTTGGTGTTGAAGTATTCCAACGTCCACATCAAATCTTCATTTCTCAGAGTAAATATGCGGCAGAGATTCTTCAGCGATTTGGAATGCAGGATTGCAAGCCTGTCCTTACCCCTATGGAACAAAAGGTGGACAGCACTACTTATATACAGTTGATAGGCAACTTGATTTATTTGACAACCACTCGTCCTGATCTATCTTATGCAGTCAGTATTATTTCACATTTTATGCAGGAACCTCTAGACAACCATTGGAATGCAGCCAAAAGAGTTCTTCGATATATCCAAGGAACAAAATATTTTTGTCTTCTTTACAAAAAGACTAAAAATTTTGTACTTGGTGGATTTTCAGATGCCGACTTTGCTGGCAGTGTTGATGATAGGGCATCAACCTCAGGTTACTTAATGAACATGGGGTCAATTGCAGTTTCCTAGAGTTGCAAGAAGCAAGCTACAATGGCCACTTCTTCAGCAGAAGCATAGTACATTTCAGCATGGGGAGCAGCATGTGAGATTTTTTGGTTACGTCGAGTTTTATAGGACTTGGGAATTCCTCCAGCAGAAGCTACTTCGTTATTCATCGACAATCAGTCAGCAATAAAGCTTACCAAGAATCCAGTTTTCCATTCAAAGACAAAGCATGTGGACACCAAGTATCTTCATATTAGATCTCTCATTGCAAAGGACGTCATCAAGCCAGTGTATTGTCCTTCAGAAGATCAAACCTTCGACATTTTCACGAAACCTCTTGGCAGAATAAAATTTACTAAGTTCAGGGACGAATTTGGTATCTGTTGTAATGTATCTTTGGATCATAGGGGGGGATGTTAGATTATCCAAATATTTTAATATAAACTTAGGATAAAATATTTATTAAATTATATATTTAATAAATATTAGAGAATAAAAATATTTATTAAATTGAAATATTTAATAAATATTTGAGATACTTAGAAACATAATTTTGTTATTAAAAATAGGACTCTAAAATAGAGTCATTTCCTAGGCTTTAAGTTAGGAATAAAGTTAGTAGAATAGTTAGAAGGTTATCTAATGTAAGTGGACAATTGTTATTTAATAAGTGATCCATAATTAATGAAAGTTAAGACATTGAGCATATAAATAGCTCATTGCAAGAGTGTTTTTGTGGTTCGGATGTAAACTCTTGCATACTTCCAAATATAATTGTTTTTTTGATTAATAAAATTACGTGTCTGAGGACACTTCGGCCATTATGTTGTAAGCCCTCAATATATAGGTTGCAAACATATATTTATGGAAACTGAGTTTATTTGTTTCAACTGATAGAACCTAATAACAGGTTCTTCATCTTTGAGTTTACTTGTCATCCATGTTATAACTACTTAGGAGTCTGTGAAACAAGAAGAGGTGAAATCTCTTTTTTTGCTGCCAATTTTAAGAGAAGTTTTTGAGCCAACATCTCCGCAAGAAAAACTTTTGACTGTATTGTCTTTACCCAGTCACTTTTTAATGGCCAAAATATACTAGTTTTATGCTTTTATGATTTCTTTTTGCAAGAGTATTATGTCTTAGTGTTCTATTTCCACTGAGGAAGCAATTATTATAATATCTCCCTTTTTTTTAATCCTAATTGCTACCTTCTTTGTCTTTATTTTCACTAATGGGGATGTACCCTCAATGTTATATCTTTTGTGTATTTTATTTTGAGTTTTCCCGTCCCTGGTTAAGGCCAGCAGTTGTTCTCTTGTTCTCTTAACTTTGCGCTAATGCTCTTTTATTATGAGAGATTTTGCTGTGATATTGCTTTGCAATAAGCAGAGTTTTTGTTGTGATATTGAAGTCCATTTCCACACATATTCAAGCATAAGTAGTTTTATAATAAATTTTCAGCTTTTGGGTTGTGACAATAAAAATTCCTAATGCATTTCCAGTAAAGGATAATGATGGGAGACTCCAAAGATGTAGAGGAAGATTCAAAATCCTTACCCAAACAAGGGATGTTGAGATTGGCCCTGTAACCGAATCAAAGGTGGGAGACAAGGGCTGCATGAAAAGACCAACACTACCCTAGAACCATGGCGTAGATTCACAAATGGTCTTGTCCTTAATATTGACAAAAACAACAAAAAAACCCTGAGCCATAGGATAAATATTCAGATAATTCGTCAAGAGAGGTTTCCATGTCTCAAAGATCCATTTGTGCAAATCAGTCAACCATGACCACAATCCATTAAAACCGCAGAACAAACCTTGCTATGAAAAATATTTTTGACAGTTGAAAGCTTCCTCCTCTAGTGGGCATTGAGGGAAGGTACTTATTTAACTATCGGAAGAAAAATCGAGATTTCAACGTGGGAATTTATGAAATTGAAGAACAACTTACTGGACCGACCACCATCCTTGTAAAAGATATTGTCTTATTTTCTGGATCACTAAGATTCATAGTTGTTCAGATTGCAGTAGAGATTTGCAAATGAGATCCACGTGATGTAAGCATATATCAATTGGCTAGGGAAAAACTCAAACCATGGTAAGGATTTTTGAACTCCATCCATCTCTCATAATAGGTCATTATAATTCTTAATTCTTAATACACATTTATTATAAGACTAGGGTATATCTTATTAAGAGTTAAAAGGTGACAAAAAGCTAGGCACGTCATGACCCAATTACCCATTTAAGTTACACATACATAACTTCATTAGCATGGTGTGAGCTTTACATATTTTGTTTAAATGTTGTTTAACAATTGAGATAAATATTTTGTTTTTAAGTTTTTATCTTTAACATGTGACTTTTATGAATAGAATTCTCCAAATAGAAAAATTTGAAAGAAGAGTAACTTTATGCCATGAAAATATTTAGAAAATTTCAATATAAAAAAACCTAATATTAACTCTGATTTACTATTTTTGAATTTTGGCTTCTGCGATCCATAATTTTTACAGATTTCTTTCGGTGATAATCACATAGAAAAATACTTCGTTATAAACAAAATTTTATTTTATTTAAAAAAATAAAATAAAAACAAATATAAAATAATAAAAAATTATAAATAATAATTAGAAAATAGAACTAGTAATTCCTTCTTGATAAATAGAAATTACCCCTTTTAAGGAAATCAAAATATTTATGATGGCCTTGGGTTTTTTAATGTGGGGAGTTTATTTTTTTTCTATTATTTTTATTTATTCTATATAAGTGAAATGATTGGGATTTGGTTATATTTTGAAACTATTGAGATTTGGCTATATGTTTATATCTATTTTACCAATTTTTTTTTATTATGTATTTTAAAGTTTTTATTTACAAAATTACAAAATTGAATATTAAAAAAATTTAATATGTATTTTAAATTTGTAATTATTATTTTATTATTTTTTAACTTGACTGATAGCATTTGTATCGATGAGAATATTTGTTGTGGATGTAATGGTTACATCCTAAGAAAGGCCAATCCTATTATCTGATTTACGTTTTAATTCCTTTTTTGAGTATTCACTATGTTAAAAACTTTGAGTTTTTTTATATCTACACTACTCTTTTTATATGCATATATAGGCAAAAAAAATACAAAATTTGACGTTTACATACTAGCATATTATTTATCTGGAGAGGAAATAACCACTAGGCCTAGATCCCCCCATTTGAGGAGAGATTGTACATTTAGATCAGAAACAAAGTGTTCTACATTACTGATGACATTACTTGGGAAAGAGGATTCAAAGGATTGCTTGCTTAAGAGAGGTATGAAGCTTTTCAATTTGCTGGTGAGGGCTAGAAAGTTTATCCTCATTTCTATGCGTCAGGGTTTGATATTCAAGCACAACATTGTTTTGGCTCTGCCCTTTTTCTCCATACTCTCATTGCTTGAGTTAAACAAGATCAAAATTGACTAATTTATCCAAGCATAGAAAATGATCCCCACAATTCTTTGTTGACTGATTTGAATTTGAATTTGTATATATTGCTATTCACCATGTACTTTGTGTGTTGTTGCTTGATTATGGACTACGAATCTGAATAACAACTTTTTCAACTGGAAACACCAATTAATTAGAGTAAAAAGTTCCCCATAAACTATCATATTCTGCCACTCTAACCTTGCAGAAGAAATACCTGCTCCCAAAGTTAGCCAAGCAAATAACATAGAGAAACCCCCTGTCCTAATCAGTTGAACGAATAACACATACAATTCCAATCAAGAGAGACAGGTAGACTTTTTGAATTCCGATTTACCAACCTCTACCATTGTTCAGAGTCATTGGTACTAACAACTAAAATACACGTGCTTTTAATTTGTTGAATTGATTTTTTTTCTCTACCACGTGGTTGTCAAATCCAATTGAACCTTTTCTTTGTTTTGGAGCTGGCGAATTACTAGATAATTCAACCAAACAGATCCAAGCCCAAAATGAAATTCAATTTCTCCCTAAATTTCCACGAAATTTAATGTAACATGTACTCTGCTCAATAATGCATCACATATTCCACTATTTTCCGATCTTAACAAAAGAGAAAAGTGGATATTTCAAAAGATGGGGGTTGCATATAATTGAATTTTGTGCCTCAAAGAATGGGGAGTGCAAGCATTAAACCCTACAGAAGATCATAAGATTCAACTTGATAATCAATAATTAATGGGTCTCGTACTCACCACACGTTGATTCCCATCGCTACCTCTATAATTTCTAGTTGGAGGGTCAGGCAAGTGAGACACCTATGGGGTTTCAAACTAATGACCATTACAAAAAGAGTTCCTTAACAATGCACCCATTCACCAATCATTCTATACCTTGTAGACCCATAAAATATAAAATAAAATACTTTTTTTTTTGCAATTAGAATTTAATATTTTTTAACATATTTTAATATTTATTGTCGCTTTTTTTATTTTTATTTTTATTTTTTAAATTTTATTTTATTTTATTTTGAAAAATAAAACATAAAAAACATATATGAAATGAGAGGTACTAATACCTAACAAACAATTTTTCCCATCTCTCTTACTCATAACTTACATGAGTACTTTTTGAGGAAATCAAGAGAGTTATGATGACAAGGGACTTTGAATGTGGCGAGCTTGTCAAGTTATTTCCACTTAGTTCTATGGTATCTTTTGATATATTGGTGAATTAAGTTACCATTCTTTTGGGCATCAAAATGGTCATGTTGATGACCATGTTTAGGATAAAATTTTGGATTTCTTGTTGTTGGTTTGTTTCAACTCTTAGAAATCTATTTTAATGGTTATATTTTATAGTATTTGTAGTTCTTTCAAAGTCATTATATTTCTATTAGCTCCTCTATATATTAGAGAAGGTCATTCATTGATACATAATCTTTAACTTAAAGTTAATAAACTCAATGTCCTTATTGATTCCTTCTCCATTAAAAATAACCGAACCCATCAATCCTCTACTCAAATTGAAGGATCATTTTCCCGTTCTTCTAGGAGACGGAAACACTACAATAGTTGAGCAGCTTTGAGCTTTTTCCAATACATGCACTATTTTTGGCACTAATCAATATTTATTGCATGGAATTGTCCATGAACTCTCCATGGAAACACCACCTCTGTATTTTCTAAATTGTTAGATAATGCATATCCATATGCACAGAATTTGCTTATTAATTTATATACCTTTGAAAACATTACTTAACCATGATCTCTTTTTGTTTGCATATTATTGGTGGTTAGACGAAATAAGGTTCATGATTTAGAGTTCGAGTTAAGAACTAGATTATATTTTGAAGAACAAATCGCCAGATTTTTTTTATTTTATTTCACTTTATTTCATTTTATTTTTAAATTTTAAATTTTTATTTTTATTTTATTATTTTATTATTATTTATTATTTATTATTTTTTCGATAATTATAGTTCAAAGAATTTGTCCTATGTTAAACAAATGAATATCAATTTGACTAAATTTAGTTTTATAATATAGAAGCTATACTATAGAAATGTGAATTTCATTTTCAATTGTGTGAAATCAACGTTTCTAAAGTGAAAAATTAGATCCCAAAAGTGTGAATATCATTGCTTTAGAAGTGTGAATTTTGATTTTAAATGTTTGATCAAATTCTAAAAGTGTGAATGTTGATTTCAAAAATGTGATTTTTTATTCCAAAAGTGTGAATATCAAACTCTAAATGTGTATGTTTTAATTGTGATAATGTGAATTTAGATTCCAGGTGTGTATTTCTAATTCTAGCATTGATGCCAAAATTATTTATATATGTACATGCATAAAAATTTGTCATACATTATCAATATATTAATATATAAATTCATTAATAATTAAAGAAGAGTACACTGCAAATTAATGCTAGTACCATACCTGATAACACATAATATCCTTACATACAAAATTAAAACTATGAATCAATAATACATATCAACCTTGTCAACTTATCTATAACACTAGAATTATATTACTAAGACAATATACATAAAAACTATTATACCACACTACGAAAAAAATAAAAATTGATTTAAAATGGTTTAAAAACAAGTATTAAATAAATACTATAAATGCCTACTCTTGTCATTCATTCTATTCCATTAATGGGAGTCATTCTCAATCTCGCTAAATTGTTCCATTCTAAGAGCCAATTGTGCCTTAAATGTTTGAAAACCCTAAGTTATTTTCAGTTTTTCCCTTGTACATCTTTCTTTTGGTGAACATCCTCATAGGAAACTATTAAAATCAATGGACATCATCGTTGTTATTCTAGCCAACCATTGTTAATTTTAAAAATAATTGGTTTATGTACAAAATTTGGTTTATATTTGATGTTGAAGTGGGATTCAACCATTCAACTTCTATCTTATAAGACTTAAAAATAACACATGAATCTCAATTTCCCTTTTCCCTTTTCCCTTGCTATCCATATTGCAAAAAATTAGATATGGTGACTTTACTATGAGTATTTGAAAGCCAACAACATTATAGTTTGGAGAGAATTCTTTTCCAGGTTTGTTACATATAAGTAAATAGTGTAGGAATTTTTCCTCAAGTATGATTCCATGGGATCTTCTATGGGTTGTATATTAATGCTTATTTATAATCCATACACTATGTATGTGTTATGAAACCAGCTCCAAAAATAGAAGAAAAGAGAGATCAACGCCTTAGAAATAAGCCACTTCGAGGGGGCAACCTCCTTTACATTACATAAATGAACAATTCTTGGATGATATAAATAACAAAACCTCCTTTCTATATATAGGAGTCCATAGGGTCACAATATAATCCTAGCCGACCTAACAATAATAATGTAAGGGCACAATAATAACAATATGGGGGTTATGGGGGTACAACAATAACAATAAGGGGCTATACTAACAACAATAAGGGACTACACTAGTAATATATGAACCTAACATGCCCCTCTCCTTCAAACAAGTGTTGTCCTCAACACTTGATTATTTATTGATGCTTATGTATAAATTTCTCATCCTCCCATGTGGAATCTTCAACGGGTAAGTTCCTCCACTTGCTGAGATACTCTAAAATTGATCGATTTTGTAGTTGTAGAGTTCTTGTTTCTCTGACTACTTCAGAACTTCTTTCGCTGCGATGATGATTTTCCTGTTGTTTCATTCGATTTTGCACCAAAGTTAGGTTATCCTTTGAGAGTTGGAGAACTTGTTGTTGATGCTCGATGTGATCTTCCACTACTTTATCATCATCCATATTAGCTTTCATTTGATCCTTCAAACCATCCAAATTAGCCTTCATTTCTTCTTTTAAACCATCTATGTCATCTTTTATTTCTCTTTGTAAGATCAAAATTTGTTGCACTTGGTATCATAATTTTGATATATCATGCTGCAATTCATCCTCTTCATGTGTCATAGTAAAGCATTCTGAGGGCTTAATGGGTGTTGAATTATTTTTAGGGGCATTTTAGAACCCAATACTGATATCTATTCTTCAATATGCCCTTGGAATCACTTCAAACTGATTTTTCAAACAAGACTTATGCAATTTGAAACAAAAATACACGCTTTTTTCTTGGTTTTGAGGAGCTCGATATTGAAACTGAATTATCTTTGTAATTTCAGATCTTCAATATTTGAAATTTGGTCCTATAGTATCCCTCTAAATCTTATTTCAAATGCCATAGGTCTGACCTGATTTGGATGCTTCAAGGTAAAGTTATGCCCAATCCCCCACAATGACCTAATTTTGGACTAGTTCAGTAGAGCGAACTTGTACGGTGTGCCACATGTGACTGTTTCCTCCTTTGGCTTTGAAATTGATATACAAGAAACTACAGTCCGTGTACTTTCAGCCACTTCTTACAAAATTGCAATTTGATGCTTAAAGAGAGAGTTATGATGATTTTCCCACAGTCACCTATTTTAGATGAAATTCGGGAGCCAGAAAAAACCCTAAATTCCACAGATAATATATCCGAAAATATTGTGAACCAAGATATGAAAATATTACACGAATTTTCTCAGGATTTTGGCTTCGCGTGATAAATATTTAAGCTTCTGAACCTTCGTAGAAAATAATTTATAGCGAAAATTCCATGATGACCTATTTGAAGCAGCGAAATCCTAGAATCCAAAGCTTTGATGCCAAATGTTATGAAACCAATTCCAAAAAGAAAAGAAAAGAGAGATCAACGCCTTAGAAATAAGCCAATTCAAGGGGGAAACCTCCTTTACATTACATAAATAAACAATTCTTGGATGATACAAATGAAAAAACATCCTTTCTATATATAGGAGTCCATGTGGTCACCATATAATCCTAGCCGACCTAACAATAATAATGTAAGGGCACAATAATAACAATATGGGGGTTACAGGGGTACAACAATAACAATAAGGGGCTATACTAACAACAATAAGGGACTAAACTATTAATATAGGGACCTAGTAGAATGGATATAAACTATTTCCTAAGTATTCATTATTCTCAAAGGGATTATCCAAAGGCATTGAGATATTTTCCCAACAAGTTATCTTTGCATGCCAAAATCCCCCCCCTCCCTTGTCAATATATTTCCTTGAGAAGGAAATATATCTTCGTATATTTCCCCTTGTCAATATCTTTCCTTGAGAGGGAAATATCCACGACACCTTGCAAAGAAGTAGTTCTTTGTGGTTGCAACCTTTTTCAATTTATTTCTCATTATTATGTCGAAATGAGATTGTGATAATTGAGGAAATTCCAAGCTAATTATATCATTGTTAACCATTTTAAGAAGTGAACCCTAGGAAATTTTTGAAGAAATTATTTATGAAGCACCCTTGTTTCATATTTAACATTTTGAATAAGTTAGACATGGAAATTTATATAAATTTAGCTCCACAATATTACTAGCAAATGTTGCATCAATATTTTATCTTTATTGTATCCACTATTGCCATTCATTACCTTCTTGCCACTAATTTTAAATTCTCTTATAGTGGAAATGACTACATCTGGGTAAGTCATAAGACTTGTACCATTCATTTTGAAAATCATCAAAGTTTCAAAATTGTATAGTGAACAATGTTATCTTTTTTCATCTCCTTGTAATTTGGCATCAACGATTTTTGATACCAAAGCATTGTGCATAAAATATCATCTTTGATTTTCAACATTGAACTCACATCTTCATCCACATACATCATTGACTATATGGTAGTTTAAAAAGCAACATGTTCACAATTTTTTGTAGTTTTCATGCATCTAATGAAGAATTCAACATTTTTAATAGAGGTTGTACTTGACATACCATCAAAAGATGTTCTTGAGATGGTTATGAGGTGATTTGGGTTGTATTAGGAATTTAATGGAAGGAAATAAAGGGAATCTAACACACACAAAGAAATATAGAAAAGAGAATAATAATATGGTAGAAACCCAAATTTTATTAAGAAATAAAACATTATAATATTGTAGAACACAAAATTGCTAGAATCATGGTAGTTTATTTATGAAGAGAGATAGATGAAAGTTATACTCATTTGTAAAAGCTATTTCAAGAGGCCAAAAGAATAAAATTATAATAGAAAGGAAAAAACCCTAAGGGTCTAAAACCCTAACCCTATAAGATGAAGTGCTAAAAGGTTTGTGGGCCCTAAGGCACTTAGTTGTTATATAAACTTCCTCGGGGTGAAATTTTTGCATATAAGCTTTGTTTGGGGCACATAATAGCTTATTGGAAAGAAATATCCAAGGATTAAAAATTTTCATTGGGGCTAAGGAATGCCATGAAAACTTTGGTCCCTTAAATTTCCAAAAAACATCATTTAGGACCTCAAAATGGCCCCAGAAGTTTAGGACTTGAAAATCCATAGAAAAATTACTTAGAAAATAGATAATTGTTAAGTTAATGGAAGAGGTGGGTGGCCATTGATATTCACCTATATCAATCCTCCCCCCTTAGGAAGAAATGGTATCTATTGTGTCAAGTTCGCTCATCAGATGGGGAAACTTTGTTGACTTTGGCTCTTGGTGAGCCACTTTCCTTGGCGAAGAAGCTACCCCATTTTAAAAATTCAATAGAGTTGTATGTTATGATGGAATGCATCCTTTGTATTGGTGTCCATTATTTGAGTGAATGTAGCCTATTCAATGTAGTTAGTGTTAATTTCTATTTGGTCCAAATGTTGAGCCACCTCTGAGGTGACCAATGGAGTTGGAAAATATGGTCGAAGTAGTTCCACATTAAATATTTGATGCAACCAAAGGAAAGGGATACTCAATTCAAAATAAATTTCACTTATAGCTTGTGACTGTGTAAGGCCCATACCAAAGTGCTTTGAGCTTCCTATGGGCTTGTGAAGTACTCCTTTTGTAAATGATACCACGCCTTATCACCAACTTCAAACATGTGTGGAAATACATGCTAGTCATGTTTCTTCTTGTACTTGGAATTGATTTTATATAAGATATCATGAACTTGTTGTTGATGGCGATGGATCTTATCAGTAAATTTGGTTGCTCCATTTCCCTCTTTTTGAGGATGGGAGGACTTTTCTAGTGAAGACGCAATGGGCAGAGCTACATCAATGGGGGCCAATGACTAGAACCCTAACTACAAATGAAAAGGACTATGACCAATAAGGTAGTGGAGGAATATAATATAGGTATGTTCAATATATGGAATGATTTCATCCCATGTACATAGATTCTTGAAATTTAACCTACACAAGATACACATAATCATCTTGTTTTATAATTTCAGTTTGTCCATCTGTTTGGCGGTGAAAGGAAATGGATTTTGTCAACTCGATATCCATCAAAGACCATAGGATGGACCAAAAGGTGCTTGGGAACCTGCTGTCACTATATAAAATGAACCCAAACATATTCAAAGAAGAGTTTAATAGTGGCTTATACTATGATAATCTTCTTGCATGGTTCCAAAATGATCATTTTAGAGAATCAATCAAAAACCAAAAACACACAATTGTTACCATGCTTAATGGAGGAAAAATTGATGCGTAATCCATGGACACTAACTCCTCGGAATTTTTTGGGGTAGTTAGAGTGGTGTACAACCCCTGCTTCTTGGTGGATGGTTTAGCAATGTTACAACCAATGCACAATATGATATATCGATTGCATCTTGTCAAAACTTTGGTTAGTAGAAATATTTCTAAAGTCCTACTATATGTCTCCAAAATTATCTTGGCATACATGCTTGAAGGTGTTGGAAAATGTGTTTTCATCAATGTCAACATTCAAGGGGGAGCATAATTCGATCAACACAAAGAAACTTGGATTTGTCAATGCACAAAGTATCATATAATGAGTTTTCATTGATGTCACAAGAGAAGAGTAGAGGCATGAGAACAAGTAGTAGAGGAGTGAGGTCACATAGGATAGGATAAACAAAGGTGATTAGAATGTGAGCAAGAAAAATGTAGATCAATGGATCAATGGATCAAAGTATCAATAGTCCTTATTAATTTCAGGGGGTCCTAACTTGCACGAACCTTAACTGTAGGGGGTGTATGAAATGATGTTAATCAATAAAAAAATCGATGGCACATGGCACTTGATGAATGGATCCCCCCCCCAACCCCCACCAATCTTGAAAAATCCATCATCTACCCCTTTTGAAAAAACTTAACATGATACAAAAATAGAGTAGGGTGATGTGGCATTGGTGGGAGCAGACGTGTCAGGTTCTTGTCAGTTGATGGAAGGAAAGGTAAAAGTGTTAAGTTTTTCTTGATTTCCAATAGTCATGGCACCTATTCAAGCTTGTAGTCATGAGGTGTTTGAGGTTTTGTTCCCAAGAGTTAAGTTCCTAAAGAACGAAGTGCATTGGATGGTTTTCAATGCAATTGTTAATAGATTTATCCGATACCTAATAAGATTGGCCCTTGGTCAAGCCTCTGGCCATAGAGTGCTAATATTTAACACCTAAGGGCTAAAATATTGATCGGGTCCCAAAATCATTAGGCATATAAGAAAATTATTTAAACAAAATATCTTTGATTTACTTGATATCCCAATGCCTAGGATATTCCATCTAGGCAGGTGATGTGGCAGGCGACAGGGAAGTGATGTTGCATGCTAGGTTCAGTAGTTGATGTGGAAGTGGACATGTATCACTCAAATTTAACATTTTTAGATGGATAACTATGTAAAGGTGAGTGACACATGGCATGTGTTAACATTTCCATGTGGCATAGGACATGTCAACATAGGCCACATGAAAAATTGTAATTGGGTATAGTGTAATGAGGTGTCAGACTTGATATGCTCAGGATTATCATGATACATGCATATTACAACACTCTCTCATGTATTTTTCTTTAGCTAATTCATGATATGTATCAACCTCTAGTCAAAGAACTTACTTACAGGGCGCTAAGGAGTAACGTTTAAGGGATAATCACCCATGAAGCATTAGAATCCTAAATGTAGCATTTCAAAAAGTCATTGTGCAAAAATCCTCGATATCACGATATCCATCATTTAACAATCTCAAAAGATGGAATAAATTTCCAGTACTCAACAAAATATTTGGCATCATCGAGGCCCCTAGAGCCCTGAAATCCAAGAGTGGTGTTTTGTTATCAAATAAATTGATAACCTAGGATTAATTAGTTGAAATTCCCGAGAGATAAAAAAAATTGTGGATAACTAACTTATATTTTAGTCTCATTGAGTCCTTGGAGCCCTAGAATCCCAAGGTGGAATTTTGTAAAATTTCTCCTGATAGCTCGTTTACCTAATAAGGTTTGGCCTAAATTCACAAAGTATGGTCACATGGGGTTGATGTATAAAATATAAGGGATTAGTGCCCCTAGACCCCCGAAATCCTATATTAATGCTTAGGAAATCATGTTCATGTTTTCCTGATAACTTGAGACTCGATTTCGATCTTGGTCATAACACAAGGTGCTAGGCGCCTACTATCCTAACATATGGGTGTTGAAAAACATATCAATAGATTTTTTCTATGGATTTATGATAACCAAGTATCTATTTCCTGAAGGTCATGGGGGAATATAATTATGGATGAATCCTAACACGATTTTTTTCCACAAAAGGCCCGAAACAAACTTGGTTTTCTAAGATTGTCTAGTATTAGAGGATTTGTAGGTTTTAACTCTGTACAAAAATTACCTGCAAATGAATTCTTAAAATAGAAAAATATACAATGGAGAGAACATTAAACAAATATATACAAAGATTTCCCCTGGGTCCCAAAATTGGGACTACCAGATTTATTTTTCATTATGTTCCTTTCAATGTTACAATACATATATATACATGCCGAAGCATTTATAAACCTTAATCCACTAACCCTAGATTATAACATAACAGTAGTTCCCTTGACCAGATCTACAAAATACCAGGGAAAAAAACTATCATGCCCAAACCACGTGCAAAACCCATGCACGAAACCATGGGTAGGTCCGCCCATCGGCTTTGGGCCTGACCAACTATTATTGGGTTTGCATATATTTTTTTCCCTAGGGAATTGCCTCAGACATCGTGCAGAAGGGTTACTGCCCCCCTACAAACCCCCTAACAAGGGGGGCTTACACCCCCCATGTGACCCTCCCACTACTCCTGGAAAAATGTACAACACATGACACTAGTCATGGAAAGAATATAACACATAGCCAACATGATTCCTGGGTATTCCTAAAATTCTCAGGTATTTACCAAATTCTCAGTAAAGATAAAATTTACCTATATGAATCTTGTGGTTTCAATATTGATGGAATGGAGCATAAAGGATAATAAATATCATTTCCATATAACCTGGTCAAACCTTTGAATGAGGAAGTCTCTAAAAATTTAAATAGCTAAGAGAGGAAAGTGCGGCATTGTGTAAGAAAGTTTATGGATGTGAAGAGCTTCACTATAATGAGTATCAACAAAGAAGGTGTTTGAACCATAGGAAGAGCGAGAATGATATTTACTAAAGTGATAGAGTAATGTGTAGTGATAGAGTAGTCTATGTGAAGTGTGAGACAAGAGTGTTAGACAATAGAGAAATTTGTTGATATACTTACCTAGAGTTGAGCAATGACAAAGAAGTTGAAAAATGATAAGAGAGTGAAGTAGATTGTTGAGATGCAACATGATAATACTGAGTTAGAAAAAAATAGGTTCCAAATCAAAGAAATAAAGGGGATTGGTGTCTCCTGTAAGTTATTTCCTATGAAGTGGAAAAGGGGATTGGTGTCTCTTATAGGTTAGTGCCTACAAAGCAACATAAGGGATCAATGTCTCCTATAAGTTGGTTCCTATGAAGTAGTAGAGGGGATTGGTGTCTCCTATAGATTAATTCCTATAAAGAAGTGGGGATTGTGTTGAGATTCAACAAGAAGATCCCGGTGAAAATGAAACACCTACACTAGGATGGAGCCTCAGGCTATTTTTAGGTGTATGTCTATTTATAGATGTATGTGAAAATTCTATTTATAGATGCATGTCTGCCATTATTATCCCTTAATATTAGTTGGACAATAAACTATTTTCTATTCTCAATGAGCACTTGGAAATAGTTAAATGAAGTGGAAAATCAGTTAGCTAAAGGAATTTCGAGTTAAGTGGTTGGTTGGTGGGACATGCAAGTTGACTTAGTTGTAACTGAGTGATTCGATGTTGTAACAGAGTTGGAAGTGCAATTATGCAAGTTGTAAAGTAGTTAAAATTAGTTAAGTGAGTTAAACTCAGTTGTGCTAGTTGTAACTGAAGATACAATAGTGAGAGATCAAGTGAATCAATTATTAATTAATTCACAATCGATGACAACTAAAGATTTACTATTATTAATTGCATGCATGTCAGATCCAGTGGAGACCCAGTTGAGTTCTAGGTGAAAGGGAAGTAAACTATCAGTTGTGACATTATCCTGTTGCACACATGCAACCACACACACATTGGACGTGCCCATGAGGATTGCACAGTCAAGGCATGCAAGATTGCATTCATTCAGGGATTGCGCAGTGGAGGCAGGCTATCTGGAGACAATAAATTGGCTAAGGAACTTGCCAATTTTTGTATGAAATTGTGAGACAATTAGCTCATGTACTGAGAGCTCTTGGATTGGAGCTTTTTATGTAATTGTTTCATGATACTTGATATAATATACAATAGAATATAGTGGGTTTTTTAGCTATAATATTTCCCCGGTAAATTATCTGTGTTGTGTGTGATTGATATTTCTTCATGATATTGTAATTGGTGATTGTGTTTTAAATTTCCTCAAATATTTGTAGAAGTGATTCTATTTTTAACAGTAGCATATTGTTAGATTAGGAGAATCCAGGACACACATGTATTTTGTATAATTTCTACATGGTATCGAAGCACATGAAATTGCAATAGTGAGGCTGGAGCTGAGTTTGTTGGTGGAAAGAATTCGAAATTGCAGAAAGACTTTCTTGGTGATACAACCAATTCAAGATCGAAATGGCTTTCAATGGATTGAGGTTAGAGTATGCAATCTAGGGCATCTCAAACTACATTTCTTGGAAGGATAGGATGGAGGCGGTACTCAAAGACAATGGTTTGAAGGAATTCAATGAAAAAGATGTTCCTAAGCCAGATGTTGCAGATGCTGCCAACCTTGATGCATGGAAAAAAAAAGTAGAAAAGGCAAGGAGGATCCTATTGGAGGGTGTACAAGACCACATTGTCTCAAGCCTCCATGGGAAAGCCACACCATATGCTATGTGGAAGGCTTTGATGGATCTACTCCAAAGTAGCAGCGACCAAAGGAAATTGGCGCTCAAAGATAAACTAAAAAATATCAAGATGGAAAAGAGCGACACCATTCCAAAGTATCTCATGAAGTTTGTCCAATGTCGGGATGAAATGTGGAGTGTGGGAATAAATGTTGCTGATGATGATTTGGTGAGTTTAGCTATATTGGGACTTCTTAATATTTGGCACAGTTATGAAGACTTTGTCAACGAACAGTAAAAATTTCCGGATTGGGAACGACTGTGGTTTTAATGGTGCAGGAGGAGTTCAGGCGGAACACCAGAGATGGCTCTTCATCAAAGCATGATGATGAAGAGGATTGTGCGTTGGCTGCCAAGGCGAAGAAGGGAAAGGGAATAAATTCCATTCTAAATCTGAATCTAAAGGCAAGAAGCTAGATATGTCCAAGGTGAAGTGTTTTCACTGTCACGAACATGGGGATGTTAGTACTAACTTTCCACAAAAGAAGAAGAACAAGAAGGCTGCTGAAGCTGCAGCTGGTGAGGCCCTTGCCTCAAAATTTGAGCTTGAATTCTCTTTGATTGCATTCATGGTGTCAAGTGCATTGGGATCTATGTGGTATTTGGATAGTGGCGCTTCCTTTCACATGACGGGATATAAGGAATTTTTCAGTGACTTGGACGAGAAGGTTCTCCAGATGCATATAGAGATAGGTGATGACGAACGGTACAATGCTACCGGGATTAGTACCATTACCTTTAAGAGGGAGTTAGGTAAACCATTTCAATTGAAAGATGTTATGCATGTTCTAGGTCTGAAGAATTTTTTTGTCTTAGTTGTAATGTTGGAGGAAAGAGGCTATGATGTTGTTTTCAACAATGGAAAAGCTTTCCTGCAACATAAAACAATGGGTCAAGCCAAGAGGATAGGGATTCGAGTTAAGAATCTCTACAAGTTGGAGGTAGATGGATGCACTGCCATGATGGGTGTTGGTGAGGTAAATCCCCTTTGCGGACAGAGGCGATCCCACTAGCCCTAGAGTGGGTCTAGCCACAAACAAGACACGCTATGACATCAATTCCTAGTTAAGAATGGACAAAGACTTGGTAGATCACTTACCGTAGGTATTGTGCTATTGTATCTTCTGGAAGAATGGCTGCCTCCCGCTCCTGATTCGACAGGTCACGATCTACTCATTCTCACGCCCGGATACCTGCACATACACAAGAAACGAAGACGATACACAACATACTATTTCACATTCCTAACTATCAGTCAGTCGAAAAAGACTAAATCATATGCATTATATAAACATAACACAAAGATGGAAACAATATCATAGTTGAGTATATTAATTTAAATAAGGAGGAGTACAACTAGGCTTCAACATTGCGATTTTCCTCCAGCAGGGTTCCAGCGGAGCACGTCTCACAAAGCTCGTCGGGAATTCAGACGGGGCTCTCTCTATGGGATCCTCCTTGGTTTAACCTTCTCTATAACGATTACTACACTATAATGTCTCTTCTCCAAGTTCAGCTTCTTGGCTATATGTTCGGCTCTGTTTCAGCTAGCTTGTGTAAAGGGAGAAGGATTTTTTATATAGGGGGAGAAGGAGAAGTTAGGATCCCTATAATAGTGGGGGGAGTCCTATCCTCTTAGAATTTTCCATCAACCATGTCCTAAAGGTAGAGATTTGTGGTTTATCGAGTTTAACCACTTGCAAGGAGTCATTCCAGAGGTGGTTAAAGGAAACTTCCACCTCCAATTTGTTAAAAAAACATTCCCAAAAAGGCTGGCGCGAGCTTAACACAGGGATAGAGCGCCAGCTGGCGCGACCTCTAGTGCAGATTTTCCCCATTGGCGCGAGGGATGAACTGGCTACTCGTGCCAATGCCAAAACATTAGTTTTTGAGTGCTTTCTGAGGAAATGTTCAACAAGAAGAATAATGTCCTTATGTAGAAGGGTGAAAATAAGGTATTTGCAGATTTTGAAACTGCTCACAGGTCACGGAAAAGACCCTCCAATATGTGGGGTGAGGGATTGTAGGGACAGTGACAAAATGCTGTGTAATAGATGCCCCCTAAATCATGAGGTCCGAGAGAGAGGGAGGGGTGAAATTCTTTATGAGAAAGCGTTCGACCAAAACACTGCTATTGGAAAACCTGCAAGTACAAATACAACTGATACATCTGATATATGACAGGTGGAATGGGCGTAGCCATCCATAAGAGAGTATATAAACAATGAGATCTGAGGTATGGACACAACCATCCAGCAGTAGGGATCAATAAATAGACTCAGGTATGGTCGCAGCCATCCAATCAAAGGAGTCATACAATAAGTCATAATAATCCACAAAGAACCCGCAGCCTAGATTTCATCAGACAAACCCAGGGTCTTGCACTCCATCTCGACCCGAACACAGTACAAATTCGAGCATGCGAATATGTGAGCTGAAGTCGAACATGAAAGAACATCGTCTGATTACCAGCCAATGATGAAAGCTGTTAACAGGCGCGAGAGAAACCACCAATAATGACAATGGCTCTCAAGGTACAAGAGGTACAATCCACGGCATGTGACCAATGATCTGACGTTGAACACTCGCAGAGTCAATCGATCGAAGGCCAATGATGTGGACCTTACGTCGAGTGCGAAGAACCTGTTAGCCACCAATAAAATTTGTCATATCAAATGGTGGCTAAAACATTTTTGGAGCCTTCAAGGAACAAATTTTATTGCAAAAAAGGGTTATCTCTTGAAGACTCATGGGGACATCATGCCCTTGGTTCAATCTTCACTGCTGTTTCCTTTTCTAACTCATAAATTCTGCTGTTTCCCATGAAGATAAGACTGCTACAAACACCATTTTTCCCCTTCCCCCACCTCAAAACTAACCTTCATTGTATTCCCTTTTCCCCCCATCATTTTCCTCTATTTTTTATCCATTCCTCTTTTTTCCTTGATAAAATCCACCTTACAGAGTTTAAAACTCCTTTTTAAACTCTGTCGAAACCCCCAAATCCATTGAAAACTTGGAAAAATTTCATAAAAAATACGTTTTTGTATTACAGACTTAAGCCTCCTTGGGCTATGTCCTAAACAACTTCCCCTCCATACGCCTTGGTGCTAGAACCAAGCGCTAAAGGTCCCAAGCACTTATCGCATCGGAACAAAACACAACGTGCAAGTCTTTTTAGCTCACAAAGTTTTCCGATGCGATTAGCCCTCTTTTTTATAAACCCCGATCATATTATTGTGTCATATAACTCGTGGGCCCGCATCCAGCACTTAAAAATTGTGAATAAACCTTTCCCGATGCTCATTTTCCTTTGTAAATAAAAAAACCCACTTTTTCCTAAGTTTGGTCTAAACGCGCCCAAAAAATGTTTTTTTACAAAATGGGTAGATTGAAAAGCCCACATCAAAGGTTCCGATGCAATTGAGTGCCATTATATAAACCCCCACCTTCCGCTTCACTCCATATAACTTCGCCCGGGACCAAGAGTTAAATTCCCAAGCACTAATCACATCGCAAAATCCAAATGGGTAGATTGAAAGACCAAGCCTGACCTCCAATTGCGATTGGCCCTCATACATAAGCCCCGGGCCTTTTGCCTTCATATAATCAAATGCCCCGCAATTGGGTGCCAAGCCATTTCTTACATACATATCCTGCCCAGATACATAAACCTTTGGTTTTTTATAAATTTTTTGATTTTCATATATATTAAAGGTTTTCCACTGATGCAAGTTCTGAAACGATATCAACCGTTGATCTAAAGCCGATCAACGATTAGCCCATAATCACATCACAATTTTTTTTGTTGAGCATGTTAAACATAATGCCACCCATGATTGGTCAAACCCCGATGAGTTCTTCGCTGTCGATCTGATCTGCAGATCGACGGTCTGTAATTAATCGCATCGGCGCCTCCCGAGTTCTTCCCCCCCACCGATCGCCGAGCCCCGATTGCATCTGGGTCGTCCACGTGTCGAGATCACATTCCCCGACTTTGGTTATAATCCATGCGCTCCGCGTTATAATTTTTTTTTGGCAAATCATAGCCGTTGATCTTTGTAGATCAACGACCCTTATTAACCCGTCTTCCTCCATTGTATTATTTTTTTTATTCCCCAGATAAAATCCTGACCAATGATCTGTTCTATCCAACGACTCATATTAAACCCGCCGAGCCCGACCCCTGTGGGTCCTGCCTCCCTCCAGAACTAATCTCCGCTGTCTAAATCTTAGATCTGACGACCCAGATTGAAACCACCCATCTTCCTACTGCCCGCGCATCTATCTCATATCGCTCTCATTCTCCACTGTCGGATCTGAGGCCCCAGATCCGACAGCCCACATCCCAAGTCGCGTAACTTTAAGCACGAAAGATAATTTCCTGAGGGGCGCGCGATATGAGCTGTTTTCAGATGCCATTTGTCGGGAGAGGACGCATATCGCGTTCCAAAAGGAAAAACCACCTCCCCTCCCTTTTTCCACACGAAACCCGTGGTTTTCTCCACCAAAACCACTTTTCCCCGTTTCTCTTATGATTCATCATGCGTGCCCTTCACCGTTGATCTCTGCAGATCAACGGCTTGGATCTAAACCTCCATTTACATATCGCCCTCCACCCTCGCCAAAGGTTTTTTAAGAATATTTCCACCGTCCATCTCATGGGTCGATCTAATCCAAGGGCTCATATTCATTCTGAAGTCCCAATTTCATTTCCTTCGTATTTTACCCCCACCAAATGAAATTTCGTCTATTTCCTTTGTTTTTCTTCCATTTCTTTATAAAGTGACTCATTCACTTTGTATGATCACAACTGATCCCCACCGTTGATCTCTGCGTGATCAACGGTTCTGACTTATTTCTTCCTCTGCTCTTCCTTTAACCTTCGCAAACAGATCTACACTGTTGGATGATGCCATCCAACGGCCACGCTCCTTCCCTCGGCCTCTGAAGCATTTAAACCCAATAACACAGGATTTCTTAATTTGTTTTGTGTTTTGCAGGTGTTTAATGGTTTTTCCATTATATTAAAGAAAAGCTAAAGGCCGGGGATGACGATTCCCATGCCTTTGATTTATAAAAAGAAACCATTCGCAGGGTTCAAACTTCACGTCTCGTCAATGCTTCATGGGCATTGATGCCCTATGAGTCCTGTGCGGCACTGCACATCAACAAGACACATAGAATTAAATAAAATAAAAGAGTATCAGTGTTAAAGAACGAAACACAACAGAACAGAGGATTGAAGACAGTTTTGGGGAATTATGGCTAAGATTGATTATCAAAAGCCTAATCCTCCAAACTAAAACATTGATTAAAGAAGAATCAAAAGATATATCAGACAGAAAAGCCTCCACCGCCACAACAGAGGCCAATTGATTCCTCTTAGCTACCACAAAGCCACCTGTAGCCTCGGAGCATTCAAAAGAGGCCAAATTATGATCAGAAAATCAGATATTTGCCTCAACGCAGCCGAAGAAATAATTCTGCTAAAATAACTTAATGAAAAATATCAACAGAGTTATCATATCATGAAACAGAGCCTTAAAAATTCAACAAAATCTCCCACCGAGCTTAATATTTAATATAAATCAATTAATACAGTGAAAATATCTGTACTCTTCTCCATTGAGCCCCTCAAAGGCCGTGGAACATTAATCTGTATTAATTAAACCTTGGAGATATTTTATCAGATCTCACCTCCTCATCCCTTCTATAAATACTTCTGTAGAAGATGAGAGAATGTTGGTTGCAGAACTTTGAAATATACTTGAGCTCGAAAATTTTGATTGTAAATAGTGTTCAAAGGCTCTTGAAGCTCTATTTGTGATGGGATAGTTAGGCTGAGAAGTGAAGATGATTGCTAACCTGAAACACTGGACTTAAAGTTGTAATTGGTTTGAAGCATCAATACAAGCTGATTTATGGGATCCTGGTCTATGTCGACGGTGATGTTAGTCTTATTGTAAATTGTTATTTTATTTCTGTTTTCACTTTGTCCATTTCCTCTGATAAATAACTGCAAGCATAGAGTTAGGATTTACTGTATATCAGTACCCTTCTCTGACTGATAATCTTTATCTAAATGTTTTCTTCCAAATTGTGTTATTTAGGAATGATTTAATTCAGTTTAAGCAGTTAGGAATGCTGGCGTTCCCTCGTCCTACTCTCTTAGCTAAATATTGTTCTTAAATGTTATTTTCACTTTATGTTAAGTAGAGATGAACTAAGGAAGATATGGTGAGCCCTGGTCCTAGTTTTATCCCCAAAGACTATCTGAAAGTTTCCCTTGGAATGTGTTGAAAGCTGGATAGTTTCAAAGTACTTACCAGATCTTAGACCATTCTTTGTTATTATTTGTTTTCCATCTGTTTTTAAATGTTTTTCTATGGAAAGTGTATCAAAGGCTGGCTAGTTTCAAAGTGCTTACCAGATCCTGTATTACTTTTATGTCCTTCTTAAGTGTATGTCAAAGGCTGGCTAGTTTCAAAGTACTTACCAGATCCTGGGCTGCTCTTTGTTCTTCATTTGTTTAATTCCCCTTCTTGTTGTATCATTTCATTCCATAAATCAACTTTAAAGAGATCCTTAGACATAGATGACTTGCCCCATAGACCACTCTTGAACCTGATTGTTTCAATTAAAACCCTATTATGACTCCATAGCCCAATGGACTAAAACCTGCAATTATCCATCTTTTTGGCTAAAACTTGTTCTATTTTCTTGCAACTTCTCACCTTTGAAACTCTTTCCACTTAGAACTTTCCCCTCAAGTAATAGTCATGCTCAACCATCCAAAACAAAACAAAACCCTTGGCCTTCATAACTAGCCTAATATCAATACCCAAAACCTTAAAGACAAATCCATATTTACACTTATTGGAGAGATCCCTCTCTGGATTCAGGAGGGCTAGATCCTAGAATCCCAAAGCGGTTGTAACGGTGTTCTCCCTGCTGTCGAACTTTGCCAATCTTGATGGTTACAGGGAGCTAACATTTCTAGCGACTCCACTGGGGACCTTGAGTTATTTTCTTGTTGAATACTTTAAAATATCTCAGAAACTCTTTTAATCACTAAAAATTTGGCATATTGGCCAGCTGAGCCACCAAAAACTAACATTCTGGCAACTCAGCTGGGGACCTTGAGTTATTTTCTTGTTGAATACTTTAAAATATCTCAAAAACCATTTTACTCACTAAAAATTTGGCATATTGGCCAGCTGAGCCACCAACAACTAACATTTTTGGCGACTCCACTAGGGAACTTTTGAGTGTTTTTTTTTTGGCCTAGGTACCTTTAAGACCTCAAAATACCCTTGATTTAAGAATATTTTGTAGTGAGTAAAAAGCAGCCTTTTCAAGCACTACCAAACCAATGGTAATCATGATGAAAATTGTTTGAATCGGTGACAAACTAGGTAAACCCTAAGATTCTCATAAGAAGTTTATCTAACCTTGAAAGATCAGCTAGCTTAGCCATAAGTGTAGATTGTCTTTGTCTCATAACCGTAGCTATGTTTTGAAACAGATTTAGGACACTCTTAGCAACCAATAGGACTGAAAAATAACTTAGAAAACCTAAAAATATTTCAGATTGGAATTCAATAAACATGGTGGTGGAACATAAAATATTTTACCTCCAAAAGAGCTAAAAACTTCCACTTGGAAACTCCACAATCCTTAACAGACCTTAAGACTCCACTGGGAAGAACCTTTATCATCATAACATCATTCAAACTCATTTAGAGCACTGTAGGATTAAGTTTGTGTAAAACAGATTAGTTAACCTCTTAAATATTGTCATATATGGTTGAAATTTTCTTGTTTAGTTGGGTCTAAAAACACATCATAGTGGCTCCTAGAAAGATTCATACTAGAGCCTTTCCTAACCCTGACCCACCTGAGATAGTCGATAACCCTGAAAGTATTCTTAGGAAGTCTCCTAAGATAAAATTTTCAACTGTTTTCAGATCACCCTTGAGAGCTAATTCAGTTCCTGAAAATATTGCAGCTCTACAACAATCACAAGTAGACTTAAGAAATCCATTTAGAACCAGGTCTCTTGGTGATTTAGATCAGCTAGATTCTGAGTCTTCACTTTCATATCCTCAAACAAGTGAACATCCTGGTAGTAGAGAAACAACAACACCTGATTCACATTTCCTTTCCAATTTAGGTGTCTCTCATTCAAGATCAAATCAACCATCTATCCCTGGTCCATCCACATCTCGTCACCCTACATCCACTATCCAAACCACTCCACTTCGACCCACTTTTCCTTTTTTTAATCCACCTCTTCTAAATCCACCTCCACCACATATCATGGAAGCATGGTATGCTCCCTTAGTCCTTCCTCTACCATTAGTCAATATTCCACATGACTATCAGTCCAAAATTACATTATATGATGTTAGTAATGCTACTACTGCATCACAACATGTGGATAAGATGAATGACTACTTCGACATAAATGAAATTGATGACGATTCTGTCAAGCTTAGACTATTTGCTCAGAGTCTGGGGGGAGAAGTAAGAAAATGGTTTAAAGGCTTAACCCCCCATAGTATCAATGATCTCCAAGCCTTCCATAAAAAATTATTAAACAAATGGGAAGTGAAGAAGAATCCTCTCCAAGTCCTTTCTGATTACAAGAACCTCCATAGGAACACAGGGGAAAGTGTTCAAGCTTACTACACTAGATTTAATAGTGTGTACAATGCACTTTCCCCAGATTTAAAACCTCCACAAGGCTCATCTCTAAACAAGATTCCTGAAGGGTTTGACCCTGAGATGCCCTATCAGATGAGAGAGAGATATCCTACAACTCTTGAAGATATGCAAAAAGGAGCTCTTGCTGTGGAAGTTAACTTAATGGAGAAGAGAGCAAGAATGAAAAATGAGAAGAGAGTGTCCTTCAGAGAGGAATCTACCCCTTCCACTCCCAGCTCGAAGATGGAAAAAATGATGGAGGAGATGATGAAGAAAATGAGCATCCTTGAGAGAGAACAAACAGACCTAGGGAAGATGACCAAAATCAGAATTTCAGAAGGAACCAACCTACAAACAGACCTAGGGAAGATGATCAATAGATCACTCCTCCCTTTCATCAAAATTATGTGAGTGAGGTTGAGGAAACAAATGAAATAACAGAGGAAGAAGATATCAACATTCTGGGAGTAGATAATGATGACTTTGAGATTCATTATGATAGAAAACAAGGTCTTTACACACCTTATGATGACAAAAGAGATGATGACGAAATTTATTATCAAGAAATGGAGAATGTCATCATAGAATCTCAATTACAATATGACCTTAGAAGTAAAACCAATCAAAAAACTCCCAACACCAAAACCTCTAACAAATCTTCACAAAACAACACTGTAAACAAGCTCAAATTTGTCAAGCAGAAGGACAAAACAGTAGCTGTGAATTCTGATAAAGGTAAAGAGAAAGGCACTCAAAACACAACAAAACAGAGTGCAGACCTTAGCAGTACTAACATTTCAGCTATTACTCCTATAAAACCATTTTGTCAAATGTAAATAGAACAAATCAGCAAGCTGATGTTGCTGATAGAATGGCAGTTAATAAGGCTGAAACAAGCACTTAAAAGAGTAAAATCCCATTCAGCCTCGAGCAGGAAATCTCCAAAATCAAAATCTTTGTTCCCTTGACTAAGTTAGCTGCCCAAAATGTATATAGGACCCAAATTTTGAAGGCTTTAAACATTAAAGAGAATAATGGCACATTCATTCTTAATAACGACCAACCAAAGCTTATTTTTGGTCCAAAGATTGAAGGTAAGTATTAAGAGGGACATGTTCCTCCCTTTTATGTAAGTTTAAATGTTCATGACAAGATTTTTCACAATGCTCTGCACGACTCGGGGGCTTCTCATAATTTAATGCCAAAAGCTGTGATGGGGAGCCTGGGTCTAGAAATCACCAGACCTTATAAAGACCTTTACTCCTTTGACTTGAGCAAAGTAAAATGTTTAGGATTGATCAAAGATCTCTGCATTAACTTAGTACAGATTCTAGCCAAATTTTTGGTTATGGATATTGTTGTAGCTGATGTGCCCCCAAAGTATGGAATGCTATTATCAAGATCTTGGGGGGCTAAGTTACGAGGAACTATGCAGATGGACATGACCTATGCGACTATCCCTATTTTCAATCAGACAAGAAGAATTTACAGGGAGTCCCATATGCAATACACAGTTACAAGCCAAGACAGACCACAAAATTCTCCTCTGTATTCTATAAACACAAGCCTCGATTCTTTTATCTTGTTTAACGATGAAACTTTTGGTGAACAAGTCACTTTAACAGAACTGATGGCTGATAGAGAGGAGGAAGAGCACAACACATAAGTGTCAAAGTAGTTTGCTGAGCCTTTAAACCACAACAAACTAAACACATGTATTGAGCTACTAGTCATGAATCCATCACTTTTTAACCTTGACAGTCAAGAAAACATTCCTCAAATAAATGAACAACTTGAGGAGTTAGAAAAAACTCAAATAAGTGTTGATATTCAAGAAACATCCGAAGGCACGTTAGTTGAAGAGGACAATACCCAAACAGATGAACCTGAATCTAGTCCTCTATGGAGTATGAACTTCGAAAGGTCATGCACTAGAACTAATGCTGGTGCAGGTGTCTGGATTTGCAACACTGAAAACAACCACACAGAAAGCATTTCCTGTAAATTAAACTTTTAGTGTTCTAACAACATAGCAGAATATGAATCCATGCTTTTAGGCTTGTGTTTGTTGAAAAAGTTAGGAGCCAAGAGAATTAAAGCATATGGGGATTCTGAATTAATCATTAGGCAAGTCAACGACGAATACAATGCAAATCGCCCAAGACTTAGGGCCTATCGAAACGATGTCGTGGATCTTTTAAAATTTTTTGAGGAGTACCAGGTAATTTTTGTCCCAAGAAAAATAAATATCGCAGTGCACAGCTTAGCCTTTGCAGTTAGAACATGCTTAACGCCATATGAAACCAAAGACTGCACAACTCAAATAAAATTCAGACCAGTTTTTCCTGATAAAGAAAAATATTGGCAGGTGTTTGACGGAGACAAACAAATAGAAGAATTCATGCAATTCAGAAATGAATTTGAACTAAACAGTTCAGACTCAGATTATGAAACAGACTGCAACAATGAAGAAAATTTTCTTGACGAAGAAGAACCGTCTCCTGAGATTTCCAATATAAATATTTTGTATAGAAAAATTGAAAACAAAACAAAATTGACTGCAGAGTTAGAAACAGAGGAGTTAGAAACCTTGCAGTCCAAGGATCAGAGTTTGCATAAGGGCCTGGCCCCTTTAGAAGAGTTGTTCAATTTTAACGATGTGGCCAAGAAGCCAAGACTAGAGCCTGTAGAGACTGAAGTGGAAGAGTGCAATATAGGCAGTAAGCTTAAACCAATGATTATTAAACTGTCTAAGACTTTACCAGCTCGTATTAAACTCAAATACATAGAGTTGTTCAAAGAATTTTCTGATGTTTTTGCGTGGAGTTACGAAGATCTTAAATCCCATGACACCGAAATAATACAAGACAAAATCCCTCTCAAAGAAAACCAAAAACCATTCAAATAGAAGCTGCGCAGAATAAACCCTGTTCAGCTGCCTTTGGTTGAGAAGGAAATCAAGAAAATGTATGAAGCTGGTATTATTTTCCCTATTAGATATTCTGAGTGGGTGTCTAATTTGGTGTTAGTCACAAAGAAAACTGGAGAGATCAGGCTTTGTATAGACTTTAGATACTTAAACAAAGCTTCATTGAAAGACAACTACCGTTTGCCTAAGATGGATCATATTTTACAAAGGGTGGTAGGGTCTAGAAGAATTTCTTTGCTTGATGGCTACTCAGGGTATAATTAGATTTTAGTTCACCCTAATGATCAATTAAAGACAACATTTACTACACCTTGGGGCACTTTGATGTATGTAAAAATTCCCTTTGGTCTGATGAATGCTGGTGCAACATTGTAAAGAGCCATGGACATAGCATTCTCTGAGGAACTGGCCTACTTCATTATTATATACCTTGATGATGTTACGGTTTTTTCAAAGACAGATGAAGAGAACTTAGAACATTTAAGAACAATATTCGAGAGATGCAGACAATTTGGGATATCCTTAAACCCTAAGAAAACACTATTCGGTCTCGAAGAAGGTAAACTTCTTGGGCACATTATTTCTAAAGAGGGTATTAAGATAGATCCAAATAGGATCGAGGCCATATTGCAAATCTCTCATCCTCGAAACATCAAGGAGTTGCAATATTTCATTGGAAAGATTAAATTTTTAAGAAGGTTCATCCCAAACTTGGCTGAGCTCCTTAGAAATATAAAAAACTTGCTGAAGAAGGAGCAATGGGTAAAATGGACCTTGGAAGCAAAGAAGTCCTTTGAACTGGTGAAACAAGCGTTAACCAAAACACTGGTTCTAATCAGTCTTGATTTTTCAAAAGATTGTTATATTTTTTCATTTGCATCAGAACATACAATAGCTGCTGTCCTTTTACAGAAAAACCCACAAGGACAAGAGCAACCTATTGCATTTTTTAGCAAGGCATTGAGGGATGCCCCTTTGAAGTATAAAATTATGGAAAAACAAGCTTTTTCTTTGGTTAAAGCTTTAAAAGACTTCAGGGTATACATATTGCACTCACACATCATTGCCTTTGTCCCAAATTCAGTTGTGAAAGTCATTCTAACTCAGGACCCAGATGGTAAGAGAGGTAAGTGGATTCCTGTTATTCTTGAATATGATTTAGAGATAAAACCCACTAAACTCATCAAAGGCCAAGGTCTAGCTAGATTGATTGCTGAGTCCAATTTTGAAGTTCTTGATATTAATATGATTAATGCTCTGGATGAACAAGAGGAAATACCAACTCCCATTGTTGAAAATAATTTTGTGAATTCCTCTTGGTAAGCTGATATTATTTATGTTTTTCTTAATCTGAATACACCTCCTAGTTTGACAAAACAAAGGCAATGTTTCTGAAGTTAAAAGCTTTAAACTATTGCATTATAGATAAATGTCTTTATTGGAAAAATGCAAGTGGTATATTGCATAAATGTTTGCCTGAGTATGATGCAGAGAAGGTTAAGCACGAGTTCCATGAAGGAGAGTGTGGAGGCCTCCTACACTGGAAGACAACAACCAACAAAATCTTGAGGGCTGATTTCTATTGGCCTACTCTTTTTATTGATGTACACAAGATGATAATTGCCTTTCATAAGTGTCAACTGTTTGAAGGAAAAAGGAAGCTGCTACCCCTACCTCTGCATCCAATCATTGTTGAAGCCCCTTTTCAACAGTGAGGACTTGACTTCATAGGTGAAATCCATCCATCATCCTCTGCCCAGCATAGATGGATTCTCACTGCCACAAACTACTTCACTAAATGGATAGAAGCCATCCCCTATAGGCAAACCAATGATTATGTCATTATAAAGTTCATGGAGAATAATATTCTCTCTAGATTTGGCTGTCCTACCAAGATTATCACTGATAATGCAGCATCATTTGGATCAAAGAAGATGGTTGAGTTATGTCACAAGTATTAGATAACATTGGGCAATTCCACGACCTATTACCCTCAAGGTAATGGACTTGCAGAATCCTCAAACAAGAGCTTAGTGAACATAATCAAAAAGTTGTTGGAGGACAAAAAAATGCCTTGGCACACAAATCTTGTGCATGCACTTTGGGCTGACAGATTGACATTAAATAAATCTATTGGCATGTCACCCTACTAGCTTGTGTATGGCACTAATGCAATATTTCCTACTAGACTTGGTGTGCCAGTTATGAAGTTAATTCTAGAGGTTTAGTCTGAAGACAATGACATGATCAGAAGGATAAATCAGACTATTCACTTTCAGCAAACCAGAGAGTAGGTTTATAAAAAAGCATTACAAAATCAAGACAACATTCAAAAGCTTTTTGATAGAAGAACAAAGGCTAGCAATTTCAATGTTGGGGACAAAGTTTTAAAGTGGGACTCAAGGAGAGAAGACAAGGGCAAGCATGGAAAATTTGACAACTTATGGCTTGGCCCTTATCTCATTCATTCAGCTGCTGGTAATAACGCCTTTTTATTACGAGAGTTGAATGGAGCAGAATTGTTTGGGGGTCCTGTCAATGGCTGGATGCTTAAGCATTACTTCTCTTGATCCATGTCATGTTCTGAAAGCATTTTTATATTTTTCCTCATTATAAATATTTCATCCACGATTGCATTCAAAGTTAGAAAAAACAAAAATACAAAAACAGTACAAGAAAGAAAAGAGGGCAGATTGCAAAAACAATAAAGGTACAGCCCCATACTAACAAAAAGAGAAACAAATCTGAAAGTGTGCAAGCTTAAATGCCACTCCTGAAGAACACACTTCTAATTAGTCAAACAACCTAATCTTGACTAATTAGTTTAAATTTACTGCTGATAGGATAGTGAATTTGATTTGCCGAATTGTTTAATCTTGGCTTATCAGTAGATAGTTTAAGCTAGAAATGAAAGGTTCTAACATGCTCAAAATCTGAACCTAAGTTTTCAAGCAAGAATGACTCAAATCTGTTTTAACTTTCTGAGTCAAAATAGAGGTAAAAACTGGTTCTAATCAGCTCAAAATATGAACCAGTCAACAAAGGAAAGAACAACTCAGACAAGAGTCAAAATAGAGCTGTAAAAGATGAAGGAAGTGCTTTGAAACTTTCAGATCTTAAGCCTTCCATTTTGTTATATTTTCTACAAAATAATATCTATGTGCAGCTTGTTTTTTATGCCATAGATCAACATCAAGTTAGACTGTTCAATCATGACTTGTATGCTTTTGAATCTCTGTTTTAGAATTTAGAGAATTAAATCTGTTAGACTGTTTAATCCTAACAGATTGGTAGATTAGGTAGAGAAGAATATGGACACAACTGTTTAATCTGAGTTCATGGAGAAATAAGGAGTAGAATTAGATTAGTTTTATGCTTTCAAAAGAATAAAATGTTGTGAAAAGATTTTTCCAATCCAAGTGCACTCTAAAGAAGAAAAAATGTTAGTTCAGTAGGATTGAGTAGGTAGAGAGCTTGTTGATGAAAGATCCATTGTTTTTATGGCTACTAATATGTTTTCAGAGCAAAAGAAGATCATCCAAGTAAAGAAGGGCAACCCAATGGATGAGGCACTAATCAGCCTCCCAGAGAATGCAAGTCTGAAGTTCTTGATGCCTTCAAGAAGACACCATCCCCAAGTGGAGCCACTGTTAGCCACCAATAAAATTTGTCATATCAAATGGTGGCTAAAGCATTTTTGGAGCCTTCAAGGAACAAATTTTATTGCAAAAAAGTGTTATCTCTTGAAGACTCATGGGGACATCATGCCCTTGGTTCAATCTTCACTGCTGTTTCCTTTTCTAACTCAGAAATTCTGCTATTTCCCATGCATATAAGACTGATGCAAACACCATTTTTCCCCTTCCCCCACCTCAAAAATAACCTTCATTTTATTCCCTTTCCCCCCCATCATTTTCCTCTATTTTTTATCCATTCCTCTTTTTACCTTCATAAAATCCACCTTACAAAGTTTAAAAATCCTTTTTAAACTCTGTTGAAACCCCCAAATCCATTGAAAACTTGGAAAAATTTCATAAAAAATACATTTTTGTATTACAGAGTTAAGTCCCCTTGGGCTAAGTCCTAAACCACTTCCCCTCCATATGTCTTGGTGCTGGAACCAAGCGCTAAAGGTCCCAAGTGCTTATCGCATTGGAACAAAACACAACACGCAAGTATTTTTACCTCACAAAGTTTTCCGATGCGATTAGCCCTCTGTTTTATAAACCCCGATCATATTATTGTTTCATATAACCTATGGGCCCGCATCCAACGCTTAAAAATTGTGAATAAACCTTTCCCGATGCTCATTTTCCTTTGTAAATAAAAAAACCCACTTTTTCCTAAGTTTGGTCTAAATGCGCCCAAACAATGTTTTTTAACGTAAAATGGGTAGATTGAAAAGCTCACATCAAAGGTTATGATGCGATTGAGCGCCATTATATAAATCCCCACCATCCATTTCACTCCATATAACTTCGCTTGGGACCAAGAGTTAAATTCCCAAGTGCTAATCGCATCACAAAATCCAAATGGGTAGATTGAAAGACCAAGCCCGACCTTCGATTGCGATTGGCCCTCATACATAAGCCCCAGGATTTTTTCCTTCATATAATCAAAGGCCCTGCAGTCAGACGCCAAGCCATTTCTTACATATATATCCTACCTCGATACATAAACCTTTGGTTTTTTATAAAACTTTTGATTTTCATATATATTAAAGGGTTTCCGCCGATGCAAGTTCTAAAACGATATCGACCATTGATCTAAAGCTGATCAATGATCAGCCCATAATCGCATCGATTTTTTTTTTTGTCGAGCGCGTTAAACATAATGCCACCCCCGATTGGTCAACCCCCGATGAGTTCTCCGCCGTCGATCTGATCTGTAGATCGACAGTCTGCCATTAATCGCATCGGCGCCTCTCGAGTTCTTCCCCCCCACCGATCGCTGAGCCCCGATTGCATCTGGGCTGTCCACGTGTCCATATCGCATTCCCCGACCTTGGTTATAATCCATGCGCTCCACGTTATAAATTTTTTTTGGCCAATCATAGCCGTTGATCTCTGCAGATCAATGGCCCTTATTAAACCGTTTTCAACCATTGTATTATTTTGTTTATTCCCCAGATGAAATCCTGACCAATGATCTGTTCTATCCAACGTCTCATATTAACCTCGTCGAGCCCAACCCATGTGGGTCCTGCCTCCCTCCAGAACTAATCTCTGCCATCTAAATCTTAAATCCGATGGATCAGATTGAAACCACCCATCTTCCTACCGCCCGCGCATCTATCTCATATCGCGCTCATTCTCCACCGTCGGATCTGAGGCCCCAGATCCAACAACCCACATCCCAAGTCACGTAAATTTAAGCGCGAAAGATAATTTCCTGAGGGGTGTGCGGTATGCGCTATTTTAAAATGCCATGTGTCCGGCGGGGACGCATATCGTGTTCCAAAAGGCAAAATTGCCTCCCCGCCCTTTTGCTGTGCGAAACCGTGGTTTTCTCCACCAAAACTACTTTTCCCCATTTCTCTTATGATTCATTGCGCGTGCCCTTCACCGTTGATCTCTACAGATCAACGGCTTGGATCTAAACCTCCATTTACATATCACCCTCCACCCTCGCCAAAGGTTTTTTAAGCAGATTTCCGCCGTCCATCTCGTGGGCCGATCTAATCGAATGACTCATATTCATTCCGAAGCCCCAATTTCATTTCCTCCGTGTTTTCCCCCGCCAAAGGAAATTTTGCCTATTTCCTTTGTTTTTCTTCCATTTCTTTATAAAGTGACTCATTCACTTTGTATGATCACAACTGATCCCCACCGTTGATCTCTGCGTGATTAGCGGTTCTGACTTATTTCTTCCTCTGCTCTTCCTTTAACCTCCGCAAACAGATCTACACCATTGGATGATTCCATCCAACGACCACGCTCCTCCCCTTGGCCTCTGAAGCAGTTAAACCCACTAACACAAAATTTCTTAATTTGTTTTGTGTTTTGCAGGTGTTTAATGGTTTTTCCATTATATTAAAGAAAATATAAAGGTCGGGGATGACGATTCCCGTGCCTTTGATTTATAAAAAGAAACCATTTGCAGGGTTCAAAATCCACGTCTCATCAATGCTTCATGGGAATTGAAGACACAGAGAATTGAATAAAACAAAAGAGTATCAGTGTTAAAGAACGAAACACAACAGAACAGAGGATTGAAGACATTTTTGGGGGATTACGGTTAAGATTGATTATCAAAAGCCTAATCCTCCAAACTAAAACATTGATTAAATAAGAATCAAAAGATCTATCAGACATAAAAGCGTCCACTGCCACAACAGAGGCCAATTGATTCCTCTCAGCTACCACAAAGCCACCTGTAGCCTTGGAGCATTCAACAGAGGCTGAATTATGATCAGAAAATCAAATATTTTCCTCAACGCAACCGAAGAATTAATTTTTCTAAAAGAACTTAATGCAAAATATCAGCAGAGTTATCATATCATGAAACAGAGCCTTAAAAAGTCAACAAAATCTCCCACCGAGCTTAATCTTTAATATAAATCAATTAATACAGTGAAAATATCTATACTCTTCTCCATTGAGCCCATCAAAGGCAGTGTAACATTAATCTGTATTAATTAAACCTTGGATATCTTTTATCAGATCTCACCTCCTCATCCCTTCTATAAATACTTCTGGAGAAGATGAGAGAATGTTGGTTGCAGAACTTTGAAATATAGTTGAGCTCGAAACTTCTGATTTTAAATAATGTTCAAAGGCTCTTGAAGCTCTGTTTGTGATGGGATAGTTAGGCTGAGAAGTGAAGATGATTTCTAACCTAAAACACTGGACTTAATGCTGTAACTGGTTTGAAGCATCAATACAAGATGATTTATGGGATCCTGGTTTATGTGGACGGTGATGTTTTTCTTATTGTAAATTGTTATTTTATTTCTGTTTTCACTTTGTCCATTTTCTCTAATAAAGAAATGCAAGCATAGAGTTAGGATTTACTGTATATCAGTACCCTTCTCTGACTAATAATCTTTATCTAAATGTTTTCTTCCAAATTGTGTTATTTAGGAATGATTTAATTCAGTTTAAGAAATTAGGAATGCTGGCGTTCCCTCGTCCTACTCTCTTAGTTGAATATTGTTCTTAAATGTTATTTTCACTTTATGTTAAGTAGAGATGAAATAAGGAAGATATGGTAAGCCTTGGTCCTAGTTTTATCCCTAAAGCCTATCTGAAAGTTTCCCTTGGAATGTGTTGAAAGCTGGATAGTTTCAAATTACTTACCAGATCTTAGACCATTCTTTGTTATTATTTGTTTTCCCTCTGTTTTTAAATGTTTTTCTATGGAAAGTGTATCAAAGGTTGGCTATTTTCGAAGTACTTACCAGATCTTGGATTAATTTTATGTCCTTCTTAAGTGTATGTCAAAGGCTGGCTAGTTTCAAAGTACTTACCAGATCCTAGGCTGCTCTTTGTTCTTCATTTGTTTAATTCCCCTTCTTGTTGTATCATTTCATTCCATAAATAAACTTTAAAGATATCCTTAGACATAGATGAATTTCCCCATAGACCACTCTTGAACCTGATTGTTTCAATTAAAACCCTATTATGACTCCACAGCCCAATGGACTAAAACCTGCAATTATCCATCTTTTTGGCTAAATCTTGTTCTATTTTCTTGCAAATTCTCACCTTTGAAATTATTTCCACTTGGAACTTTCCCCTCAAGTAATATTCATGCTCAACCATCCAAAAAAAAAAAAACCCTTGGCCTTCATAACTAGCCTAATATCAATACCCAATACCTTAAAGATAAATCCATCTTTACACTTATTGGAGAGATCCCTCTCCAGATTCTGGAGGGCTAGATCCTAGAATCCCAAAGCGGTTGAAACGGTGTTCTCCCTGCTGTCGGGCTTTGCCAATCTTTCTGATTACAGGGAGCTAACAGAACCTGCCATTGAGGCATGAAGGCTCCAAGGTACCTGTAGGGAGTCTCTAGACCAACTTCCTAGATAATGAGTTGAAGTCGACAGGAAGTGACTTTGATCGAAGGTGGGCCATAATGTTTCCCACATCATCGACACGAGACAGAGGAATATGATGTTTGTGAATCAAGACCAATATAGAATCAGAGGGAGGTTGAAAACTACAGAGGCAAAAATTCTCTTGATCATATCGACAGCATGACACTGGATTTGGCAGTATTTGACATCAAGGGATTTGAGGTCATGGTGACGTGGCAAAGAGAATATGAGCGGTCAAAAGAGATTACCCAAATGCATGGAGGAAAGCAGACAACGAGATGAGATGTCCCCAACCCGACATGAATGCAGACAAGTGCCATGTTCAAGAGCGACATACTGCCAAGAAGACTACAATCTCAGTTCCATTTTCCCCTGCCATTTCTTGTGAGTAATGTAGGTTTTAACCCTGAACATAAATTATCTACACACGAATCTTATAACATAAAATAAACAATAGCGAGAGCATAAAACATAAAATAGATAAACATAGAGATTTTCCCCTGGATCCCAAATTGGGACGACCAGCTTGATTTTTCATTATATTCCTTTTAGTGTACAACACATATATATACATGCCGAAGCATACATAAACCCCAATCCATTAACCCTGGATTAGAACATAACCGTAGTTCCCTTGACCGGATCTACAATATACTAGGGGTCGAAAACTGTCGTACCCCAAAACCATGTGAAAACTCATGCACAAAACATGGGTGGGTCCGCATATGAGTGGGACCGCATACCAAATTTTTTTTTCGCCGAGGTGCTGCCCCGGACCCTAACAGGGGGGGCTGCCGCCCCCCCTGTGACCCCCCTGCTGCGCTCAGCGCAACGTACAACGCGTGCCGCTAGTCATGGAAAGAATATAACACATACCCAACATTCTCCCACTTGTTGTTTTCTTTCCATATGGGGCCACAGGAGAGCTTAGTCATTGGGCCAATTCTTCAACACCCATTGTTTCTCTACACCAAGAGAAATTCTGAGTGCTCACAGACTTTGTCAATGCATCTATAACATTATTCAAAGTGTCCACCTTTACCAGCAACACCCTTTTAGCCTCAACCATATCTCTAACAAAGTGATATTGAACATCAATGTGCTTTGTCTTTGAATGATAAGCAGGGTTCTTAGCCAAGAAAATTGCACTTTGGCTATCACAGTCTATCCCTATAGCTTGCTGTACCAACCCCATACTTGAACACAATCTCTGCAACCAAACTGCTTCCTTGCTTGCATGAGTGGCTGCTATGTATTCTGCCTCTGTAGTTGAAAGCACCACTACAGACTGTCTTTTACTCATCCAACTGACTGCACCTACAAATAGGCTAAACACATACCCACTTGTAGATCTTCTTTGGTCCAGATCTCCAGCCTAGTCTGCATCAACAAAACCACGAATGTCCAACATTCTTTCCAATCCTGGTCTTCCCTGGTAGCACAAGCCATAATCACTAGTGCCACGTAAATATCTCAAAACCCGCTTCACTGCTGTCCAATGCTCCTTCCCTGGGTTTGACATAAACCTGCTCAATACTCCCACTGCATGTGCAATGTCTGGTCTAGTACAGACCATTGCATACATCAAGCTACCCACCGCACTTGCATATGGAACATGGGACATATACTCCTCTTCTTCTTGTGTCTTGGGACACTGTTCATCAGACAGCTTTACACCTACAGGAATAGGAACATTCACCGGTTTACTATCCTGCATATTGAACCTCTGCAATATAGTCTCGACATACTTCCTCTGGTTTAACCAGAGCTTCCTCTTTGCCCGATATCTCTTAATTTCCATGCCCAAAATATAGTTTGCAGCACCAAGATCCTTCATGTCGAATTTGGAGAATAGTTGGGTCTTCAAATCTTGGATAATTTCTTTGTCATTTCCAATCAACAACATATGATCCACATACAAGACCAAATAAATAACACGGTCACCAATTAATTTAAAATAAACACAGTGATCCTCCTTGCTTCTAGTGAAGCCAAGTCCCCGTATATAGGTATCAAATTTCTGATACCACATCCTTGGTGACTCTTTTAACCCATACAGAGACTTCTTCAACCTGCATACTAGTTCTTTCTTACCCTTCACCATAAAGCCTTCAGGTTGCTTCATGTAGATCTCCTCTTCTAGATCCCCATGAAGAAATGCTGTCTTCACATCCATCTGTTCTATCTCAAAATCAAATGCAGCAGCAACAGATAAAAGTAATCTAATAGAAGTAACCTTGGCAATAGGAGAAAAAATATCACCAAAATCAATTCCCGGCACCTGGGAATAACCTTTTGCTACCAACCGAGCTTTGTATTTCTCCACCTTGCCTTCTACATTCATCTTCTTTTTAAACACCCATTTGCTCCCGATGGGCTTCCTTCCAGCCGGCAACTCCACTAGATCCCATGCCTCATTTTTGTGCAAGGATACCATTTCATCAACCATGGCCTCCTTCCAGAGTTTTCCATCCTCTATATATACTGCCTCCCTGACAGTTATGGGATCATCATCAGTTATAGTTAGGCAAAACCTGAACAAAAAGCAGATGGACTATACCTTTCTGGTTGCCTTCTTTCCCGAACTGATCTTCTCAAAGCTGGGGTTTGTGGTTCTTCCTCTTCTGAGTCTTCTTCTATTGTAGAGTCTGATTCATCCTCCTTTAGCTCAAACTCTATCTTCTCAAGTTCCTTTTGTAGGACTTCATGTGTAACAACATCTTTCACCTCTCTAAACACCACATCTCGGTTGTACACAACCTTCCTTGTTTCTGGATTCCAAAGCTTGTAACCCTTTAAACCATCCTTATACCCAATAAAGATGCACCTTTCAGATTTATTATCCAACTTGGTCCTTTTCTCCTTTGGAACATGTACATATGCATCACATCCAAATACCCTTAGATGTGAAAGAGAGGGTTTCTTACCAGTCCTTACCGCATGTGGAGTCTTATCCTCCAACGCTGATGAAGGTGATTTGTTAACTAAGTAACATGCAGTCTCCATTGCCTCTGCCCAGAATTCTTGTCCTAACCCGGTACCACTGAGCATGCTTCTTGCCTTTTCCATCAGTGTTTTGTTCATTCTTTCTGAAACTCCGTTTTGCTGAGGTGTGTATGGAGTAGTCTTTTGCCGTGCTATACCACACTTCTTACAGAACTCTTCAAATTCCTTCTTGCAGAACTCCCCACCATTATCTGTCCTCAGCGCCTTTATCTTCTTCTCTGTCTGGTTTTCCACCAGAGCCTTAAATTATTTAAATTTGTCAAAGACTTCAGATTTCTTCCTCAAGAAATATATCCATGTATTCCTTAAGAAGTCATCTATGAATGAAACATAGTACACAGAATTTCCCAGTGATGGAACTGACACAGGTCCAAACACATCACTGTGCACAAGCTCTAATATCTTGTTCGCCCTCTTAGCATCAGAAGGAAAACTCACCCGATTCTGCTTCCCATATACACAATGTTCACAGAAATCGAAATCCAGAGAGCAATTAGACATACCTTCTACCGTACCATTTCTATGTAGTATCCGAAGGCCCTTCTCTCTAATATGTCCAAGCCTTTGATGCCATAGCATGGTCTTTTCTCCAGAGACAGCTAAGCTTTCCACTCCATTTTCAGGAACCACATAACTGTTACATCCATCAATAATAGTGCTACCTTGTAGCTTGTACAGAGTTCCAGTCCGAACTCCCCGCATTAATACCATTGCTCCCCGAACCATCTTGTAGGCATCTTTCTCGAACACTATTTTTACACCTGCATCATCCATCTTGCTTACAGAAATCAAATTTCTGGCCAATGCAGGAATATGTAGAACACTAGGAAGTGTTCTAATCCTTCCACCTTGCAGCTTCAGCTTGAATTTTCCATGTCCGACGATTCTGGCCTTCCTATCATCCCCTAGGAAGACATCACCACCATCATATTTCTCATACTCGTAGAACCACTCCCTATGGGGAGTGAAGTGAAAGGATGCACCTGAGTCAATCAATCATGACTCATGATCTACATGTGTATTTGAAGAAGAAGCCAAATACACATCCCCACCTTCATCCGAGGTTGTTTTTGCCTCTACAGAAGGAGCTTCATCAGATCCCTTTCCTTTCTCAGGAGCTTTAGATCTGCATTACTTTTTGTAGTGTCCTTCCTTCCCGCATTTCCAGCACACCTTTACAAACTTTCCAGGAGATTTAGATCTCCCACTCGAAACCTTATTCTTGTTTCTGTTCTGGGACCTTCCTCGTACAGATAAGGCATCTCCATTCTGACCCTCCATATTTCTCAGTCTCATTTCCTCCGACAGTAAGGCTGAGACAATGTCATCAAAATTCAAGGTAGTTGTATTGCTACCTATTGCAATAACCAGACTGTCCCACGAGTCTAGTAGAGAGCACAAAAAACTGATGCACTTATCTTCATCTGAGATTTTAATATCAACAGACGACAGCTGACTTACCACAGTATTGAAGGCGTTCAGATGCTCTGTCACCGAGTCTCCATCCTTCATTCTCACAAAAGAGATGCCTTTTCCATAGAAACACTTATTCAATTCTCAGACTGACTTCAGCCTGCCTTAGTCCCAAGTTTTTCCCACAAATTCTTCACCATAGCTTCCCCAGATACATTCAACAATACTGAATATGATACACACAACCGTATTGTTCTCTTAGCCTTCCGATCCAGTTTCTTCCAGTCTTCATCTGACATTGCCGTTCGTTTAATACTTGGATCTACCGTGATCCACTGATCTTTATCCACCAGCAGATCCTCCATCTTGAGCTTCCACAACTCAAAACTATGACCATTAAATTTCTCGATCTCTATCTTTCCGCTGCTCGCCATCTTCTTTCACCACAAGAGTCGATCCCACAGCTCTCCCACTGATCAGGGTATACCTCAGGCCCGAACAAAAAACCCTCAGCAGCAAAGGCATCCCCTTGAAGCCGAAACAACTTCGATACCAAATGTAGGTTTTCACCCTGAACATAAATTATCTACACACGAATCTTATAACAGAAAATAAACAATAGCGAGAGCATAAAACATAAAACAGATAAACACAGAGATTTTCCCCTGGATCCCAAATCGGGACGACCATCTTGATTTTTCATTATATTCCTTTTAGTGTTACAACACATATATATACATGCCGAAGCATACATAAACCCCAATCCATTAACCCTGGATTAGAACATAACCGTATTTCCCTTGACCGGATCTACAAAATACTAGCGGTCGAAAACCATCGTACCCCAAAACCATGTGCAAAATCATGCACAAAACATGGGTGGGTCCGCATATGAGTGGGACCGCATACCAATTTTTTTTTTCGCCGGGGCGCTGCCCCGGACCCTGATAAGGGGGGCTGCCGCCCCCCTTGTGACCCCCCTGCTGCGCTCGGTGCAACATACAGCGCGTGGAGCTAGTCGTGGAAAGAATATAACACATACCCAACAAGTACCCCAATTATTTTTGAAAACAAGCTTGAAGGGGATAGCATATGCTTGCGATGTAAGTTTGTCCTTCGGACAATTCTAACCTAGTACATTTTACGAGCCCTAGGAAGGAGGAACTTGAGTAACGTCATGATTGCAAATTTTCAATGTCATTTAGGTTTAACGAGTTTGAAAAAGGGAGAAATCAACATCTTTTCATATTTAGAGAGTTTGAAAAGAAGGCGGAAAAGAAAACTCCAGTAGTCCCTTTTCGTAAATAGTATCTCAAATCTGAAAAGGTAGAAAACTGTGTCTGAGAGAACCTCCTAGTCGCGATAGGCTAGGGTATTCCTTTTTCGTAAATAATCTATCCTAGCCTGAAAAAGGGATAGACATATACTGGGTAGATATCTTTTCGCAACCATTTAACGAGTTCAAAATGACAAGCGTCTCAACAATCTTTTCAATTTTTAAGAGTCATAAAAGAGCTGAAAGTTGACTCCTCCTAGAGGAACGAGTGGTATAAAGGGTAGCAACTGGTTTCGGTAATGGTGGAACTGCTCAGAACAAGTAAAGGTTAAGAGGCTGGCTAACAAGAGCACTCATTGCAGCGGTTCCTCAGGAATGGGTAAAACAACCAAGTGGATAGTGACGGTGGAATGAGAAAACCAAGGTTCATATGGAAAAATAGGCTAATAAGATGGCAATCAAAAGAGGTAAAATATGAATGGCTTCATTTTTACACAAGCTTGAAATTAGGAAACTCTGCTTGAAGTTGGTTTCATTTTTACACAAGCTTGAAACAAATATAAACTATGCTTGAAACCCGTTTCCTTTTTACACAAGCTTGAAACAGAAATAAAATATGCTTGAAAACCGGACATGCCCCCAACATGGTGACTCAATTTGAGGTACATGATCCCAAAGCTTCAGTACATTCACCAAAGTAGACTGCTAGTTATTGACAGGTGGATGGAATGAAGGTTTAATTATGAGACCAAGAGAAAGACTCGACTGGGATTTTACGAGATCTAATCAAAGACTCGAATTGAACGGGAACGTGTTTCATTGTTTTAACAAGGTTGACACATTAAAATAACTATCCTCATGAGCTAATTCATTTTCTAATGAGGTTGATACAAGAAAACGAACTATGCTCCGAAGACCTTGTTTCATTTTTTTAAGGAGCTTGACACAAGAAAACGAACTCTGCTCCATGGACATTGTTTCATTTTTTAAGGAGCTTGACACAAGAAAAATGAACTGTGCTCCGATGTCATCTCATCATGATGAATAAGAATTCATGGACTCCAAGAGGTTCTCATCCGATGGGAGAACAACATCTCGAAAATCAGGACCCAATGCCCCCAGCACACGATGCACAACGGCACTGTCACTAAATGCGGGCATGGGACAGGTAGCCACATAATTAACTTGTGGCGAGGAATATACAACTGATGAATAAAAACCCAGAAGGGATGATGGTGGACTATATGTCATGTTAGGAACAAAGAATAAAAGCTGATCAATGGTCACGATTTGTCCTTGGTGTGGAAAATGGATCACACGAAAGAGGGAAGAGACAACTGCCCCCATGACATAAGTATAATCGCGCCCCAAGAGAAAATTGAAATCTAAGGGGCCTGGAACAACCATCACGTCTATATGGATGGTTTTTCATCCCAAAGTAACAGGCAACTTTAGAAGGATCCCTAACGGTTGACCAGTTCCTCTGTTAAAAGCCAACAGATTCTGGGTAACAGGCATAAGCGGTGGAGAACCAAAAGCTCGCCAAGTAGTTGAAGACAGAATACTAACAGACATGTCTTCATCTATAATGGTGTTGGGTATGACCACATCAAAGGTTTGTACCATGATGTCAAAAGGCACATAAGACGAAAGGCGGTATCTGGAAAATCGACTCCAATCAAAGGAAGCGACCAAACTACTTGGGGGATGAGATCGAATCTCAACAGAAAAGACCTGATGAACCACCGATGGGGTTAGATCGACCAATCCCACAACCAATGGTTGGTTGGGAATAGATTCATGAATTCAAATTTCCGAGGGAGTGGGAGCGACCAAGGATAATTCCTGATCGACCTTTGAATCAACTAGCGGAGGACTCGAAGAAAGTTTCTGGTAACCAGCTGGAAGGCAGGGTGCAGAAATAGTAGGGTCATCCAACACTCTTTTGGCTTCATCCATGTACGAACAAAGGTGAATGGGGTGATGCCCTTCACACAACTTACAGGGATTGGTAATCTTGCCTTGTTTTTTATGAGTCTTATCAGTGCTAGTCAAAGATGTGCCACCAATATGACATCCAGAAGCCAAAGGCAATGGTGGACGACCGTCGGACCATACTTCAAGTACCTTGGGAATGCCAGGGAAGTCTCGAAGAAGGTGGTCACCTTTTCACAACATGCAAGGGAATTTGAATTTTTGAGGAAGGTTGGATGGTTTTGCAAGGCAAAGCTTCTTAAGCGAAATAGCTGCAGTATTAGCCTCTTGCTTATCTGACTTCTTCTTCTTAGCCACTTGGTTACTAGAGTCTAGACTTTCACCAGGCGAAGTAGAAGAGGAGGACGAAGAAATAGGCGAAGAAGGGGAGAGGTCCACCTTAGAAGCAACATGATGTTGTTCAGGTGGAGGATATGGCTGTACGGTGGATGGAACACTCGGGACCACCGAGGTTGAAAATAACCATACAGACAATCCAACAGTTAAACCAGGCAGGGACAACATTGCCATATAAGGAGCACCAACATTCCCAAAAGCAGGAAAAGGACCAGGATTCCCATCGGAGGGGATTCCTGGGTTAGTGAAATCTAGAAACGTTGCCATTAGAAAATTTTTTTAAAACAACACCCTAAGGAAACTAACTTTAACCAGGAATTTTTCGTAGGTAGTTGATTTTTAAGACATTGAAACAAAATTTTACCGTTTCATATTTTAAGAGTCGAGAAACAGGAAAAAGGTGACTCTATCACTTTCAAGTTAGAAACGAGCATGAAAGGACAAGTGCTCAATGATATTTTCAAATTTATGGAGTCAGTAAAGATTTAAAATGACTGCTCAGGTAGTCTAGGTAAAAGGGTGTACCAGGTTCCCATGAACTGCCATATACACCTTGGTTATAAAATGAAAGAAGAATCAACCAAGGACTTGACGTACGTGCAGGTAGTCTCCCCGAATGCTGTGTTTAGTGTATGATGGTTACGAAGCGGTAGACAAGGCTTCCTACAGATAAAAGGATTGCAACCTATAGGGGTCTCCCTTTATATACTCGATGGTACAGGGAGCACAAGTTCGTACTAGTGCTGTCTGAAGCTAGATGGCAAGGGACAATTGTTAGGTTTTAAGACGCCGAAACACGTCTCTAACTTAGACCACTAAATGTTTCGTTAATTTTCAATGTTGCCTTAGGTTAATTGTATAAATTTTAAGTTGATCTTGTATTTATGTTTCAATTCCAAGGTCCTACTGAATTTTGGATCTCACAAATTCCTGAATGCAAGCTACATGCCATAAAATACCATTTCGTTCAATGAAGATCTATCTACGAGAAGGTTAGGAATTTCAAGCGACAACAAATAATGAGAACATACATAAGTATTCACCTCAGAACCTGATGCAAACTAATGAGAACAAAAAATCTTTCCTAGAATGTTGAATGCTAGTTATGCAAAAGATTTTCCAATCCTATGATGCAAAAAAAAAAAAAATGCAAGCACAAAATACATTTTTGATTTTTTCAATGTAATAGAGAAAACATCACACTAAATAACATGAAAAATGAATCTTCACACTAGTTCGAGAATGCCAATGCAAGAGTCGAAACAAAGAAACTCAAAATCAAACAAGACAAGAACCCAAACCAATGTCACAATATCTCAAATCGAAGAAAGATGTCAAAACAGACCCATACAAGCAATGTGAGCTTGGAGTGATCGGAAGCAAAACTAAATGAAAGAGACAAGACTCACTCAAGACTCATTTCGCCAAAATTAACCACTCAAAACGGATCTAGGGAGCTGAATGCAATCAAGCAAATAATGAAGATGACCGCAAAATAAGAGACCCAAACTCCAACAGAAGGCTCAGCATGTCACAGAACTAGAAAGCCCTAAAGCTATGATGATGAAAGAAATGGAAAAACAACCAAAGGAAGAAGGCTAATCACAGTCACAAAAAAAACCAGGGCATTCAAATCAAGTCAAGAAAATACCCAGAGACACTAGGATGGACAAAAACTCCAAAACAAGGGAAACCCTAGCACCTACAGGAATTGGCGCGACTGTCTGGCTATATTCAGTGCTAGAGAGGGGATGGCGCATGTGATAAACTGGCAACTCGCGCCAGTGGGTGCGATTGTCAGGCTGGAAACCGCGCTAATCAAGCCAACCTTGAAAAGATGAAAATTTGGAAAAATAGAGGTCAAAACTAATCCTCTAGGGCTGAACAAGGGTCTAAGACTCAGAAAAAAAACCCAGAAAGGAAAGCTAAGCTAGCAAAGACCAAGGAGAAAATCTAATAGATGCAAGACAAACTCGCACTGATCCCCAGCAGAGTTGCCAATTTTTTGGTTAGGTAAATCCCCTCTGAGGACAGAGGCGACCCACTAGCCCTAGAGTGGGTATAGCCACAAACAAGACATGCTATGACATCGATTCCTAGTTAAGAATGGACAAAGACTTGGTAGATCACTTACTGTAGGTCTTGCGCTATTGTGTCGTCCAGAAGAATTGCTGCCTCCCGATCTTGATTCGACAGGTCACGATCCACTCGTTCTCATGCCCGGATACCTGCACATACACAAGAAATGAAGACGATACACAACATACTATTTCGCATTCCTAACTATCAGTCAGTCGAAGAAGACTAAATCATATGCATTAAATAAACATAACACAAAGATGGAAACAATATCATAGTCGAGTATATTAATTTAAAGAAGGAAGAGTACAACCAGGATTCGATGTTGTGATTCTCCTCTAGCAGTGTTCTAGGGGAGCATGTCTCACAAAGCTCGTCGAGAATTCAGACGGGGCTCTCTCTACGGGATCCTCCTTGGTTCGACCTTCTCTATAACAATTAATCAGCTATAATGTCTCTTCTCCAAGTTTAGCTTCTTGGCTATATGTTCAGCTTTGTTTCAGCTAGCTTGTGTAAAGGGAGAAGGCTTGTTTATACAGAGGGAGAAGGAGAAGTTAGGATCCCTATAATCGTGGGGGGAGTCCTATCCTCTTAGAATGTTCCATCAACCATTTCATAAAGGTAGAGATCCATGGTTTATCGAGTTTAAACACTTGCAATGACTCATTCCTGAGGTGGTTAAAGGAAACTTCCACCTCCAATTTGTTAAAAAACATTCCCAAAAAGGATCGAATGGGCTTAACACAGGGACAGAGCACTAGCTAGCATGGCCTCTAGTGAAAATTTTTTCCATTGGCGCGAGGGATGAGTTGGCTACTCGCGCCAATGCCAAAACATAAGTTTTTGAGTGCTTTCAAAGGAAATGTTTAACAAGAAGAATCATGTCCTTATGCAGAAGGGTGCAAAGAAGGTATTTGAAGAGTTTGACACTGCTTACAGGTCACGGAAAAGACCCTCCAATATGAGGGGCGAGGGATTGTAGGGACGGTGAAAAAATGCTATGTAACAGATTCCCCCTAAAGCACGAGGTTCGAGAGAGAGGGAGGGGTGAAATGCTTTATGAGAACGCGTTCGACCAAAACACTGCTGTTGGAAAACCTCCAAGTACGAATACAATTGTGAACATAGGCGATCCCACTAGCTCTAGAGTGGGTCTAGCCACAAACAAGACATGCTATGACATCAATTCCTAGTTAAGAATGGACAAAGACTTGGTAGATCACTTACCGTAGGTCATGCACTGTTGTGTCGTCCTGAAGAATGGCTGCCTCCCACTCCTGATTTGACAGGTCATGACCCGCTCGTTCTCACGCCCAAATACCTGCACATACACAAGAAATGAAGACGATATGCAACATACTATTTCTCATTCCTAACTATCAGTCAGTCGAAGAAGACTAAATCATATGCATTAAATAAACATAACACAGAGATGAAAACAATATCATAGTCGAGTATATTAATTTAAAGAAGGAAGAGTACAACTAGGCTTTGACGTTGTGATTCTTCTCCAGCAGGGTTCCAGCGGAGCATGTCTCACAAAGCTCGTCGGAAATTCAGATGGGGCTCTCTCTACGGGATCCTCCTTGGTTTGACCTTCTCTATAACGATTACTCAGCTATAATGTCTCTTCTCCAAGTTCAGCTTCTTGGCTATATGTTCAAGTCTGTTTCAGCTAGCTTGTGTAAAGGGAGAAGGATTTTTTATATATAGGGAGAAGGAAAATTTAGGATCCCTATAATCGTGGGGGGAGTCCTATCCTCTTAGAATGTTCCATCCACCAATTCCTAAAGGTAGAGATCCGTGGTTTATCGAGTTTAACCACTTGCAATGAGTCATTCCTGAGGTGGTTAAAGGAAACTTCTGCCTCCAATTTGTTAAAAAACATTCCCCAAAAGGCTGGCACAGGCTTAATACAGGGATAGAGCGGTAGCTGGCACGACCTCTAGTGCAAATTTTCCCCATTGGCGCGGGGGATGAACTGGCTACTCGCGCCAATGCCAAAACATAAGTTTTTGAGTGCTTTCTAAGGAAATGTTCAACGAGAAGAATCATATCCTTATGCAGAAGGGTGCAAAGAAGGTATTTGCAGAGTTTGACACTGCTCACATGTCACGGAAAATACCCTACAGTATGTGGGGCAAGGGATTGTAAGGACGGTGACAAAATGCTATGTAACAATGGGGAAGGCAGAAAAAGTGGTGAGCTGGGATGAGGGCGAGTTATGGCATAGGCGATTGGGCCATATTCATCATGGAGCCTTGAAAGTCATGCAGCAAATATCTACTGGACTTCCAATGGGAACACTTGCTCAATTAGATCAGTGCAAGGGTTGCACCATGGGGAAGTATGTAAAGTCCACCTTTCATGAGAAGGAGAACCATGCTTCGGGGATCCTTGAGAGAGTTCAACAGATGTGTGTGGACTATTCTCGATTGCTTCAACAACAAAACATAAGTACTATGTAATATTTGGTGATGAATTTTCTCGTAAATGCTGGTCTTCTTCATGTAGAAGAAGGATCAAACATTCTCAAAATTTTGTGAGTTTAAGGCATTGGTGGAGAAATATTCGGGGAAGCAAGTGAAGGCTCTTAGGAGCGATAATGGTGGAGAATACATCTATAACGAATTCAAGTAATTTTGCAGCAAAGAAGGAATTCGAAGAGAAATCATAGTGCCTCATAACCCACAAAAAAATGGGGTCGCAGAGAGGAAGAACAGAATGATCGTGGGTGCAGCATGAGTGATGTTGCATGATCAAGGCCTACCAATGCATTTGTGGGCGGAATCATGCAACATTGCGGTTTATGTGAAAAACCGTTGTCCTCATAGAGTAATTGGCATGAGTACACCTGAAGAATATTTCACTGGTAAGAAACCGAATGTTTCATAATTTTTTGGCTTATCTGTTTATGTGCATTTGACCAAGGACACCAAGAAGAAGCTGGAGTCGACTGCTGAAGTTGGGGATTTTGTGGGGTACACAGAAACACCCCATAATTATTGTGTGTATTTTCCAAACAAAAGAATGAATTTTGTGGGAAGGGATATAAAATTTGATGAGGGGAAAGCCATGCGGTTGTCCCTTGAGAGGGAGATGGACTTGCATGTGGAGGAGGAATTGCTAGTTCCAAAAGATGAGTGTCTAGATGTGGATCAGCCACAGGAGGAGGTTCATGGAGTGGAGGAAGTCACTCACGTAGAGCCATCCATCAGAAATGGCAGAAGGTGTACCACAGAAGCTGATAGGCTGAGACTTGATGTCGCATAGAATGTAGGAGCCCCTACTTCACAGTGCAGACAAAGACAATCCCCTGACCGATTTACTCGATACATGGCTCTCATGAGAAAATGTATTGTGACTAAACCATATTCCTTTCAGGAAGCAGTGCAGGACCCCACATGGGTAGATACAATGGTGGAGGAGTATGACTCCATTGTCAAAAACAGTGCTTGGGAAATTGTTCCAAGGCTGGTTGATAAATCAGTGGTACATTCGAGATGGATCTACAAGGTAAAGCAAGCGCTGATGGGAGTGTGGAGAAATAAAAGGTGACATTTGTGGCCTAGGGCTTCTCATAGATCAAGGGGATAGATTATGAAGATACCTTTGCACCTATTGCAAGGTATTCTTTCATAAGATCCATCCTTGATCTCTTAGCGCAGATGGGCTAGCACATTCATTAGATGGATGTGAAAAATACATTTCTCAATGGGATCATTTAGGAAGAGGTGTACATAGAGCAACTTGAAGGTTTCTAGGTCTTCAACAGTGATTTTCATGTGTGCCGACTCAAAAGAGCGTTGTATGGGCTAAAGCAAGCACCCCGTGCTTGGTACACTCAGATATACAACTATTTCACCAGACTGGGCTTCACCAAAAGTGAAGTAGATGCAAACCTATACCAAATTGTGGTGGAGGGTAGTATTTTAATCATTTTTATTTATGTTGATGATTTAATATTGACTGGTGATGAGCAGCTGATACACTCATGCAAGGAGGATCTTTCAAGGGAGTTCGAAATGAAGGATATGGGCCTCCTTCATTATTTCATTGGATTGGAAATATGGCAGCGAGATGGTGGAATTTTTGTGTCTCAAGGCAAGTATGCAAGGGATATACTTGGTAAGTTTCACATCGAGGGCTGCAAACCCATGGATACTCCTCTTCTAGGAAACTAAAGGAAAGAGGATGCTACTTCTTGAGAGGTAGTGGATGCTACTATTTATTGACAGTTAGTGGGTTCACTAATGTATCTAGTGAACATGAAACTGGACATTAGCTATGCGGTTAACCAACTGATTCAAGCTATGGTTAAACCTATGAAGCTCTTTTGGAAGGTGGGTAAGCATGTCCTGAGATACCTGAGGGGCACATCAGAGTATGGTTTATGGTACAGACAGATGGATGGAGTGAAGTTGCATGGATTCACGGATGCAGATTGGGTGGTTAGCCCATCAGATAGAAAAATCACATAAGGGGGGATCTTTAGTATCGGGTCTACAGATGTTTCTTGGTACATCAGGAAGAAGAGATCCATGGCACTCAGTTTAGTGGAAGCAGAATACATGGCAGGGAGTCAAGCTGCATGTGAGGCTATATGGATGACAAAGATCTTGGTTGGTTTGTTTGGTTCTCATATGGATCCGACAATGATTCATTGTGATAATCATATTTGCATTAAAATCTTGATAAATCCTTTGTTTCATGATAGATATAAGAATATAGATATCTTGTACCATCATATTAGAGATTATGTGTAGAGGAGAATCATGTTGCTTCAGTACATTCCCATAGAAGATCAGGATGCAGATATTCCGACAAAGGCGCTCACCAGGAGAAAATTCGAATACCATAGAGATAGGATCGGGGTGAAGGATAATCCATTTCTTGTTGAGAGGGAGTGTTGATATTCAAAAAGAAGATCCTAGTGAAAATGAAGCACCTACACTAGGATGGAGCTTCAGGCTATTTTTAGGTGTATGTCTATTTATAGATGTATGTGAAAATCCTATTTATAAAATGAATGTCTATTTATAGATGCATGTTTGCTGTTATTATCCCTTAATATTAGTTGGGAAATAAACTATATTCTATTCTCAATGAGCACTTGGAAATAGTTAACTGAAGTGGCAAATTAGTTAGCTAAAGGAATTTTGAGTTAAGTGGTTGGTTGGTGGGACATGCAGTTTGACTTAGTTGTAACTGAGTGATTCGAAGTTGTAACAGAGTTGGAAGTGCAGTTATGCAAGTTGTAAAGTAGTTTAACTCAGTTGTGCTATTTGTAACTGAAGATACACTAGTGAGAGATCAAGTGAATTAATTATTAATTAATTCACAATCAATTGTCTCACATGCAACTAAAGATTTCCTATTATTAACTGCATGCATGTCAGATCCAGTGGAGACCCAGTTGAGTTCTATGTGAAAGGGAAGTAAAATATCAGTTGTGAAATTATCCAGTTGCACACATGCAACCACACACACATTGGATGTGCCCATGAGGATTTCATAGTCAAGGTAGGCAAGATTGCATTCATTCAGGGATTTCTATCAGCAGGGATTGTGCAATAGAGGCAAGCTGTCTGGAGACAGTAAATTGGCTAAGGAACTTGCCAATTTTTGCATGACAGTGTGAGACAATTAGCTCATGTACTGAGAGCTATTGGATTGGAGCTTTGTATGTAATCATTTCATGATCCATGATATAATATATAATAGAAGATAGTGGGGTTTTTAGCTATAATATTTCCCCGATAAATTATCTATGTTGTGTGTGATTGATCTTTCTTCATGATATTGTAATTGGTGATTGTGTTTTAAATTTCCGCAAAGATTTGTAGAAGTGATTCTATATTTAATAGTAGCATATTGTTAGATCAGGAGAATCTAGGACATACATGTATTTTGTATAGTTGATACAGATTAGTGTCTCCAGTAGTTTGGTGCCTGCAAAGAAAAGGGGTATTGGTGTCTCATGTAGGTTGGTTCCTACAAGATATTATTTATAAGGAAGTTTGGTGGTTTTCTCCCATAAGGGTTTACAAATATAGCTTGTGTTACATGTTCAATTTATGAGATTGGTGTTTTATGATATTTTATTGGTTTTAAAATAAGTAAAAAAATGTTATTATACTAATTCACCCACCTCTCAATTTTATTGTGGAATCCAACAGAAGGAACATAAAGGTGGCCTAAGTAGCACAAAAGGAAATATTAGAGGTGGAAGTATAACACATTTTTTTTGTGATCAACATTTGACATGTAGCACTGAAGTCAAATTTGATATTGTATAATTGTGTCCATACATAGCTCTCATCCCTAAGGAGTTAAAAAGTGTGTTTAACATCACTGTAGTTGGGGGCGAACTAAGGAAATCTATAATGAAATTGGTGCTTCCCTTACTATACTTGATGCTTAAGTGGAATTTTTGTAGGAACTTGGATCATTTTTGATGGTGATAATTGTATAAATTTCTTTGTGTATACATGAATTGTAGAGGCCTATGACCATTGTGGATGATCATCTCCTTCCCTAGAATATAATGCTTCCACTATCAACATTCCTACATGATGGAGTAAATATCCTTGTCATAAATGAGGACTTAATTAATAACAAGTGTTAGGGTTTTAACATAACCCCTTTATTAATGTAATAGGCCTAAGGGACCCTGTTAGAGTCACACTTAGTTTTCTAAATATACATATCTTAAGCAGTTAACCATTGTAACAAACTCAAGCTAAAATTTCATGTAATAAAAGTTAATAAAGGAAAAAATAAGACCACGGTTAAGGGACAATTATTCCAAGCTAAATGTTGGGAAAGGTATCCTAGTGGGCATCACTTGATGTGTTTATGGCTAAAAGGAAATTGGAAAAGGAAATGGCTAAGGCTTTGAAAAGGCAAAAAGTATTTTTGGCACATTATTTATGAAAATAAAGGAAATTATGAGAAAAGGAAGGTGAAAGGTCACAATTTGCATGAGAGGAGGAAAATGAAGGAAAATAACGAAAAATTGAAGAAATTAGAGGCCTCATAAATAAAAATACCTCAGAGCATCGGTTGGAAATATTTTCTCATCCTTTTTTTAGTTCATTTTCAGAATTAGTCTAAGAGAGGAGAGCAGCACCAAGAGGAGAAAGAGGTAAAGCAAGCAATGGAAGGACAAGGAAATGAAAGGGAAGCAAAGATCAAGCAAGGAAAGGTCGAAACAATAAAACTTAAACAACAATACTTCCAAGTAATAGATTGCATGTATGATTTCCTAGCCAGTTTTGATATGCATGGTATGTGCATGTTGGTATTTCATTCTTTTGCTGTTGGTGGCATGGTTTTTCTGGGTCTTGACAGTGGTTTTTAGCCTTTTTTTGCCTTTCCATTTCTGGATAGCCATGGTGTGATGGGATTGTTCTTGGTTTTGATTTTTGGAATTGCAAGAAGGTTTCAAAATCTAGGGTGGAGGTGGTCTCAAGAAAATTCCCAAAGGCCTAGGAATCTCTTGACCAGTAATGGTAGGATATATAGTAAATCCTGAGGGTGGAGACAAGAAATTTCCTCAAGGATGGTGAAGTAATCCATAGGCATTCCAAGCTCGGTTTGTTTTTATGATCTCAAGGCCGGTTAAGGTGAGATCACGGTATGGTGTGTGTGGAGGTGGTTTAACCTTTGGATTCCCTTAATTGTTTGGATTGGTTTATCCCATGAGATACAACATTCATGCTCGGAATATGGCACAGGGGTGACTTTCAGAAAGAAATATTTGGTTCATCCATGTCTATGGTTGGGTGCTACATGGAAGTTCCTAACCTAGTTGGCTCTTTCCTATGTGCAATGAAAGCTAAGTTCTCTTGATTTTTATTCATAAATGTACTTGTTATTATGTGGCTTTAGTGATTGTTATCTTATGGTTTTTTATATATTTATATGTTGGTTATAAGCATGGATATATGACTGGTTTTAGTCATGGATCTTTTCATGTTTTTACTTTTAATTGAAATAATAATGGATGCAAGACCTAATTGATTTTAAGATAACTAATGGGAGAGGGTGGAAATCATTATTGTCAAGTCTCATATGAGTATTTAGTCCCTTATGCTCATACTTGCATTCATGACCTATAGGTTGCCTATCTACCAAGTGTTTGAGGGAATGTCAGTCTCGATTAGGGATGGCCAGGTCTAGTCCTAGTTTCAATTTTGGTTTATAATCATTGTAGTCATGTATTTTGTGAGTTCTAAAAGTTATGTGGATTTATGGGAAGAGGCTTAGCCAAAAACCTGAAAAATAGCCTTAAATTCTGCAGTCACTGGCACAAAACTGAGCAAAAAAATCCATAGTTTCATGGAGGCAGGCCTATGGGAGTCACTGGGGGTTTCTAGTCGCATGGAGGGCTTGGAAAGGGAGCAAATGGTGCTCTAACTCAAGTAAAAGTTAAGTTGGCTCAGGGGATGGAAAATTATATGGGTTGGGTTACAACTAGAGGGTCATAAGGCACCTGAGGGAAGTTAGTAAGGTCTGTTTTGTCAACTCCATTTCCTTAAATTTACATAGAAGGTTGAGTCTTATCATAACAACCGCTCATCTCATGTTTACCTAGGATAAGATGATGAAAGTGGGTGGATGTGAGGGGAGGTGTTCGTTATAGGTGGTACCAGAGTGGTTTGCGATGTGCTTGGGAAAATTCTGACGTTGTCAAGGTCATGGTTTTCATGCATGGGGTCAGGGTATACTGTTGGTATGGTCATGCATGATGGTGTATAATGATATGTTGTTATATGTATATGTTTATGATTATACATGTACATGCTAATGTGGACTGATCTTGCAGATGAGATAAGCCTCCCCTAAATGTCAATGAGGCATGGATTTGATTTTGGTATTTATTTGGTTTATCTGACATGATATACTTACAGGAAGAAGAGAATTAAGGATGACGAGTAAAATAGTAGACTATAGTCATTAGAGAAATTTTGAGGTCTAAAATGGGCCTCCTAAGAAAAATGTACAACCAAAATAAACTTTATAAGAACCAATAGGATTCAAGATGACGATATCAGCCTTTGGGGATGATTCACTATTTTTGGAGTAAAAAAAATAAAAAAATAAAATAATAAAACTACTTTTTCAACTTGTATTTTAAAATTATCTCCCTAAGGTTTTACTCAAATTTTGAGCGGGAGTACTCGTTGGATACAAAATTTAATTCCTCATCCAAGGAATACCCATGTTGCATACTTTTGAAGTACCCTGCTACACGAAAAATGAGAAATACATGAAAATACGTGATTGCAATCACATTTTTCATGTATTTCTATTTTTTCATGTAGCACGGTCCATCGAAAGCATGCAACTTGTTAGATGAGGAATCAAGTTATGCATCTGACGAGTGTTCCCGCTCTAAATTTGAGAAAACCCATAGGGATATAAGTTGAAAATATGAGTTGAAAAAGTAGTCTTTTTTTTCTTTTTTCTTTTTTCCCTCTAAAATTTAATGATGTAAACTATTTTGTTATTATTATTTCTAATATTATTTTATATTTTCCTTAGGAGGCCCATTTAGACCTCAAAATTCCTCTATTTTCCCATGAATCTCCCTATAGATCAGTTAGGTAGCAAGGAGATGAGCATTCTCCTAGTGTAGCAGATACATCGAGGAGCTTGAAAGCAGTGATTAGAAGTTGTAATGCAGATAATGACAAGTTGGTTGAGGCTCAGGAAAAACTTGTAAGGGCTCAAGAAAAGAAGATAGAGGTCAATGCAACAATTCTACAAAGCTTGTCAGAGTTACAAAAACAAAGACAAATGAAGATCGGTTAAGAGCATTAGGAAAATAATAATGGAGCTTATGGTAGCAGGTCTTGGTCTAGGTACAGGTTGGATAGAGGGGACATAGTTAGAGGTGGAATATCATTGGACACACCTGACATGAGAACTGGTATGTATGGGAAAAATTCTAGTTTCTCTTCTATGAGACAACATCATAGTCTTCACCTTCATCATACTTATAAGAGGGGTGAGTATTTTCCACAAGATTTTAAGAAATTCAAGTCTCCAACATTCGATGGAGAGATGAAGAAGTCAGAAGATGCAGATGCATGGTTTCTTGGGATGAAGAAATTATTTAGATTGCATAACTATACAGGAACATGAAAGCCAAGATAACCACTTTCAGTATTAAAGGGAAAGAAAATATCTGGTGGGAGGATGTGAAGAATGTTAAAGGCATTCAGGAGGATGACTTCACTTGGGATGAGTTTGAGAGGCTCTTGAAGAAGTACCTTCCAGAGAGGTATTATGATGCAAGAGCTAAGGAGTTTTATGAGTTGAATATGGTTTCTATGATAGATGATGAGTATAATAGTAGTTTCCTAGAGCTATTGAGATATGTGCCTTAACTCAAGGAGGAGAAGGCCAAGGTTTATATATTCACCAGTGGGTTGCAAGTAGCATACAAATACCAAATTGAGTTCGATGAGCCTAGATCTCTAGAAGAATCCATTCAGAATATGAAGCATTGTTATGAGCAGTGAAAGAGAAAAGTTCAGCCTAAGCATGACTTGGAAGGAAATGAGTAAGATAAAGTAAGATGGCCACCAAAGTAAGGTATAACTCAAGATGAAAGTGAGAAATAAAATGTGGTTCCTTACAAGAAGTTAAATACAATTGAAGAGGGACATGGGTCGCAGCCTGGAGAGCAGCAGACTAGAGGTGATGGTAGAGCACTGGTGCAATGTTGGATATGTGGCAAAAATCACTGCAAGAAGGATTTCCCATGGTACTAGGGCGGTAGATCTCAGATATATAGTGCTAAGGAGGTGTAGAAAGTTGGGGATGTTGGTCATAACATTCCTCGAATTTATGGAGCTGTGGAAAACATGCATGTGGATCACCAAGAACCTATCATTGAGATGGAATGTAAGATTTGTGATCAACTTATTTATATTTTGATTGATCCTAGATATAATTATAATAATGTTAATGTTTACCTGGTGGATAAGTGAGGTTTGAATAAAGAAGTGCATGCAGAATCATGGTCGGTGCAGTTGGCTACAGGTAATAAGTAGAGAGTCCACCACTAGGTAAGATCTTGTGCATTTGAGTTAAATGGTATGACTACACCAACACATTTTAATGTACTTCCAATGGGATCGTATAACATGATTTTGGGTATGGATTGGATGTATCTTCACAGGACCAAAGTGGATTGTTATGAAAAGGCCATTGAGTTCCTGGATGATAACGAAGAAGAGAGAATTCTGCAAGGAAAGAAGAAGCCTACATCAGTGAGGATGGTAATCACTATGCAGGATAAGCACAATTGAAAAAAAGGTTGTGTGATGTTTGTAGTGCATATTTCCAGTGAAAAGGGTAAGGATGTTGAGGATGAAAAAATATTCTAGAGGTATCTTGTATTGCAGTAGTTTCAGGGTGTGTTCCCAATAGAGATTCTAGAGTTACCTCCTAACAGAGAAGTGGGATTTTTTATTAAAATTGCAATAGGGGAAGCACCAACATTAAAGGGACATTACTGGATGAGCACACTATATTTAGTAGACTTGAAGTTGTAGCTAAATGAAATGATTGAAAAGGGATACATTAGGCCGAGTGTATCACCTTGGGTTGCACCAATGTTGTTTGTAAAGAAGAAGGATGGTACTATTAGGTTGCACATTGATTACAGGGAACTGAACAATGAGACAATCAAGAATAAGTACCCATTGCTAAGGATTGATTATTTTTTTGATTAGTTGAAGGAAGCAACAATGTTATAAAAGATTGATTTGAGATCGGGATACCATTAGGTATGCATAAAAGAAGAGGACATATACAAGACCTCCTTTAGGACCATGTGTGGGAATTATGAGTTTGTTGTAGTTCCATTCGGTTTGACTAATTCTTGAGCTACATTTATGTGTTTGATGAATAATGTGTTGCGTCATTATCTAGACAAGTTTGTTATTGAATTCATTGATGACATCTTCGTATATTCTAAGAATAAGTAAGAGCATGCCAAGAATTTAGCAACAATGTTGAGATTGCTAAGAGAGAATCAATTATATGCTAAGTTTAATAAGTGCAATTTATTTTAGACAGAGGTAAATTACTTGGGACATGATGTTTCCAAGGAAGGCATAGCCATAGATCCATAAAAGATAAATGCCACCATGGAGTGGGTAGGAATTATGATTATTTATTGGATTAACAGGTTATTACAGGAGGTTCATCAAAAAAATTTGACGCATTGCATATCCTATTACACATTTTTAGAGAAAAGTAAGAATTTTGTGTGGACAAAATAATGTGCTGCTAGTTTTGAGTAGTTGAAGTAGTTGTTGACCAATGATCCCTTTCTTAAGAAGAGTCCATAGTTTGTACATATGCTTGTAAAAGAGGATTTGGTGGAGTCCTTATGCAGGAGGGACAAGTGGTATGGTATGATTCCAAGAAATTAAATGAGCACGAGTATAACTACGTGACTCATGATCTTGAGCTGGCAGCTATTATTCATGATTTGAAGATGTGGAGGCATCATCTTCTTGGCAGGAGATTTATACTAATGAGCGATCACAACAGTTTGACGTATCTATTTTAATAAATAAATCTAAATGCAAAACAAGCTAGATCATTGGCCACCCTTAGTGAGTTTGAAATCAAGATCATATACATTAAGGGAAAGGAGAATAGGGTTGAAGTCACTCTCCGCAGCAAAATTACAAGTGAATCATATAGCAGCTACGAGTTGCTATGGGACAGATCTATCATCTCATGACAGATGGTTTGGTAAGATTTAGGAACATGATATATGTGTCAGATGACAGCGAGATAAAGAATATTATCTCAAGGGAGTTTCATGTCAAGACATACTTAGGTCACCCAGGATATCAAAAGACATTGATGACGATGAAGAAGTTCTACTATTATTCGAATTTGAGGAAGGACGTGGCAGAGTTTGTAGCTAGATGTTTGGATTGTCAGCAGGTGAAGGAAGAATGTAAGCACCTAGGTGGTTTACAACAACCTATTACGATTCTAGAATGGAAGTGGGAGGTCATTTACATGGATTATATTATAGGTATTCTGAGGATAGTGAGGAAGCATGATTCTATCATGGCTGTTGTCGACATGTTTAGCAAGGTGGCTCACTTCATTGTAGTGAAGACTACATATTCAACTAGTGAGGTGGCATAAGTCTTCATCGAGGATATTGTGAGACTACATGGTGTTATGACGAAGATTTTGTCGGATAGGGATGCCAAGTTCACTTCCAAGTTTTGGAAGGATCCTTTTGCAGGTTTGGGGATAGAGTTAGCCTTCAGTACAACCTAACATCCACAAGTAGATGGATAGACAGATAGGGTCAACAAGATCCTAGAGGACATGCAGAGGATGTATGCAATGTGCCAATAGAGGAGATGGGAGGAGTTCCTTCCATTGGTTGAGTTTGCATACAAAAATGATTATCAGGAGTCTCTGAGGATGAGTATTTTCGAGGCACTATATGGGCGGAGTTGTAATACTCCCATTAGTTGGAGTGATCCAGTGAAATTGGTACTTATTTGATCGAACACGTTGCCAGACATGGAACATGAGATTCAGGTTATAACGAAGAATCTAAAGGAAACACAAGACAGGTAGAAGATTTATGGAGACCGACACAAGGTATTTAAAGAGTTTCAAGTTGGGGAGCATGCGTATTTGCACATCAAGTCCAAGAATATCTCCTTGAGGATTGGATCATGTGCCAAGTTGGCACCACAATATTTTGGGCCTTTTGAGATCCTTGAGAGGAATGGACCAGTGTCCTATCAACTTGTACTTCCTTCAATAATGAAATTCCATGATTTTTTCCATGCTTCATTGCTTAAAAGGTATATAAAGGATGTTGATCATGTTATTGACTGGTCTGCATTGTAGGTGGAGAAATAAGGATAATTCTAGTTGGAACCTTAGTGCATATTGCAGCGGAAAAAACTCATGCTTTGAAACAGAGCCATTGAGCAAGTTAAAGTGCAGTGGAAGCACTTTGGACCCAAAGAAGCTATATGGGAGATAACAGATCAGATGCATGCTATGTATCCTTCATTTTTTCTGGTCGAGGCAAAGCAGTTTTGTATTTGTACATATTTGTTTATGGTTGCTATTTTAAATACTGCGATGAGCTAAGTTATAAATATACATGGGTAGTATGTTTTCTTTTCAGTGGTCTTGTTCATGTATATGTGTGTTTTAACACTGAGGATGGTGTTCCCCAAGGGGAGGGTTATATAACATACCCAGGCTAAAATTTCATGTAATAAAGTTAATAAAGGAAAAAATAAGTCCACGATTAAGGGACACTTATTCCAAGATAAATGTTGCGAAATATATCATAGTGGGCATCACTTGATGTGTTTTTTGCAAAGGGGCAATTGGAAAAGCTAAGGCTTTGAAAAGGATGTTATAAAATTATATATTACAAAGCAATGCAACACATAAAATATGCGGAAAAAATACAAGCACACAAAACACATAAAAACAGAGAGAAACAGATATACATGCTTCACCCAGTTTGGGCTACGTCCACCCCGAACAACCAGTCTTTCCTTTCTATTATCCAGCAAAAAATGAAGAGACACAACCTACATCAGATCCACTATAATATCCTCTGTTCTCTCTCACAGTCTCCCTCTTTGTTTCTCGCTCCGAGAATACACATGCCATACACAGCCGCAATACAATACCCTCATAAAAGCAAGGGGTTGCTTTCTAGGGAAAAAAGCCCTAAACTAGACATAAATTCTACCGTCAGATCATTTTCCTAATGAACGGCCCAGATTGACTAGAAATTACTATACTTTTACAAGGCAATTTTACATCTGTTTTTAGCTTCGGGGGCGCTGCCCCCAAAACCCCCCACCAAGGGGGGGCTCCGAAAAGCGCTGCCGCCCCTTTTAAGGTACAAGGGTCCAATACTATGATACAAAGTAAACAAGATAATCAGGCTCCACACCCAACAAAGGAATTTTTTTTTGGCACATTTATTTATGAAAATAAAGGAAATTAGGATAAAAGGAAGGTGAAAGGTCAGATGTTGCATGTGAGGAGGAAAATGAAAGAAAATAATGGAAAATTGAAGAAATCGGAGGCCGCATCAATAAAAAGTCCTCAAAGCATCAGTTGGAAAGTTTTTTTCAACCTTTTGTCAGCTTATTTTCAGAATTAGTCTCAGAGAGGAGAGGAGAATCAAGAGGAGAAAGAGTTAAAGAAAGAAAAGCAAGGAAAAGGACATGAAAGGAAAGAAAATATCAAGCAAAGAAAGGTTGGAACAAGAAATATTCACCAAGAATACTTGCAGATAACAGATTTCATGTATGATTTCCTAGCTAGGTTTTACATGCATGGTATATGCATGTTGGTATTTAGTTATTTTTCTATCACTTGAGTGTTTTTTTTTGGGTTTTAAAAATGGTTTTCAGCCTTTCCTTTCCATTTTCGGATAGCCATGGCATGATGGGATTGTTCTCGATTTTGTGCTTCAGAATTTCCAGAAGGTTTCAGAATCTAGGGCGGATGTGGTCTCAGGAAAATTCCCAAAGGCCTAGGAATCCCTTAACTGGTAATGGTGGGATACACGGTAAATATTGAGGGTGGAGATAAGAAAATTCCTCAAGAATGGTGAAGGAATCTGGAGGCATTCCAATTTCGGTTTGGTTTTGTGATCTCGGGGACGGTTTAGGTGAGATCACAGTATGTTGATGGTGGAGGTGGTTTAACCTCAGGATTCCCTTAGTTGTTTTGGATTGGTTTATTCCATGAGATCCAACATTCATGATTTGAATATGGCACAGGGGTGACTGGATGAAATAAATATTTGGTTCAACCATGTCTATGGTCAAGTGGTACCTGGAAGTCCCGAACCTGGTTGGATCTTGCCTATGTTTAATGAAAGCTAGTTTCTCTTACTTTTTATTGGTAAATGTACTTGTTATTATGTGTCTTTAATGATTGTTATCTTATGGTTATTTATATGCTTATATTATGGTTATAAGCATGGATATATGACTAGTTTTAGTCATGGCTCTTTTCATGTTTTTAATGTTAACTGAAAGAGTGATGGATGCAAGACCTAATTGATGTTAAGAAAACTAATGGAAGAGGGCAGAGATACTTCTTGTTAAGTATCATATGAGTTTTCAATCCCTTATGCTCTAAATTACATTCATGACCTGTATGTTTCGTATATACCAAGTATTTGATAGAATTTCAGACCCGGTTGGAGATGGTTAGTTCTAGTCCTAGTTTTAGTTTTGGTTTATAATCATTGTATTCATGTATTTTATGAGTTGTGAAAGTTATATAGATTTGTGGGCAGAGGCTTAGCCCCAACCCTGAAAAATAGCCTTAAATTCCGCAGTCTTTGGCACAACACTGAGTAGAAAATTCCATAGTCACATGGAGGCATGCCTATGGGAGTGACTGGGGGTTTCCAGTCATGGAGGCAGGTCTATGGGAGTGACTCGGGGTTTCCAGTCACATGGAGGGCTTGGGAAGGGAGTGAATAGAGCCCTAGCTTTGGGAAAATTTAAGTTGGCTCAGGGGATGGACACTTGGAGGTGTTGGGTTACTCTTGGAGGGTCCTAAGGCACCTGAAGGAAGTTAGTAAGGTCTGTTTTTTCGAATCCATTTCCTTAAGGTCACCGTTCTGCATAATTATGGATTACGGATAAAAAATATTACCTAAATGTGTTGCTATGGATTTAGAACAACAGATTAAAGAATTTGTAGATACTTTTCCTAAGAGTAAACAAAAATACATAAAGATGGAGAAACCTACTTGGAGTCCAAGCGCTTCCTATTCTCCTTCTGTCACTCTTGCTGTAGCTTCCAATCCAAGCTTGATCACTAGAATAGTTCCTGTAAGTATAAACACTAAAAAACAAAGAGATTGCAATATACAGGTGGTTGTTTACCTTAATCAGTTAAATTGATGAAACATGAAACATATACATCAGCTAAGAATCCATAATATGAAAGATAGAAGCTTATACAGATACATATGTGGGAAAGTAAGCAACAATATTTATTAATGGATATAAGGGGAGGTTACAACCAACGATTGATTTGATGTCACCAAATCCAGGATCATCGCAGCATCATCACAATGAACATATCTCCAACAACATATCACTCAAATCAAACACTCAATTGAGAATCCAACATCATTTCTCTACCAAATTCCTTCCTTCTCAAGCACTAGGATCTGTGCTCAATTTATAGATGATTTGAAGGTAGTTTCACAATCAATGACTTTCTAATAATAGGCAAGACATGTTCCCAAGCTTATAGGTGTTGAATGGACACATGGATTCAAAGTTTGACACATATGCACTCTTCTATAAGGCACTAGCCATGTGGAGATTCCGAAACAATGAGAATTTCGCTCCCAATTGACTAGCACACCCTTGAGTGTCGAGAAGTGATTTGCAGAGCACCCTTGAATGGAGGTTACTGCATATGCAAAGCAGTTAGTCCTTTGAGAGACTGCATTGGTGAGCTCATAGGTGATATAACATGTAATTCAAATCTTGGAAACCTTGCAATGAAAGTCATGGATGATTTTACTTGTTCTTTGTCTTAGGGCATGTAGCAACTTGAAATGATAGGGGATGATAGACCCTATTCATTGGTTCTGGGGATGATGTCCAGTTTAACCAGGTCATTGGGAATGGTGCCCAAATTTACCTATAACAGTCACCTCAAAGGTTGACTCTTGTCATATCATCCCCTCATCTCATTTTTACCCTGAGTAAGCCAATGAAAGTGGGTAGATGTGAGGGGAGAGGTTTGTTGTAACCACATTAATGATGATTGTAAGTGGCTGAACCATATTATTAAAAAGTGACCACGGTTACTTAGTTTAGTTAAGTATGATGAATAAACATGCCATATATAATAGAGTGGTTAACACACATTATACATGGGGCCATGAGTAGTTAGGGTTTTTGATCTCATGAAAATATATATAATGCCAGGTAGCAAGGGAAGCCTCTTCGAGTATTTTGTAATTGAGCTTTGCTCTATTGGAGGTTTCCCCCTCAAAGAGGAATTTGAAAACATGATTTTGTTGTTTATCATAGTAAATTATTCCATATTATTTCATTTCTAGAATTATTTCTCTTGTATTTTATGGCATTCTGATGTTATATGCAAGTTAAGAGCATTGCAGGTGGTATGAGAGTGCTTTCAAGTACTCCAGTCACACCACCAATTTTAGCAAAACATTTTTAGGGTAGAGATGTGTTCTGACATCATTAAACTACAGAGATATGTCATTACATGCATCAAATTGTGGTTGGGGAAGCATACATGCAAGAACTACAAGAGGCGGTCATGTCCGTTGGACTCCCTTGTAACCCTTTTTGGTAATCCTTTAATTAGTGGTGCATTAGACAACACTTGTACATGGAATGCTCTTACACATATCTATGGTATATCAAAAGGACCCCTAGGCTACACCGAAACCAACCTTAGATAAGTTGTTGGTTGTCTTGCTGTTATAATACACCAAGAATAACACTTGTGGAGATTAATCACATGCACCAAGCATAGTTAGGTAGTACGTATAAGGGAAAAATTGATCCTCCCTAGTTGGTTCTCTGAAATATTGGGTTGTGTACCACTATTGGACCCCTACAGTATATTTAGATTTGTAGCACCTGACACTCCTTTCTGCCATATTTCCCTCACTTCTTTTTGTTGGTCATCATATTACTAAAAATTTTGCTATATTGAGAAGTTGGGGTTTGTTTTGCTGTAGTATTGATTAGCCGGGACTGCCAAATTCCTTCACATTTTGCAGTATCTAGAAGTCGGGGTTTCTGCTACCACAATATTTGTCAGTGGGACCACCAAATTCCTACGCATTTTATAGTATTGAAATTTTGGGATTTCTTCCATCAAAATATTGATCAGTTGGGATTAAAAATCCTATTAGAGTTAAAAAAAAAATGGTGGTACCAAAATTTTGCTTGCAAGAGACCTAGCCCATAGGATTTAGAACAATGATCTAATCATAGTGATACCTTCCACCTGTAAGCTTTCATTTTTCATGTAGTCCCAATTTTTTTAGAAGTGCTTTCAAGTGACCGAAATCAATAAACTCCTTGTCTTGCACCCATTGCAACCATACTAATTTTAAGTAAGCAAAAATTTTCACCTAGGAATTTGTATGGTAATTACGAAGGCTCAAGCTATGGAAAACCTCGAGAAAAGGGTTACAAATATTAAAGCATGCTAAGAGTTAAAGATCCAAGACACAGTTACAAAGGCCTTTGAACCCACACAACAACTCATCAAGGCTAAAGACCCAATGGGTGGAACAATGTATATGCCCACTTGGAAGGAGAATCTAGCCACTATCAATATGAGGGGTACCATCATTTCCACAGGGGTCACCAATATTCTAGGAATAAGACACCCAAAATTTACATGCACAAATTTAATGGTTCTAACTCGTCAGTGTGGGTGGCACAGATGGAACAATATTTTCAACTCAATAATATATGGGATGACGCCACCAAATTATATGTGGGATCTCTTTACTTGGACCAAGAATGTTGGAAATGGTGGAAATGGAATTAGAAATGCTACATAGGAAAACTAGTTAGAGTATGTACTCGAAATCCATTTGCACACATTTTTACAAGGAGTCTCACTTTCTAGGTCGCCTCACTAAGCTCAAACTAATAATTTGGTATAGTCCAGGACTTCAACATGGAATTTGAAAAACTAGCTATCCAGAATGAGGGTCTAGGGGATGCCTTTTATGTGGAATGTTTCATCAGTGGCCGCAAGGAAGCCATTTAGGCACATATTTGAATGCATCAACATGCTACTTTGCTAGAAGCTTTCCACAAAGCTTTGGATATAAAAAATTCTATTAATTATCAATCTAGTCATATATAATTTCCATCAAAGGAATGTCCCACCCTTGCTAGTGGCCCCACCCAAATCCTTAAGGTTCAAAAGTTGTCACCTACAGAAATGGCCCAAAGGAGAAAATAAAGACTATGTTGCTATTGTGATGAAAAATATTCACCAGGCCACAAATGCAAGGAATTTTTTTATTCTAGATTGACACTACTGACAATATCCCATCATATGAGGAACCAGAAGTGCCTGGAGAGGGGGAATAAAAACCTAAAATGGCCACTGAAGAAGTAACATATACTAGTACTACACTAGATGAACAAATTATATCACTCCATGCATTAACTGACATTTCTTCTCTAAAAACACTTAAAATTAGAGGATTAATTAAACATAGAACAATGATGGTATTGATTGATAGTGGTAGCACACATAATTTTGTACACAAATGGGTAGTTGAGGTAGTTCATTGTTTTGTGTGGGAAGTATCCTATTTTCAAATCCTAACAATAGATGGAGGGACCATGAAATGTGAAGGACGTTGCAAGAAAATTAAGCTCCAGATGGGGGACTATCACCTTAAAAACCACATGTTTCCCATTGAAATGGGAGGATGTGATATCATCCCCAGAGAAGAATGGCTTAGGAAACTTGGCCCAATTACCATGGATTTCTAGGAAGCTATACACGAGATTCAAGCAGAATGGACACACTCATATGTTGAGGGGCCTCCAGGTAGGTTCCCATACTATCATAAGCTCACATAGAACATAGAAGCACTTAAAAAAGGGCCACAATGTGTTAGTTTCTCAATTAAATGAAATAAAATCCATTGAATCCATCCCTACCACCATTCATCCATATTTTCAACAGGTGTTGGGTCACCACGAATAGGTATTTGAAAAACCCAAGGAGATACTGCCCTCTCGAGGTGAGCATGATCATAGTATTTCTTTGATTCCAAGGTAGCCAACCACCAAAAGTTTGTCCATACTGGTATCCATTCGCATAAAAGAATGAGATTGAAAATATTATTTGGGAGATATTAAAATCATGAGTTATTCATCCCAACACCAACCCATATTCGTCTCCAATGGTCATGGTCTTGAAGAAAGATGGGGAGTGATGCATATGTCCCGAATTTAGGGCCCTCAACAAGCTCACCATCAAGAATAATTTTCACATTCCGGTAGTCGATGGTCTCCTTGATGAACTCCATGGCACCCAATTATTTTCCAAGTTGGATCTCTCTTTGGGCTATCACAAAATCCAAATGAACGAAGCATGAATTCCCAAGAAAACCTTCAAAACCCATGAAGGTCACTATGAATTTTTGGTTATGGAATTTTGTCTCTGTAATGAAACATACACCTTTCAAATTATTATGAATCATTTTATCAAGCCATATCTTATAAAGTTTGTCTTGGTATTTTTTGATGATATACTCATCTACAGTAAAACATGGGAAACACATCTTCAACATGTTGACAAGATATTGCACCTTTTGAAGGATAATAAATTATTTTTAAAAAATTCTAAGCATTATTTTGGAATGGAAGAGGTGGAGTACTTGGGACACATTGTGGGAAGTGAAGGTGTTTGGGTGGATCCCAAAACGATTCAGACAATGCAAGTTTAGAAACAACCTAATACCTTCAAGAGTCTATGGGGATTTTTGGGCCTAATGGGCTAGTATTGTAAATTTAAAAAAATTATGAATGCAATTCCAAAATTTTAACGAATATTCTCAATAAAAATGCATGTCTCTGCACATACACAACTCAATATGCCTTCCTGGATCTCAAACAAGCCATGTGCTCAACCCCTTTGTTGGCGCTCCCAGATTTCACCAAACCATTTGTGGTCTAATGTAATGCCTCAAAAACCGAAATTGGAGCAATATTAACACAAGCAGGTAGACCACTAGCCTTCACAAGCCAACAATTAAGTGGTAGGAATTAGGGTCAATTTCCTTACAAAAAGGATATGATGGAAATCCTACATGTAGTAGATACTTTCCCACCATACTTGCTCGAGCGAAGTTTCCAGATCCAAACTAACCATAATAGTTTGAAGTATTTCTTGGAGAAATAATTATCCTCTCCACAAAAAATAAATGGCTTACAAAAATGTTGGGCTATGACTATGAGATAGTTTATAAGAAGGGTCAAGACGATTTTGTGGCTAATTCCTTGTTTAGACAATTTGAGGAGGACGACACCCTCTTATCACTATATTTTCCCATACCGTCTTTGATTAAGGAGGCACATAACGAATGGTTTACTCATCCATATATTTCCCAAATAATAAAAATGTTACGAGGGGATCCTTACCCCTTAATGGGTTATACTTGACAGGAAGATATTTTTTGATATAATAATTTTGTGGTTCTCTCCCCTCACTCCACACCCAAATGATGCATTTTAGTGGAGCTACACTCCTCAACCATTGCGGACCATTCCAAATTTTAGAAAAATTATGCTCATGCATCTCGCTCCTTCTTTTGGGTTGGGATGAAATGAGACATTCTTATATTTGTAGCTGAATGTGATGTCTTCCAGCGGAAAAAAGGGGAAACATTGAAGACACGAAGAAGCTTACAACCGTTGCCGATACCTATTTCTATATGGATGGATGTTTCCATGTAATTCATTACAGGTCTACCTAAATCAGACAAGTTCTTTATCATGGTGGTAGTTGACCGCCTCTCCAAATATGCCCATTTTGGTGCTTTACCACACCCATTTTATCCAAATTTGGTGGCTCAAGTATTCATGGATTAAATTTTCATATTTCATGGCATGCCTACTTCTTGTCTAATTGAGATCCCAACTTCACTAGAAAATTTTGGAAGGAGGTATTCAAGCTACATGGAACGAAACTCCAAATGAGTACAACATATCACCCCTAGATGGTTGGTAACATTAAAGCAGTAAACAAATGTTTAGAGACCTACCTGAGGTTCTTTTCTTCAGAAAAAAAAATCAATGGGTACTGTGGTTACCTTTAGAAAAATGGTGGCACAATACTAACTATCATGAAAAAACCACGATGACACCGTATGAGTAAGTGTATGGCCATCTCCCACCTTCGCTAAATTATTATCTTCCAGGATCTTCCAAAGTGCAGGTAGTGGATCAGTTGCTTCAAAACCATGCCACCACTCTCACTCTTCTGAAGGATAGTCTCCATCAAGATAAAAAATGAATGAAGAAAAAGGATGACCGACTTCACTCCAAAAGGTATTTTCATGTGGGTGACCAAGTGTTTATTCGAATCTAGACTTATAAGTAGGCATCTCTCAAAGAAAATAGATGTCAAAAATTATTTCCAAAATTTTATGGGCCTTATCTAGTGATTCAGTGTAATTACTTATTCACCTACAAAGTTTCCTTTCCAACTACTTCAAAAATCCACCTAGTCTCTCATGTCTCTTGCCTCAAGAAAGTAGCGAGACACAGTTGCGAGGTTTAGACCACACTACTAGAATTGGTCGAGGAAGGTTCTCTTTGGTTTTGACCAGAACTAGTACTAGATTCATGGGAAAGGAATCTTCATGGCCACAATATCAAGGAAGGCCTGGTTCAATTGAAATACACCTTACCAGAAGATGCGACATGGAAATAAAAAATATTCTCCAACAATTTTCGCAGCTCCAACCTTGAGGATAAGGATACTTCTGAAGGTGGAGGGCATGGTTACGGTCGACCCCTAACTCATTTGTTAATGTAATAGGCCAAAGGGGTCACACAAGAGTAATTTTTAGTGATTTTAGTAAATAAATACCATAAGTAGTTAATCACATTAATGATGATTGTAAGTGGTTGAATTGTATTATAAAAAGGGACCACAATTAGTTAGTTTAGTTAAAGATGATGAACAAATGGGCCATAAATAATATATACAATGGTTAATCCAAATTATGCAAGGGGCCTCAAGTAATTATGGTTTTGGATCTCATGATACTATATATAGTCCAAAATAGCAAGGGGAGTCTTGTATAGTATTTTTTAATTGAGCTATGCTCTGTTGAAGGTTACCCCCTCGAAGAGGAAAGAGAAAATTATTTTCTACTGCTCATAATAAAATATTTCCATTTTGTCTCATTTTTGGCATGATTTCTTTGGTATTTTTTGGCATTCTAATGTTATCTGCAAGTTAAGAGAATTACAAATAGTCAAATCCATATGTCTCAATCTCAAATGGTTTTTTTAGTTCTAGCAAAGTGAGGACTAGTACGAAAAAGAGATGGTGTTTGAAATATTTAAATGATTTATGTTGGGACTTTGGTTAGGAAAAATTTGCTTAACTCCACCATTTCTCACTTGAATTAAGGGCCAAGCTATATGAGAGACTCCAAGTTACATGAAATTTTGGTAGAAGCTAGAAAGGCCCAAGAAACTATAGAGCTCTTTAAGAGTAATCAGTGTAGGATAATATTGGATGAATTGGATCTTAGGCTGGGACCACATGCACCCCATGTTCATCCAAATTTTATTCCAAATACTATTTTTTTTGCATGACAAATGAGCATTTCTCTAGATTGGCATACACCTTGTGTTGTTGTAGAGTGCTAAGGACCTGTTAAGAGTGTCACAAAATTGCCACCCAAGTTCAAGTTGTAAATTATAATTTCATCCGAAGATACAACCAAAGAAGATTATACAAATTATTGTATAATATCAACCATCATCCTCATGAATATTTCTAGAGAAATATTCAAGCAAAAAGGAACGACCAACCACTCAAAATGGCCTTGTTTATATTTTAAGGTTATATTCCATGCATCAATTTATTCAATTGGAATTTGGCGGTAGCTTAACTTAAGAGTAATCTTAAAAAATATCTTGTCACCCTTAAGTTTATCAAGAATATCATCAATCTAGGAGATCGGTTATATATTCTTTCTAGTGATTTTTTTAGGGATCTATAATCAATATAGAGTCTCCATGTCCCATCCTTCTTCTACACCAAAACACTTGGGCTCTTTCAAGGTGAGGGGCTTGGCTAAATGTGGCCCTTAAGTGAATGAGATCATGAATATGATGTTTTAATAATTCTCTAGAAGAGACTCAGGTTAAAAGTTCATGTAATAAAAGTTAATAAAGGAAAAAATAAGACCACGGTTAAGGGAAACTTATTCCAAGCTGAATGCTGGGCAAGGTATCCTAGTGGGAATCACTTGATGTATTTATGGCTAAGGGGAAATTGGTAAAGGAAACGACTAAGGATTTAAAAAGGGAAAAAGTATTTTTGGCATATTTATTTATGATTATAAATTAAATTAGGAGAAAATAAAGGTGAAAGGTCACAGGTTGCACGTGAGGAGAAAAATGAAGGAAAATAATGGAAAATTGAAGAAATTAAAGGCCTAATCGATAAAAATACCTAAGAGCATCCATTGGCAATATTTTTTCAGTTCATTTTCAGAATTAGTCTCAGAAAGGAGAAGAACACCAAGAAGAGAAACATATCAAGCAAGCAAAGGAAGGAAAAGCAACCAAAGGAAGGACATGAAAATGAAGTGAAAGCAAAGATAAAGCAAGGAAAGGTCGGAACAATTAAGCTTCAACATGTATACTTGCAAGTATCAAATTGCATGTATGATTTCCTAGCTAATTTTGACATGCATGGTATGTGCATGTTGATAATTGGTTCTTTTTTGTCGGTGGCATGGTTTTGTCAGGTTTTGATTGTGGTTTTCAGCCTTGCCTTTCTATTTCTAGATAGCCATGGTGTGATGGGATTTTTCTCCATTTTGAGCTTTGGAATTTTTGGAAGGTGTCAAAATCTAAGGTAGAGGTGGTCTTAGGAAAATTCCCAAAGGTTGGTGGAGAAAAGAAAATTCCTCAAGGTTAGTGAAGGAATCTGGAGGCATTCCAAGCTCGGTTTGGTTTTGTGATCTCAAGGCCAGTTTAGGTCAGATCACGGTATGGTGATGGTGGAGGTGGTTTAAGCTCTGGATTCCATTGTATTTTTGGATTGTTTTATCCCATGAGATCCCACATTCATGCTTGGACTATGGAACGAGAGTGACTGGCTGAAAGAAATATTTGGTTTACCCATGTCTATGGTTAGGTGGTACGTGGAAGTCCCGAACCTAGTTGGATCTTGCCTATGTTTAATGAAAGATAAGTTATATTTATTTTGATTGGTAAATTTACTTATTATTATGTGGCTTTAATGGTTGTTATCTTATGGTTATTTATATTTTTATATGCTGGTTATAAGCATGGATATATGATTGGTTTTATTCAAGGCTCTTTTCATGTTTTTACTTGTAACTTAAAGAATAATGGATGCAATACTAATTGATGTTAAGAAAACCAATGGGAGAGGGTGATGACCCTTATCGTTAAGTATCATATGATTTTTCAGTCCCTTATGCTTAGACTTGCATTCATGACATGTAGGTTTCCTATCTACCAAGTGTTTAACGAAATTCCAGTCCCAGTTGGGGATGGTCAAGTCTAGTCCTAGTTTCAGTTTTGGTTTATAATCATTGTAGTCATGTATTTTATGAGTTCTGACAGTTATATGTATTTATGGGTAGAGGCTTAGCCCCAAACCTGGAAAATAAATTTAAATTGCGTAGTCATTGGCACAACATTTAGTAGAAAATTATGTAGTTGCATGGAGTTAGGCCTATGGGAGCGACTGCGGCTTTCCAGTTGCATGGAGATCTTGGAAAGGGATTGACTGGGGCTCTGCCTTAGGGAAAATTTAAGTTGGTTTAGGGGATGGACACCTAGAGGGGTTGGGTTAATCTTGGATGGTCCTCAAGCACTTGAGGGAAGTCAGTAAGGTCTATTTGTTCGACTCCATTTCCTTAATGTCACCTCGGAGGTTGAGTCTTGTCATAAAAACCCCTCCTCTCATGTTTACCACTGGTAATACAGTGAAAGTGGGTAGATGTGATGGGAGAGGTTCATTATAGGTGGTGTCAGATCAGGTTGCACTCTCTTTGGTGAAAATCTGATGTTGTCAAGGTCATGGTTTTCATGCATGAGGTTAGGGTATATAGTTGGTATGGTCATGCATGATGGTGTATACTGATATGTTGTTATATGGATATGTTTATGATTATACATGTACATGTTAATGTGGGCTAATCTTACAGATGAGATAATCCTCCCCTGAACATCAATGAGGTATGGATTTTATTTTGGTATATATTTGGTTTATCTGACATGATATACTTGCAGGAATAAGAGAATCAAGGATGATAATAAAAAAGGTAGACTATAGTTCTCGTGACTCAATTGGGTAGTAAGGAGATCAACAATCTCTTGATGTAGCAGATACATTAAGGATCATGAGGGAAAAGATCAAAATTTGTAAGGAAGATAATGACAGGTTGGTTGAGGCTTAGGAAATACTTGCAAGGGCTCAGGAAAAGCAAATAGAGGTCAATGTAGTGATTCTTCAGAGCTTGTTAGAGTTTCAGAAATAGGGACAGATGGGGAAAAGTCAAGATCAAGAGGAAAATACTAATGGATCCTATGGTAGCAAGTCTCAGTCCATATACGGGCTGGATAGAGGGGACATAGTTTAAGGTGGCAGATCATTGGACAAAACTGACTAGAGGACTATTATGTATGTGCATCATTCTAGTTTCTCTTCTAGGATATGCTATATTCAATAACTATTATGTTGGTTAGGAGTGCCTTTTTAAGTTAGGTCGAGTTGTTATGGTCAAATAAAGTCATGAAATTGATTAAATTTCATGTTTGGTATATAGTCCTAAAGGGTTTAAGTGGTTATCAGTCATGTGACTAAGGTCTTGTCATAGGTAAAATTCAAAATTCTGAATGCATGAGGTTAATTAAGTCACTTTTTGACACTTGGAACATTTTACCTGAGTCCATAGCATTTTTGGTGCAAAATAGGTTGTTTTCACTACAAACTCACTTGACATTTCGTAGCGAATATGTCATCCCACTAACTGAATTCGATACAAACTTACATTTTTCTGCTAGTGGTGAGGTGATCAGTGTGATGCCATCTTTTAGTGGTTAGAGGTCAGTTTTTCATCATGTGCATATTTGTTATGAGTCATCATTCGATGTATTTCATACTTGGAAATAATCACACCACCATCATTCCATTTTCCCTCCCACTTTTCTTTCCTAATTTTGCCTTCATCCATTTGAGTAAAAACAATTACTTTTCGATCCTTGTGAGTTGCTCGATCCGTTGCTAGCAATTTTCACTTATAGCTTTTGTCTAGCTTCTGTCTTAGGTTAGTTTCCACCTTTGTCAAACAAGCAAATTTCTTTCTTATACAATTTTTGCAGGTGTCAAGATTTGAAGCAAGGAAACACTATATTGGAGAGGATGGCTTCACATAAGAAGACCAACAAAGGAGGCCCTGTAGTTAAATATGAGCATATGGACCTGAAACTGGTTATGGAGGATCCAAGTTTTTCACAAGCCTTCACATATTCTGGCTACATTAGATTTTGTCAAAAGCTGCAGGGGTACCATGCACAAGTCTCCAAATATTTTGCCGTCAACCTTGTTAGCATAGCTTCAAAGGTTGGTATATTGAATTTCATAGTTTCCCTTGAGACCATTGCTCAAGAAACATAAATTCCGAGGTATGTGGAAGAATGGTTCAAGGCCACCGGGTTCAAAGTTTAGAATTGCGATGAGTTTTTGAATTAGGAGGATATAGGAGTTGATATGAACTCAGGTATACCCAGGAGTTTCCTTAAGGAGAAGTACTCAAATCTGTTGATGGTAATCCAAAAGTATTCTACATGAGAGGGTAGATTTCATGTGATCTGCCAGTATCATTTCAGGCTCTTACTCCACTTCACAGGTAAACAACTCCTAGATCTTCATTTTTTCTATTCAGAAGCTTATATAAGATGTATAATAAAGTGAAATCCAGACCTGAGAGTAGTGACACATCCATATTTCATCATGTATTAATCAAGTTGTTGGTTATGTAAGAATTGAAGAAATTGAATAGGGATTGGGCTACCTTTTTGTTTTTAAGTGGTTATGATGTAGATGTGATTACTCCAAATAAGATACCCAAGTCAAAGACAAGCACTCCCAAGAAGGATAAAGAGCCCATAGCTGTAGCAGAGGTTGGACCCGAGGAATAAGTGCAACCTATAACAGAGCCCATGGAGGTGGAGTTTGAACATTTGTAAGAAACAATGGAACCTCAGCCAACACGTACAAGCAACAAGCTCAAAACTGATACAAGGGATCATAGGAGAATCGCCAGGAGTAAAAAATAAGGAAAGGGTAAACTTGAAGAGATTCTGCATACCAATGATATTGAAGAGACCCCCGTGGTAAAACCTGTAGAGATTAAAGGTACAAAAATGAAGAAGAAGGGTCTCACTGCAAAAAAGCTTGATTTCTCCAGTGAGGATTCAAGTTTTGTCTTCAAGCCTAGGAAACCTTTCACTAGGTAAAAACTCTCAAAGGGAGGTAAGAATGATAAGATGCATAAGGAGACAAAAAAGAAGAAGCAACTCATTGTGGAAGAGATCATTGAGTTATCCCCAGCTGAAGCAAAAATCACCAAAACCAAGAAAGGCAAAGAGAATTTCCAAGAGAAGTCTGAAGTGGAGCTTCTTAGAGAGAAACATAAAGAAGCCATAGATGAGGTCTTAGAAACCAAGCTAGAGTTGGAGGATTTTAAACAAGAAAGGAAGGAGTTGACAGATTTCAAGAAGGAAGTCAACAAAAAATCAATTTTTATGATAAAGTAGTAGAAAGGTCAAAGAAAATGCTAAAAATAACACTACCCTTGCACAGGATGATGAAGCACACCATGAGGAGAAACAAGCGGCTGCAGGAAGAGAGGAGAACACTACAAAATCAAGTCAAAGAGTTAGAAATTTGAATGGAAATGGTGCAGACATAGTTAAAGAAAAAAGGCTTGAAAATTTTAGTGGTGGATGAACCTTGTTGGAATTATGATGTAATATGTTGTCCTTGATGGCAACCTACTCGATGAAGTTTTACTTGATGGAAACCTATTGATTATTTTCCTTTTGATAGAAACCTATTTGTTAAAGATGTAAAAATGATGCTTGTCTAAGTCAGTTCATATGTGATAGAGAAAGGAATTCCAGTAGGTGCTAGAGAAATTAAACATGAAATATTTCTCAATGTATATGCAAGTTTGATGAAGGAAACCCACGTACATACGCTACTTGGTATACAGGAAACCCGCGTATACATCCAAAATTAGTGTATATGAAATTTTTAAGAAGAAAAGTCACGTGTACACGCGTGTATGAAGAAGCCAAGTCACATGCCTTTTGCACTCTAAAATTATGATACAAGAGGGAATTACCATGGTATTAGCCCACATTATTGAGCATTGTATTGTCTATTTGATTCCATCCAATAATACCATCAGAATTTGTGTGGTTTTGGATCATGGTATTGGTAAAGGCTAAACCTATATAAGGAGAAGAATATCATAGTGCAAGGTGTGTGCATGTGTAAGGGCGGTTATTGAATACTTCTCTCTGAATTATATCTGCATGGGACGAACTCTGTTTTATTGGTAGATCTAAATCTATGATGCTCCCTTGGATACAATGATGGACTAGGATCTCTAGAACTGGAATGAATCTGTACTTGCATGATCTAATTATGAGATGTTTGGATCTGTGACCTGGCGCATGTTTTCTGAAGTGAAGTAAATAAATCTGGGTAAGTTTATAGATATGCATATTTTTGCAGTAATAACATTTACAGATTTATACGCTAGTTTGTCACAGTGAAAGTGCGTATACACGCAACTTTGTCTCAGCAAAAGCACGTATGGAAGTCAAGGTTTTCTGAAGCTTGTTAGAGAGGTTATCTATTTATTGCTGTTGTGTTTCTGCTATCTATCAATGAAGTCTTCATGTAGATCTGGGTTGTTTGAATACTGTATATGCTGCTAACTTGAATATTTACAAATCTAATCAATGAGTGAGTAAATATGTTTAATGATGACTGACTGATTAAGGGTTCTGTAATACTGAAAAGAAATCTATCTGAAAGCCTCAGATCTGGTTCTAAGACTGATCATATTCTGTAAATTCAGTATTATCATACCTATACGCACGTTTGTGTGAAGGAAAGCGCGTATACACGTAGGACCAGTAAAGTGAAGTAGCTATGTAGTTTAAGATATTGAATGATCAAGATTGAGATTGATTCTGCACACTGATTCTGAAATCTAGGTTTATTACTATATTCTGGTTACAGTGATCTCAATATTCTGATTGAAGTTTGGGTTAATGTTATTATTGATGATATTTATGCTGATTTGTGTTGAAGCTGTGGGATCCAATGTGAAAATTGATGAAACGTGGTCTGTAGTGGTTCTGAGGGTTGAAGCCTTTAGTGTGGAAGTAGAATATTCATACCAGTAGAAGCTGGTGTTCTGATCAGGGGGTTGAAGCTCCCTTCCAGTAGTGGCTGGTAAACGACATCAAGGGGTTGGAGCTCCCTTATAGTAGAAGATGGAGAATGAGAGAAGGTTGCAGCCTTTTGCAGGTAGATGTTTATGTATCGATACGAGTTTGCATCAGTACAATATTGTAAGCAGTTTTCCATATAATAAATATTGAAGACAGAGACGACAATAGTGGTGGTTTTCTCCCGAATTGGGTTTCCACCTTAAATATTGTTGTTCATGTGTGATGCTCTTGTGTGATGATTTATTCTGTTATTACTGCACATATTTACTGCTTAACTATATGATGCATAACTGATAAATTGGGTTAAAGAATGTTTCTGAAAGTTTATCTAACAATAAATTTATCTCAGTATACACAAGTTTCTGTTAGTGTATTCGCGTACATATGCTAGTTTGGCTAATCAAAGTCGCGTAAAGAAATCAATAAGAGAAAAGTAAAATATTGTGATTATTGAAAATACTGATTCACCCCCCCCTCTCTGTATTTTTCCCAACAATTGGAATCAGAGCAGGTACTTCTGAAGAATCTTAATCACTAGATGGAAGATCAGCTAAGATGAGAAATCAATATGGGACAACATCTATGAGGCCTCCTCTCTTCAACATAAACAATTTAGTCTTCTGGAAGACAAGGACAAGATCCTATCTTCAGTCTCTTGGAGCAGATGTATGGGCTATAGTTGAAGGAGGTTATCAATACCCAGCTTCAGTTCCAGCAGATCCAGCCGCAAGAAAGAACTATGAAACCAATGCAAAAGCAGTCAATGAATTATTGGGAAGTTTGACTGAATCAAAATTTGTCAAATTCATGAAGTTGAATACAACAAAGGAGATATGGGACAAAATCATTCTGAGTTATGAAGGTGATGCCAAGGTAAAAAGTGCTAAACTCCAAACTCTCAGAATTCAATATGAAAAACTCAAAATGCATAATGGGGAAAGCATTGCTGGTTTCTTTTTACGTCTAGATGATATTGTAAATCGTATGAGAAATCTGGGTGAAACCATAACTGACACTACTCTAGTAGAAAATATTTTAAGATCGCTAACTCCAAAATTTGAGTCAAAAGTGTCTGCTATTGAAGAGAATTAGGATTTACAAACTCTTATTATTGTTCAACTTCTTGGGATTCTAACTGCATGTGAAATGAGGAAAGGAGGTCCATTTGAAGTCAAAGAAGCTGTGTTTAGAGCTGCTGCAAAAAGAAAGGAAGTAGAAGAACAAGAAGGATCAAGGTATGTTTTAGAAGAAGATGAGATAAATTTTGTAAATAAGCTACAACTTGGCACTGGAAGGTTCAGAGGTAAGCTTCCTTTTAAATGTTTTTCTTGTGGAAGAGTTGGTCATTATGTTGCTAAATCTCCCCATAAATATAATCATGAAAAGGGAAAGGAAGTGGCAAAAGGAAATAAGAAACAATTTATCAATAGAAAAATCTATTATACTCATGAAGATAGTGATGGTCTATCAAATAGTGAAGGAGAATCTGATCAAGATATTAGACTGCTCATGGCTTTTGAAAAAGACTCGAGTGAGGCTAAAGATACTTTTATGGATGCATTAGAAGAAAATGATTTTATTGAAGGAATAAATCATCTCAAAATATGTTTGGAAGAAAATAAAATTTCCATAGAGACTCTAAAGAATTAACTTATAGAAAAGGAGAAGCACAATGAGAAATTAGAATATGAAATAGTAAGTCTAAGAAAGGAAATTCAGAAAGTGAAAACTTTAAATCTTAGATTTTCTAAAGGATCTGAAACCTTAGATGAAATTATCAAGGTACAATGATCTCCTCTTGTAAAGACAGGTCTTTGATATATGAGAGAATCCTCTCAGTCTTCAGCACCAAGCTATCTAAATGCAGCTAAATCTAGCTAGCAAAATTTTGTCACTCAGAAAAAGAACAAAGATACTACCGAGGTAAAGCATGACCACTTCAATTCAAGGAAGAAAAATAATAGAAATATCAATCAACAGGTAAACATAAATAGAAGGTTTCATGATCACAAGAATTTCTTCTTTAAAAGACAATGTTTCTCATGTCATAATTTTGGTCATAAAACTGTACAATGTGTTGCATACAAAACCGTCATGACCAGAGAAGCTAGAAACCTAAGAAATGAGACTGGAGTAAAGAAGAATACTTACAAAAAAAATTCTCCCCTTCAAGGTGAAATTTAATTTTCTTATTGCAATAACTTTGGACATGAAGAATATGAATGCAGAAGAAAACTTCAACCAAAATAATATATACCCACAAATTCCAAGGTATGGAGAAATAAGGACTCACAGGTTGAAAGCTATGGCATAGCGTTATTTTCAGAAGGTGAAGAAAATCAATGGTACATTGATAGTGGATGCTCAAAACACATGACAAGTGATAAAAATAAACTTCTTTCATATAATTCATTATAGAAAGAAAAGAATGTTACTTTTGGAAATGACTCTCCTGCAATCATTACGGGTAAAGGTTCTATGTTTCTAAAAGAAAAGGTTAAAGCTAACAATGTTATGTATGTGGAAGGGTTAAAGCATAACTTTTTGAGTGTAAGCAAAATGTGTGATCAAGGAAATGAAGTTGTCTTTAGTTCAAAAGAATGTGTAGTACGTGAACTTGACACGGGAAAAACAGTAATAAAAGGAACTAGAACACCAAGAAATCTGTATATATTGAAAGGTGGCCAAGAGCAATGCTATTTAGGTAAATCTACAGAAAATTGGTTATGGCATAGAAGATTGGGACATTTGAGCTTCTCTCAAATAAGAAAATCTAGTAGACTCAAAGTTGTTCGTGATCTTCCCAGCATCACTCTGCCTAAAAGTACCATATGAAAATCACACCAATTTGGTAAGAAAACCAGGGTGCAATTCTATGCCAAATAAGGATCAGAAAGTAAGCCTCTTGAACTTATACATACTGATCTACGTGGTCTTTTAAGGAAAAAGTCACCTCGTGGAGAACAATACTATATTTTATTTATTGATGACTTCTCTAGAATAAGTTGGATCGGTTTACTAAAACATAAAGATGAAGCATTTGAAAAATTTAAGATCTTCAAAGCTTTGGTTGAAAATTAATTAGATATAAAAATTAAATGTCTTAGATCTACCCAAGGAGGAGAATATATAGCATATGAATTATTTGATTTCTGTGAACATCATGGCATAAAAAGACAGTTTTCTGTAGCTGGAACCCCACAACAAAATGGTGTGGTATAAAGAATGAATAGAACATTTCAACAGATGGCTCGTGCTATGCTTGATGAATATGGAACTCTCGATACCTTTTGGGGAGAAGCAACACATACTGCTGTAAATATTCTTAACAAGGCTCATGTTCGTGTGAACAATGATAACACTCCTTATCATCTTTGGTATGGTAATCTTCCCATTGTAAAGAATTTTAGAGTTTTTGGAAGCAAATGTTTTATCAATAAAAATGATGAAAAACTTGGTAAGTTTGAGCCTAGAGCAGATGAAGGAATATTTCTTGGTTACACTTATAGAAGTAAAGCATATAAATGTTACAATAAAAGACTTCGGAAGATTGTTGAATGTGTTTATGTTGTAATTGACGAGTCTCTCACATCTCCTAAAAGGGAAATAACAACAACAAATGAAGAAGATGATGATGTATATTTTCCCTCATCTAATACCAACAATATAGAAGGAGAACCTAATGAAGCATCAGAAGAAGATATATCTGAAAAGGCTCCATCCAGATATGTTCAAAAGAATCATCCAGAATATCAAATTCTTGGAGAAAAGGGATTAGGTGTCCAAAAAAAGAAGAACTCTTGTAGGATCCCCTAGATATTTGGCATTCTTATCCACTATTGAACCACATAATGTAAATCACGCTAGTAAAGATGAATGTTGGATTCAAGCCATGAATGAAGAACTTGATCAGATTGAAAATAATCATACTTGGGAATTGGTTCCAAGACCTCACGATAAAAATTTTATTGGAACAAAATGGATATTCAAAATCAAGTTAAATGAAAATGGAGATGTTATTAGAAACAAAGCTAGACTTGTTTGTAAAGGGTATGCAAAACAATAAGGTATATACTTTGAAGAAATATTTTCTCCTGTAGCCAGACTTGAAGCCATAAGAATGTTTCTTTCTTTCTCAAGTTTTCAACGATTCAAAATTTATCAAATGGATGTAAAATCTGCTTTCCTCAATGGTGATCTAGAAGAAGAAGTTTATATAGAACAACCAGAAGGATTCATTATGGGAAATGATGAAAAACTTGTTTGCAAAATTAAAAAAATTTATATGGTCTCAAACAGGGTCCTCGGGCATGGTACTATCGCCTTGAAAAATATCTTCAACAATAGGGCTTCACAAAGGGATCTACTGACAGTAACTTATACACAAAAATTGAGAATGATAAATTATTAATTATTTTTGTGTATGTTGATGACATCATTTTTGGAAGTAATGAAGAGTCCATGAGTCAAAAATTTGCTTCTATTATGCAGCAAGAATTTGAAATGTCATTACTTGGGGAACGAATATATTTTCTTGGCTTACAAGTGCAATAAGAAAAAAATAGCATATTTCTATCACAAGCAAAATATCTCAAGCAAATTTTGAATAATTATGGGATGGAAGAGTGCAAACCTGTGAGTACTCCAATGGTAACTGGATGTAACCTCAGTTCTCATGATGATTCTCCCATGTATAGATCCATGATTGGAATTTTGCTTTCTTTAACTGGGACAAGACCAGACATTATGCATGCAGTTGATATTGTTGGACGATTACAAGCTAATCCAAAAGAGTCTCACCTTCAATCTGTAAAGATAATATTCAACTATCTACAAGGGACTCAAGAATTTGGTCTATGGTATCCAAAGAATGCTGATCTCACTCTTCATGCTTACACAAATTCGGATTGGGCTGAAAATGTTGATGATTGAAAAATCACTAGTGGTGGTGCATTCTATATGGGGCCCCAATTAGTATCTTGCTTCAGCAGGAAACAAAGTTATATTGCCTTATCTACAATGGAAGCAGAATATGTGGTTGCTGCATCATGTTGCGCACAAATTATTTGGATGATGTAGATATTAGAAGATATTAAAATCAAATGTTCACCTCCCATCTCCATTCTATGTGATAATACAAGTGCCATTAGTATTTCAAAAAATTCTGTTATGCATTCCAAGACCAAGCACATTCCTATCAAGTATCATTTCCTACATGAACAAGTGCTTGAACAAAAGGTTAAATTAAAGTATGTTCCCTCCAAAGAACAAGTTGCAGATATATTTACTAAACCTCTTCCCAGGGAAGCATTCGAATATTTTAGACAGAAGCTGGGAGTTGTCTCTAACTCTCTTATCAAATATGCTTAATTACAGAAGATTAAATTCGGTATGTTGGTTTCATAAAGGCGAATTGTGTATATACGCGAGTTTCTGTGCATAAATCCGCGTATGGTTTTTGCTGACAGAAATTCTCTGGGTCAGCTTTCAGAATAGTCTATGGTGCTGTTGGGTAATCTATGTTGTTGTTTCAGTATTCATCTTACTGCACCTTTCTTTGATATTTATCTCCTTGATAAAGATGATTTGATGAATTGGTTGTTGAAGGTGTTCAGGATGCACAAGTCTAGGGGGAGCACCTGCCTTGTTGAAAAGGATGCATTGTTGGCATTCTGATTGGTTGTTGTGTTATGATCTCTTGTTTGAGATTATTTGGTCTTGATTATACAAATTCATATCTGTTATTTGATGAAAAGGTCATGTTGAGACCTATGATGTAAATTTGTTATATTCAGTCATGTAAGGACTTATTCAATTTTGTAAACCCACTTGGTTGGGTAGTTGAGTCAAATATGTAATTCCGCTTGGTTGGATCATTGATGTAAGTATGAGTCCTTGGTGATAGAATGGTCATACTCAGTTGAGTTATAGAGTCATGTAATTAATTGAAAAATATGTATAAATATTTAGCATGAACTTAGGGGGAACATGGTCAATAAACTGCACATAAGATCTGCAGAGCTCTTCTTTCTACAAGGAAAGAGAAAACTTGGTTTTGTATTGATCCGTCCTTTTCCCTTAATGTCAAAGGGGGAGAGTAACTTCGTGTTTGAATAATAATGTTTATGATTGATGTATCTATCAGATATCCACATGTTGTGGTGATCAAACACCAACATGGTTTCCATCAAGTACAAAGGGGGAGATTGTTGTCATTATGATGTAATATGTTGTCCTTAATGGAAACCTACTCGATGAAGTTGTCCTTGATGGAAACCTATTTGATGATTTGCCTTTTGATAGAAACCTATTTGTTAAAGATGTAAAAATGATGCTTGTACAGGTCAGTTCAGATGTGACAGAGAAAGGAATTCCAGTAAGTGCCAGAGAAATGAAACATGAAATATTTCTCAATGTACACGCAGGTTTGATGAAGAAAACCCATGTACATATGCTACTTGGTATACAAGAAACCCGCATATACATCCATAATTAGTATATACGTAGTTTTTATGAAGAAAATTTGCATATACACGCGTGTATGAAGAAGCCAAGTCGCATATACCTTTTGCGCTCTAAAATTATGATACCAGGGGGCATTACCATGGTATTAGCTCAAATTATTAAGCACTATATTGTCTATTTGATTCCATCCAAGAATACCATCGAAAGTTGTGTGGTTGTGGCTCATGGTATCGGTAAAGGCTAAACCTATATAAGGAGAAGAAGATCATAGTGCAAGGTGTGTGCATGTGTAAGGGAAATTATCAAATACTTCTCTTTGAAGTATATCTGAATGGGATGAAATCTTTTTTATTGATAGATCTGAATCTATGATGCACCCTTGGATACAATGATGGATCAAGATATCTAGACCTGAAATGAATATGTACTTGCATGATCTAATTATGAGATGTTTGGATCTGTGACCTAGCGCATGTTTGCTGAAGTGAAGTAAAGAAATTTGGGTAAGTTTATAGATCTGCATATTTATGTAGTAATAACATTTACAGATCTATATGTTAGTTCTTCATAGTGAAAGCGTGTATACATGCGGCTTTGTCTCAGCCAAAGAGCGTATGGAAGTCAGAGTTTTTTGAAGCTTGTTGGAGAGGTTATCTATTTATTGCTGTTGTATTTCTACTGTCTGTTAATGAAGTATTCATGTAGATCTGGGTTGTTTGAATACTGTATATGCTGCTAAGTTGAATATGTACAAATTTGATCAATGAGTGAGTAAATATGTTTAATGATGACTGACCGATTAAGGGTTCTGTAATACTGAAAATATATCTGACTGAAAGCCTCAGATCTGGTTCTGAGACTGATCATATTCTGTAAATTCAATATTATTATATCTATTTACAGGTTGCTATGAAGGAAAACGCATATACACCTGAGATCAATAAAGTGAAGTAACATATGTATTTTAAGATAATGAATGATCAGGGTTGAGATTGATTCTGCATACTGATTCTAAAATCTGGGTTTATTACTGTGTTATGGTTACAATGATCTCACTGTTCTGATTGAAGTTTGGGTTAAGGTTATTATTGATGATATTTATGTTGATTTGTGTTGAAGCTGTGGGCTCCAATGTGAAAATTGATGAAACGTGGTCTGTAGTGGTTCTGAGGGTTGAAGCCTTCAATGTGGAAATAGAAGCTTCCTGCTAGTAGAAGTTGGTGTTCTGATCAGGGGGTTGAAGCTCCCTTCCAGTAGTGGCTGGTAAACAAGATCAGGGGGTTGGATCTCCCTTCCAGTAGAAGCTGGAGAACGAGAGAAGGCTGCAACCTTCTGCAGGTAGATGATTGCATACTGATATGAGTTTGCATCAGTACAATATTGAAAGAAATTTTCCATATAATAAATATTGAAGAAAAAGACAAAAAAAACGATGGTTTTATCCTGAATTGGGTTTCCACCTTAAATCTTGGTGTTCATGTGTGATGCTCTTGTCTGACGATTTATTCTGTTATTGATGCACATATTTACTGCTTAACTATAATATGCATAACTGATAAGCTGGGTTAAAGAATGTTTTTGGAAGTTTATCTAACAATACATTTATCTTAGTATACACAAGTTTTTGTTAGTGTATCTGCATACATACGCTAGTTGGGCTAATAAAAGTCGCCTATAGAAATGAGTAAGAGAAAAGTAAAAGATTGTGATTATTGAAAATACTGATTCACGCCCCCCCCCACCCCCCCTGAGTATTTTTCCCAACAAACCTACTGTAGATGAACTTGCTGTGGATGAACCTGCTGACCCTTGAGGAGAAAAAGACATGTTTTCAGTTAATTTTGTTTTAGGATGACCCCTCTCATCATTTCACATAGCATTGGACAGTTTTTGGAGGTAAGAAGTGGAAATTTCAAATTCTGGAAAATATCCGGCAAGTTCGTAGCGTACTCCAGGCTAAACGCTGTGTTTTCACTATGAACACACTGAAGATTATTTTATGCTATAATTTCCAAAGTTTGTAATAAGAGGAGTGGGTAAAGGCATGTATTTAAGTATATTTTCCTAATGAAGACACTCCAATGAGCATAGAAGTCATAATGGTTGCAGAAATTTCCAAATGGAAAATGCTACAGACTCTTCGCTACAAACTTGCCTTAAGTGCTTTGTTTTTTGCCGAGGGGAAATTTTGATGTTTTTGAAGCATCAAATGTTTTTTGGGAGCACATGATTCATTAGTATATGTTGAAGTGTATCAATGGAGACTCCAGTTGGTAAGAAAACTCAGCAAGGAATGTGATTGGACTGCTAGCTCATCATTCTTGCCACATCATCAAGCACAATAACACATCCTAAAAATCCGAGAAGCAGACCCTATATTCCAATATGGTTGTTCATCATGTAGTCATGGTCATTTCCACCTCAAGAAAATTTGTCTTGTTCGATAAGCATCATCATGTATGGGTCATTTAAAATTCATTAATGAAGCTAATTTTTTAGATTCCTATTAGGTTTTAAACTCTTTGTAAGCAAAAATATCTCTATATTATCTCCTTGTAATAAGTTCCTTTTTGGATAAGGTGTTTTCAGCAGTTTCTAGGGTCTATCCTAGGTGGCAGACTTAATGTAAAAGGGTTTAATTCTATAAATAGGGAGATGAAAATTTTTGAGGGGGTTTATTGATGTTATTGTTATAACATCATTTATCACCTCTATATACTTGATGACTTATGCATTGGCCTTGGACAACCCTTCCATTAAGACTTGGTCACATTTCTCAAAAAACAATATTTTAAAATCCATACGCTACTCTACTTATTTTTTTCCGCGTGCACACACGGGTCCATCCATGTCTGACCCGCGTATGCTATTTAAAATATTTAAAAATATAAAATTTCCCTATTATTGAGGTGTGGTTTACATTTTTTACTGTAACTTAACTACCCTAGCCCATGGTCTAACTATTCCCCAAATGAAAAAAACTAATTTGAGGAAGTATAAATATCTCTCAAGGGAATGGCCTAAGGGAGGAGAGAGATAATATTATTGATATTATAGCCTGTTATAGCCCTGATCAAGTATGGTATTTCCCTTGTGCCTCCTGCACTTTCCAGGTTTTTAGGAAATCCTTGTTTCCTTGTGATGATCACCCTCATTCTATGTGACATCCTTTGTGCAATATTCATGGAAGAAGCTTTGTGAGGCTAGGGCTGGACGAATCCAAAGGACAATTTTGCTAAAGGCTGTGGCATATCTTAGGTGATTTCTCCACTATTATTTTCTGTACATGTTATCAATAAAAGAAGTACCATCCTGTTCTTGATGTTGATGTGTTATATGTCTCCTATACATGCTTAATAATCTTGAATCGTTTATTTCATGTTGTCTTTATGAGATCGTGTATGCTAATTTTCTAACATCTAGGACACATATGCTGTACAACTAGTTTTTGTGTTTTTTATTGACTTATTTGCAGGTTCTGGAGCACGAGGAGTTTCAGGGGGTTTGAACCCCACTGGATCTACTACAAAAAAAGGATAAAGGGGTAATATATGCAATTCCCACTTTCTAGTTTAAAACATAGAAGTTGGTAATTTGAGTCCTTCTTGTGATGACATGCCCCTGCTCTCTTAGATCTTTCAACCCAAGACCTTAGGGTAACTTTGCCCATAACAAAACTGGAGATTCCACTGGGGATTACATCCGTGTAATTCCTATTTTGGGTTGTTTTATCTGTCTTATAGGTTCCCTGACAGTTTAATCACATTTGTAGTCTAGTAAGTCTTTTTCCCAACCATAGAGAAGCCCTGATCTCTTGATCGGGCCTGAGCCTTTCTTTTTTTCCTTATTTCTGTTTATATACAGTACTTCGACTGTACACAGTCATGTATGCCCTTTGTTTTATGTAAAAGAACCCATGTATACACATGTTTCTTTGGTTACAATTGCGTATACGTGCGTGTTGCACACAATGAACCAGCGTATGCTAGGAAAATTTGAAAATATGAATTTTGAGGCCCTGTAAGCCCTTCCTATCTGTGGTTGGCCATTCTTGTGGTACCTTTCAGGTGTCTAGACTATGTTTATTGTGGCTGTATGTCAGTTCCTCTCTTTTCTTATGAAGACCTAGTCATTTTATGGTTTTTCCTGTTTTATGAAATTGCAATTATGGCTGTAGCACCAAGACCTCTTCCTGGAGTCCTTGGCTATTCTGACCATTCATAATAGTGAGACTCTGCTTGTTTGCTCACCTTGGCCTTATGCATTGCTTCACTTTTGGTTTTTGCCTCTTTTGACTTCTTTGGATTTCTTGACTTCTTGGGACTAGCATTTTAGCAAATCTTGAAGTGACCTCTTCTTGGTTTTTTGAGTTTTTGTTCACTGGAAGTGTGTGCTACTATTATGAATCAATTTATTGGGTCTTTTTCTTCTTATTTCTTGTTTTAGTCCCGCTATGAAAGTAGCATAGTTGGCTTATGAATTTTGAAGTCTCTTTGTAGCTCATTTTCTCGATTCCGGTCCTTGAGTAGTTTTGTGCTTGTCTTTTGAAATATTTTTGTTTCCCTTAAAAGTGAAAAGCCAATTTTTTTTCTTGTTTTCCGTTGATTTTGCTTTGGTTTCCTTTTTATGGTTTTTATACATTTTGAAGCAGTTTGTTAGTTTCTTGTTTTTGGTTTGTTTGTTTGGTCTTGAAATGAGTCTTTCTCTAGATTTATCTCTCTTTCATATCAAGTGTATTTTGGCATTTTGTATGCAAAGGAGTTCTTGTTGGGACTTGCCTTTCTTACCTGTCAAAAGTGATTGAACCGATTCTCCCTAGAAACTCTTTTTTCTTCCTTAGTTAGCAATCTTAGAATTGCATATCATTGATAGTTTTTGCATTAGTTGCACTGAAGCCCTTTGGTCATTTTTGATATTTTTTCTATAGTGTGTGAAGTGTGATAACTGGACAAAAAAAAAAAAAAATAATAATAATAATAATAATAATAATAAATAAATAAAATAAAAAAAATAAATTGCTATTTAGTTTCATAGAACCCATTTAGAAATATATTTTCATCGAAAGAAAAATATTGCATTTTCATGTAGTAGGTTTTCATTGATTTATTTTGCATCGATAAACACCATTAATTTCACTTCCGTATACCTTTGACCTAAGTAAAAACCACTTAAAATCAAGCGCTATAATTAAAATGAACTAGAAGTTTTTTGTGTTTGTCATTAATCATACACCAACTAGCTAGGTCATAGGGCCTTGGAATAGGTGAGTGGATAGATTAATCTCCAAGGCCACTAAAAAAATTTAAACATCGAAAGTTTATTAATGAGCGAAATCCAATTTCGTTAAGTGGGCCGGGAAAGCTCTACCTCTAGAGAGTTAAGTGCGAGGGAGAGTGAAGGCAGAGAAGAGAGATGGTCCCTCTCCTATTTGTTGAATCTTGACCTAATACCGCTCCGCTTGGATGCCGATACGGATTGGTGCCCTTATTTGCCTCTCCTAGGAACCACATAGGTGACTTCAGGGGGGAATACCTGTGGTACCTAAGATAGACGTTGCATCACTTTCATCAGTACTTTTGGAGGGTGCCCTTGCAAATTTCGGGGACTTGCACTAGCAAAGGCTATTGTCAGGAGGTCAGTGTAATTTTTTTTATTACCTTTTCTAGTAGGCCTAGGGTGTAATTACCCCAAACTATTTTAAGAAGGTCCTCTTATTCTCTTTCTTGTATTTTGGTGTCCGGTCCTAATCACCCAGAGCAAAAATACCTGAAGGTTGCTTGATTGACTGTATCTTAGGGAATTTTTAGAGTGTGCTCTTTTCTCCTATATTTCTTAGTTTCTTATATTTTTTGAGTCTAATTAATCTCATAAAGTAGCTGACCTATCACCTCATCGATCAAGGAGGCTTTGTGGGCTTTCTCCTGCAAGTGCCAAACCTTCTTCAAGAAGGCGTAGGAGTAATTCAGTGGGTGAATTTTATCATGTGGTTTTGAACGCAACATAGAGTGATCCTCCACCTGGGCTTGTTGTTTCTATGGGAGATCCTAGTACTAGTGCTATTGTAGAGAGGAGTACTCTACTCATCTCTAGAGTCTTGTTTCTGGCCGAAGAAGTTGAAGTTGAAGAATTTCCTCATCCTCCTGAGACTCCTTCATCTCCTCTTCCCGCTAGTTTTCTTGATGTCCTTTTGTACATTGGGCCTGAGTCTTATTGACCAAATATCCCTTTTTTCTTCATATCCCTTTATTTCGATGGCCATGGCTGGGAACACAAATTTAGCTATGAGAACTACAAGTGTTCATACTCCTCTTTCAGTCAAGGGAGGAGGTACTATTTCCATTTCGACAATCACTTATAGTGCTGCTATGTTTGGCTCTACTTCTATTCCATCTTCGAGTGGAAGCACCCAAGCATATGATTCTCAATCTGGCCCCTTTTCTTTTGGAATGCCTTCTAGTGGGAATCCTTCTATCTCCTTTTCCACTGCTTCAGCTATCTCCACGCCTATGCCTTCTATGGCTAGTGGATCTACTTCATTTCAGGGTTTCCCATTTGGAAGTGGGCATATTCCTCATTTTAACCCTTCCTTAGAATCACTACCTTTCACCTCTCAAAATCAGGGATTCAATCCCTTCACCGGGGGTCAAGGATCTAATTTTTTTTATTTTTATTTTTTATTATTTTTATTTTTATTTTTATTTTATTTTTATTTATTTATTTATTTTTATTTTTTTTCGGGATGGAACCCTACTTTTACAGGGATAGGAGCTAGGAGTCAGTTTTTCTCTAGTCAGTAAGGGAATGTTCCTTTCCCTTCGGTAGGTGCTTCTCAGGGATTTTCTCCATTTGCTAATTCTTGGAACCCCTACCAAGGGGTTTCTTCTTCTTTTAACACTTCGACTGGAGGGAATATCCCTGTTTATAGTAACCCTATGATGGGAGGGGTTCCTTATCTAAATTTTGGGTCACAAGGCGTCTCTTATGGCTCAAAATTTTTTATGAACAACATCTGGCAACTTGGTGCCTCAAAAATCTAGGCTATTCTTTACAGAATGTGGGGAATCCTTCCTATGGGGGATGGAATTCCCAGGCTCCTTCGCGCTTAACATTCCTAGCAACTTTAAACTTGCCAGATCTATCAAAATTAATAAATGATCCTATTTGGTATAGTCTAGGTTGGCCTCCGGTCCCCACTAAACTACCTTCAACTGTTCAAAGTTTGAAGGGAAGACTGGTGAGGATCCGACAAGCCATGTTACCACTTTCCACCTATGGTGTTCATCGAAATCCCTTATCGATGATTCGATTAGGTTGAGGTTATTTCAACGAAACCTAATTGGGAATGCATCAAAATTGTACATTGAGCTGACCATTTTCATTTCCCTGTCCGTTATGACGCCCAGACTGATCTCTTGGCCAATTTCTAGCAGGACAAAGCAACTCACATTCTGAGCATATTCAGGAATGGAGGAGAAGGAAGAGGCTAATAAAAGCCCAAATTATGAATGATTTCCTTCTCAAATGGTTTTTGAAATCTTTGCAGCTAGAAATCTCAAAGGATGTATCCCTTTCAAGGGTATTTTATGAAGAGCAGGCTATTTTTAGGGCTCAACAGCTAGAACTAATCTATTCTCAATCTGGGGTCCTTAATAAAATATTTCCAGAGGCTCCTCACTCCAATCTGGATTTAGCCAAAAGTAAACTTGATCCTCATGGTGATGAAATTATCGGTATGATCGATAGTGGTACGACTAACCTGCTAAATCAATTGCAGCAGTTGTCTATACAATATGCTCCTTATGGTCAGGTTACGCCTTCAGTGTCAACTCCTTCTCAACCCTTGGATCTTAATTCCTTTCAAACTTCTAACCCCAAAGGAAATCAACAATCCAATGGGAAGAAGAAGGGACAAAATACTAAGAAGAAATACAAGGATGGGAAGGGGAATTCGAACAGATCCAACGATCATGTTGGAGAGGGTAAGAGGGATAATAAAAATAAGGTTAAGTTTCAATACAAGTTGTGCAATGGAGACTATCTTACTCAAATCTGCTCTAAAATTTAGGATGCTCAGTGCTTGTTAGCTCGACAGGGTTCTTATAGCTACCAGGCTATACTGAAAAACCCTTTTCCCCAAGGGAAACAATTGCTTTTTGGTGCGAATGAGAATACTAGAGCTCCCTCTGGGGGCAACCAGGAAGGGGAAAATCCATCAAACATATACATGATGAGTGCTCACACAGATATTGCTACGAGATCTTGTGATTATGGTGAAGCTGAGTCTTCGAAAGCTAAAGGTGCTCTAAATAATGCTGAGCCACTCCATATAGAGAGGCCTGTAGCTGAGCCTATACCTTGAATGCCGAAAGTGTCTACAAAGCATTCGACAATCAATCCTAATGACAAGGCTTCCCAGAACTGCTCGATTATAGAAGATATGACTCAAAGTCCTTGCGCCATGTCTGCGTTAGAGGTACTCCAGTTGTATCTTGCATAAAGGAGTGCATTTCCCACTGCCATTGGGGCTGTTGATCCAAAGAATTCTCTGATGATCACATTTGACATGTTGAATTTCACAAAGAGACTTCCTCATCATATGGATTTCCAGATTAAGTCTACATATCAGAAGTTTAATATCTTTCGAACAGTTATCGATGAGGGTGCTTCCACGTGTGTTATGTCTCTCTCATGCAGGAAGGCTATTGGATCTCCTTCAACTGTCCCTTCTGCTACTCTTATGACTGCGTTTGATGGTCATTCTCATAGGCCATGTGACATTTTTCCAGATTTACCCATATGTGTTGGGGGTAAAAATATCAATATCGAGGTCAAAATAGTTGATGCAAATATAGACTACAACCTTATGTTGGGGCAAAACTAGATTTATGAGATGCATGCTATTGCTTCCTCATTATTTTGCATTTTATGTTTCCCTCACGAAGGGAGGATTGTCACTGTTGATCAGATGGAAAATTCTCTTGTAGATCTGAATGCATCTGCTAACTCGATTGTTCCCTTGGTGAATGATACCAAGCTACCTGTTGAGAATTTGGGGGTTGGAATGTATACATCTTTGATGGGTACTTTTTATTTTCCACCTCCTTCGGTTCATATCAATGCTATTTCATCCTCCAGGGTTCCTACTCGGAAAGGGTTTTTTCAAACTCATTATTTTTCGAACCCTTGGAACTTGCCTTCTCCTACCTCTACATTAGAAGAAGGCCAAGTGGGTGGAATGGAATTTCCTATGTTTGCACCTGATATTTCCCATCAATTTATTGTTGAATTTGTAGACTCCATGCCATTTTCTGTTTCACCATAGGAATTGGATGGATATGTGGCTCTGGCTTGGAATCTTACTTCATATTCTACTCATGATTTCCTTGATACCACTCTTCCATTTGAAGAGGCCATCCTTGAAGCAATGACTGGCGTAGAGAGACTGTGGGATGATTTGCATCATCAGTCCTAATTTATACTAGACTTGCGATAAGTTGAAACAAGTTTCTCTAGCCTTCAGTATTCTAGTCATGTTCACCCAGTTTTGAACCCTTTAGCACCAACACAGGTATTTGATGAAGGGAACATGGCTGTCATTTCTGCTACTACCCCACTAAAAATTTCCAGAGATCCCGACATTATTGATAATGCATTTATTGGAGTTGAATGTTCCCATAAAGAGATTCAGACTTACACGAATCCCTTTAAAGAATTTCGGGATGTGTTTTCTTGGTATTATGAGGAAATGCCTGGTATAGATCCATATATTGTCCAACATGAGATCAAGACATAAAAAATGCTAAGCCTATTTGACAGAAGCTTCGTTCGGTCAACCCTAGGAAGGATGCAACTATCAAAGCCGAGGTTGAGAAGCTGTTAAAGGTGGGTTTCATATACCTCATTCCATTAACTGAGTGGGTTTCAAATCCAATTCCCGTGGACAAGAAACAAGGAATGATCCGAGTCTGCATTGATTTCAGGGATTTGAATAAGGTATGTCCTAAATATAATTACTCCACACCATTTATAGATCAGATTATTGATGAGTATGCGGGGAATGGGATTTTCTCCTTCATGGACAGTTTCTCGGGATATAATCAGATCACTATCTGTCGTGAAGATCAACATAATACTGCTTTTATTTTCCCCTGGGGTACCTTTTCTTACAAAAAGATGCCTTTCGGCCTTAAAAATGTTGGAGCTACCTTTCAACGGGCTATGTCGTATGCCTTCCACGACATCAAGCATATTATCGAGGCATATTTTGATGATTTATTTGCTCATTCTCATAAGAGGATTGGTCATCCTTCACACCTTCGTCAATTTTTTGAACGATGTCGATATTATAAAATTCAGTTGAACCCTAATAAGTGCATTTTCATTGTCACATCTGGTCGGTTGTTGGGATTCATCGTGTCTACGGAAGGGATTCAGGTAGATCCCTTCAAGGTTGAGGCAATACTTCAGTTTCCTCCCCCGTCTTCGATCCATCAACTTAAAAGTATACAAGTAAAAGCCAATTTCTTACAGAGATTTATCGTGAATTATGCTGAGATTACAAAGGGATTTATGAAGTTGTTAAAGAAAAGAGTTCCATTTTTCTGGGATGACTTTGCTCAATGCTCATTCGATGCTTTGAAAAAAGCATTGACCTCTGCTCCATTACTGAGTCCACATGATTATAGCAGGGTTGTTCTCTTATATCTCGTTGAAGCAGAATCTACCATAGGTATGGTTGTGTTTTGGTAAGATGATGCTCTTTGCGAGCATGTTGTATACTACCTTAGTCGAGGCTTGGTGGGTCTCGAACTCTGGTATTCTCCGATTGAGAAACTAACTTTGGTAGCTTTCCATGCCGTCTAGCGGCTCAGAAATTATATCCTCCTTTGAAAAACTTATGTTTTGGCGAAAATTAATCCATTTCAATTTGTTCTCAGTAGGCGAGTGATTGGGGGAAAATACAATCGATTGATTGTTATTTTGTAATAGTTTGATCTAGAATTCTTGTCTGCCAAATCTAAGAAATATTTGGTATTTGCGGAGTTGATTACTGGGTTGCCCTATGGAGAAGAGATTGTTTATGAAGAATAATTTCCTGATGAACATATATTTCTCATTTCTTCACAGGATCCTTGGTACGGAGATCTCATTGTTTATCTTCGGACTGAGAAGTTTCCCTTAACTTTTTTGAAAGATGAGCGTCGAAATTTACGTCACTTAGCTAAAATTTATTTGATTATAGGTGACACTATATACCGTTGCGTGGTCGATTCGATCCTTAGACACTACTTAACTCTCAAAGAAGCTGAGGTTGTGCTGAATGATTGCCACAATGGAGCTTGTGGTGGTCATTTATCCGGGCTTGCTATAGCCCAAAAAATCTTACGCGAAGGATACTTTTGGCCCTCAATTTTCAAATATTGTGTTGAGGCGGTAAAAAAGTGTCATCCTTGTCAAGTTTATACTCAGAAGATGCACGCTCATCCAACTCCACTCTTTCCTGTCATCACTGCCGGTCCATTCACAAAGTGCGGTCATAAGTACATTATTGTAGCTGTAGACTACTTTATGAAGTGGGTTGAGGCTATGCCTACTTTTGGAAATGACAGTGAGAGAACATCCCTGTTCCTATTTAACCAAGTCATTTCTTGGTTTGGTATCCCCAAAGAGATTGCCCCTGACCATGGTAGTCATTTTCAGAACAACATGATCATGGTGAATTGACTCTCAAATTGGGTTTCCGGTAGGAGCATTCATCTCCTTATTACCCTTAGGACAATGGGCAGGCTGAAGCTGTTAACAAATCCTTAAAGAAAATTCTTCAGAGGACAATTGATAAAGTCAGAACTAATTGGCACGTCATTCTGTACCCTGCACTTTAGGCATACTAGATGTCTGTAAAGACTGTAACTGGTTTGAATCTGTTTCAACTAGTTTATGGGTTGGAATCTATATTTCCTATTGAATACAAAATTCCTTCGCTTAAGCTGGAAGTTGAGATTCTTCTTGACACTTATAGTCTTGAAGAATGCCTTATCCATCTAGAACATCTTGATGAGAAGCATCAAGATGCAGCTATGATGAATGAGGCGAATAAGAACTGAGTGAAGGTTTAGTACGATAAGAAGGTCAAGCCCAAGGTTTTCTCTGAAGGTGACCTTGTCTTGGTTTATACCCAAGAGAAGGATGCCTTGGGGGAAGGAAAGTTCAAATCCATGTGTTATGGCCCCTTTATCATAAAAAATGTCCTAAAAAAGGGAGCTTATGCCTTGGTTGATTTTGATGGGAATGAGCTGGCGGATCCCAGAAATAGGCTCTATTTGAAGAAGTATTATGCCTAGGTTTCAGCCTAGCATTTTCTTTGTTGTATATATTATATTTTTCTACATGTCTATTTTTAGATTTTTGGTGTGACTTTGATGATTTTGATCTTCTTTGGCAGGTATTATTGGATGAGATGAGTCATTTTGGCTTTTCCAATGGTGCTAGTAGACATACCCGGAACTTGGCTTCCGCGACTTGGGTAATTCACTATCCATCCAGTCAGTTGTTAGTCTCAAGAGGTGTTTGCATTGGTCCTGCTTCAAACAATTTCGCAGAATACACTGCAGTGGTGAACCTACTCTCGGAGGAAATATCTCTTGGTGTTGATTTGTTAGTAGTTCACTTGGATTCACAACTCGTGGTTTCACAATTAAACAACACTTATTGTGTCAGAGACCCATTTTTGCATCGATTATTTTTTAGGGTACATTTGTTACAACGCTCATTTCAATTTATTATGTTCATTCATATTCCTCGATCTGATAATTGGTTAGCAGACTCATTAGCTAATCAAGCACTTGATTGGCACATTAATCATTCAATACTTTAAAGAAGATCAAAAATATACAAAATTGGACCATCATGTCCTACAAAATTAGTGCTTATGCCCAATCATGTCTGTCATAAAAAATAGCAATACATTCTTCCGATCAAATCTAAATTTACTCCTAAGGCCCCTTCCCAAAATTTGTGTTCTGATAGAAAAAAATAGCAATAGTTACACGACAGAATAACCGCACCCAGTCTCATGGTACTCTCACTGCCCTCCTATGGATAGCCTCAAGAAGGTCCTTTATAGCTGCCATGGGTACTTGGCGAGTCAAACTCTCCAAGTTTCTTTGGATGTCATGGAGGGTCCTTCCTGGGTCTTCATCATCTGCCTCACCTCTGCCACACTTATGTCTTGGGTAGCCCTCTGGTATAACTGGTCCCATGTCTGCATCATGATCATTAAATTTTGTAAGTCATATTGTCCTATCAAAAACATTTTTTTTTCATTTTGCATATAAATTGAAAAAATAAAAAAAATCACATAATCAAAAAATATTGTTTAATATTACCAATGGCACCCCATGTTGCTCCAGGTTGAAGAGCTAAATTAGGATCTACTCGAAAATCCATCCTAGCATAGGGATAGTCCTCCACTAAGATGACCTATTCTGCCCACCACTGGAAGAAATCATCATCCCATGTGGTTCAGGGAACTTCACTTCTCCCCAGTCTCTTCATCAAGTTTGCCCGTCGAGCTATCCTCAGATCCCTTGGGCTACTAATGGAAGAGATGATCTTGGGCCAAAGCCCTGGGACTCTCTCAAAGAAGAATGCCAACATAATAGTGCTGTATCTAAAGTGTTTTTTCTTTACCTTCTGGATGGAAGTCAGTTGTTTCTTCAGATTAGCCAATAAGGCTATGCACCAATCATAGAGATTGGCCAAGCACTCTACTTCCAGGCTCATATGAGTACGTGAGGCCTGGTGAAGGGATGTCGACCATGCCACTCTGCCAATAGTGAAGAGAAGGATTTTCATGTACAAGTCCCATACATCCTTTATTGGGATCTAAGTCCCCACCTTATTTGCACCATCCACACAGTAGACTTGGACATAATCATCTACATTAAGCCCTCCAGTGGGCTTACCATGTAAATCAACTGGTTATCCACTCTGGGAAAGTCCAGTGATAAAATAAATGTATTCCAACTCGATTCTCAATAGCATTTGATCAATCATAAAGCAGTCTTCATCTGGTTCCCAATAATTTACCAACATCTCGAGCAATCGAGTATTGGTTTTCATATTTGGCATTTTGAAAAATTCAAGAAAACCACAACTCTAAAGTATATCTAATGATTTCTGGTTATCCATCACTTCATGATCAATTGCACTGTGCTCTGTTTCCCTCCAGCTGATAGTCATCCTAGAAAATTTCATCCATTTACCCATTAGATATTATTTTTTGAATTCTGCTCTGCGCATACGCGACTTCATTCAAACACAATCACGTCTATACGTGATCTCCTCACGACAAACCCGCGTATACTTAGAGGGCTTCAAGAAAAATATATTTCCTACGGTCAAAAATGTAAAAATTTGCTTGAAATAGGAATGAATTTTCTAAACAAGATGAGTACAAGGCTTACCTGACTGGTTTGAGGTGATTCGATGGCCGGTTGCTCCATTTGCAAGAAGGGGTTTTTTTTCTCCAGAGCTCTTTTTCCACTCCTCCACTTCACAAATGACCAAAATGTGAGTCAAAATGCTTATTTATGCCCAAAATTTGAATTTTTTTCACAATTTTTTTTTTTTGTGTCTATTTTTTGAATTTGATTAAGGATGTTTAACCTTTTGGCTTGTAAGTGTTGGGAAAAGTCATTTTTAGGTACATTCTGGTGAATTTGAGATATTTTCCAATTTTCCTTCAGATCCATGACCGCTGACATGTCATGGCAGGTATTAGATTCTGAACTGGCATATAGGTTAGGGAATTCACTTTCCATTTCATTTCTGCATACTAGCCTCCATTCTGATCACTTTCCATATGGTCGACTCCATCAAGTCATGCCTATTTAACCAATTTCACTCGCCAATTTTTAAATCATGATTTGGTGGTAGAGCCATCCTTTACATGGGCTTCTTAGTTAGTTCCTCGCTAGCATTTGTCGCCCATGATGCAATTTTTGTAGGCTCGGGAGTCCTCTTTAGTCCCACCATGACTTATGCGTTGAAGCTTCATTCTTCTTCTTCTTCGCTATCTTTATTCTGTCCATTTACCTTAGAGGCTCCCATTGTTGTTGAGTTGTATTACTGCATTGCATATTGACTACTTGTTTATCTTTGCCTTTAGTCGACTTCATTTGGACTCATGTTTAAGCCCTCTTTTGACCATGTATTTATGTACAAATTAACCATGCAATCACTTAGAATTTGCGACTTGACACCTTTACCCATGGATGGAACATTCCTTTGAGTGTCACTTACCAATTTTTTCCATCTTTCATTGAGCATAGGATTATTCCTATCCCAGGAACTAGTGCATCTGTTTACCGACACTTGTTCTATCCATTGTACTATAGGAATTATTTTATTCCTTTTTAGGCTTTGAAATATGGAAAAGACAAAAAAATTAAATATTTGAAAAAGAGTAGGAACATGATAATACTTCCATACTTAATGGAAGCTACAATGCCAGTTGTGTCGCCCTTGAACAAAGCACAAAAAATCTAAGTCTTTTCTCCATTTGGGATGGTTTTAGTTTTTGACTTAGGAGAAGCCATAACCGTGTTATCGATTCAGTACTCCCCTAGTTGGTTAACTCTTCCAATCATATGGAGGGTTTGTTTATGCTTCCTGCATGACAAACTTATACAAAGTTATCATTTTCTACCATAGTCAACATGATTTGTGCTTTTGTTCAAGGGAAGTTAGTCTGAGTCGGCCTTTCTGCGGTGTCCCTTGAATAATTTTCAGTCGGCTATCCTGGTTTTGTCAGTAACTTGCTCTATCACATCAGTTATTTGGTCCTTTGATCATGCTGGTTTGAGAAGGTCTTCATTCACTTCTTGCTGGCGGGTTTGTCTCTTATAAACTTTGACATATTGCTCTGAGAGTAAACCTAGAGTCGCACCCTGGCCCTATTTACATCATTGATAGGTGACCTTATGCTCAACATTTGATCAACATCATGGGTCTTTGACTGAATGGTTCCCTTGTGTTCGACTTCAACTTACATTATCACACCTGGGATTCATGCAGTACCTTTATTGGTTGGTTCAGAGGGTTTCTGTCTTGCGCTAGCTACATTTTGTGCATGCCAAAAATGTACTTCAGGTTGGTTACTTCACTTTTCTTCGTCCAATTCCTTCCAGATATTGGCCTACGGGTTACACTCGTGCTGGACTGATGTGGGATGCATTAATGCCTTCCTTCCAGCAAATATTTTCCCATTGAATCTGACTCATTTCTCTGGGAATAAGGTCTAGATTCCTTTTATCAGTATTTTAGGGTTTGCAGTCATCAGTGGCAAAATCCTTCACTATCGACAATGAGAATACATCAATTTCTCCCGATTGATAGATTCTCTGAAGTGTTCGACTTCAAATCATTTATTCGCACATGTTAGATTGTACTGGGGCACCTTGACACTCATTATCATTATCCTTGGGCTGTCTCACGTTTGTTAACGGTATACATCGATGACTGGTAATAAAATGATTTCTCACATGGTCAACCTCAGCTCATTTATTCCCATTGTGTAGAATTGTGCCATGGTGATCGATGAAGACCTCGGGTTTGCATCATCATGTTTTGGTTCAATTTGAAAACCCCTTCAGTTTTCTGCCAGTGACGCCATCCACCATTATATGTTGTAGTTTCATCACAACAACATCTTATATGTTGGCACCCGAGTTGCGTGTTGTACCATTTGTTCCACCACTTATGATTTGGTACTTGGATATTCAGTTGTGAATTCAATGATCAGATATCTATGTAGCATCATTGATTAGTCTTTTATATGTGATAATTGGACATGATTTTGACTTATACTTCCAGGCAGTGATCAGATGATTCACTATGTACTTTACATTTAAGTTATACTTGTATACATATTGGATCCACTCCACACTTGATATGCGGAATTGATTTTATTTCACTAAGCATGGGTATACTCGCGTCAAACATGAGCTATCTTTCTGATTTCTATCACTGTTTTTTGGTAGGCTGAAATCTGGTGAAGTCTTCTCTAGTCCTGGCAAGGTTCTTTTCTATGCACATAATACATTTCGGCCATCATGTACCCCTTCTGAACTCATATATTATGGGGCATATGTTATAGCATCATTTATCACTTCTATATACTTGATGACTTATGCATTGGCCTTGGACAACCCTTCCATTCAGACTTGGTCACATTTCTCAAAAAATAATATTTTAAAATCCATAAGCGACTCTGCCTAGTTTTTTCTGCGTGCACACGCGTGTCCATCCATAGATGCCCCGCGTATGTTATTTAAAATATTAAAAAATATAAAATTTCCCTATTATTGAGGTGGGGTTTACGGTTATTCCTGTAAGTTAACTACCCCAGCCCATGGCGTAACTGTTTTTGGACTATATAAATCACTTATTAATGATTAAACAATACACATTTAATTATCAATCCAGGGACATCTGTTATTCCAATGAAAATAGCACCATCTGTGCCGATACATCAACCAGAGGCAGTCTCAAAGAAAATAAATCGTTACTGAAGTAAAATACTGGAAATAAATCACTCATGCAGAAATAAAAGAATCCAAAAGATTGAAATCACACTTCAATTGATTTTTTAGCTTGCCACACAGTAAGTACCCAGCTGGTGTCTTTATTAATCAAATGTGTAACATCATATAAAGTATATAAATCGAAGCAAATATATTCTCAGCTGAACAGTAGAAACATCACTCTAACGACACATAAACTAAAATACAATTACGTAAACACACAGCTATTGTAACCACTGTAATCCCTGCTAAGAAGGAGGGCCCTTCCTCCCTAGCAGGGCGCAGGTAGAAAAGAAACTTTAACCGAACTTAAATGGAATCACACATGTAACAATAGTAACAATATGATCTGTATTAATATGAACACAATTACAAAGGCAAAACAATGTTTTTCTTCGCTAACCTCTTGGCCTCTAGGGTCGAGAGATATATAGTTGTTACGTCAAAAAATTTAGGAATAGATCAGTCATGAGAATATTACGATTCTCATGCTGATTAAAATAGAACTCATGCAGTTATAACCACTCCCTAATAAATTTCTGATTAGGAATTAAAATATTACAATCAGAACTGTCCTTAGGCTATTATCCCAAAAATATAATGTTGATAACTCCTACAACTATCATAACAAAACACAGCTGTAGTGCAACTGCCAAGGAACATATCAACAAAAATATAGACAAGAGCGATCAATGGTACAACTATATCATTGATTCGCCAATGATTTTGTAACATCAGGGTGTAACAAAAAATTGTTGGCGGGTCTGTAATAGCACCATCCAAACTGCTTCTATGAAAAACATGTTCAGGATCTTTGAAATCTGAAAGGGAAAAAAAATACCATCGATCTTTCTCCAAAAAGTCACCATCATTTAGTCATAAAAAGGTATAATAGATCATAATAATTGGTGAATTGGAAAAATAACAAAAGCAAGGTGAAACAACACAAGTCAGGGTAAAAAGGTATGAAAAAGGGTAAAGATAATCCCATACGTTAAGGTTACTAAGCAAGATAAGGGAGATAAGTGTAGGAAAAAATGTGCAAAAACAGCACCCAAAATCTCCCCCTAACTGAAATACTTGCATTTCCTCATGCAAACTCATATTTCATGGGAATAACTTCGGTGCAGATCTGTGAGTTCATAAGCAACAACTATGTCTTCGTCTGCAGACCTGTATCCCTGATTTCCCATCAATTGATGTACCCAAGATTCCGACTCATAGTTTCTTAATTCATAATTGATCTGGTAATCCTCAATGGGCAACCAGATCAAAGGAAACCTGAAATTTAATCCCAACCATAGAGCTCCAAGAGATTGTACAATCTGTGCATAGGCTGGTACAAGTGTAATAGCCACCACAAAATTTTGGAATGAGAATGGATCTCCCTTTAATAACTCAGCATTGCTGGCTTCTGTGTGTTTTAAGCATCTACTCAAAGCTCAGATTTTCATCATTGCAAATTTATTGAGACATAAGTCCACAATTCTTCCTCTATAAGTGGTTGCTGGTCCTCTAATCCCAGGGGTACTCATTATTCTCCTGAATTCGCTTCTCAGCTCTGCAGCTCGTCCTGGTTCCACCCGAACCCATAATGATGTCTTCTCCTCATTAGTTTCCATAGATTTAATGGACATATGCCATTCAATATGATTCCTCATAAAGGATAAAAAAGCCCTTAATTTAATATCTCCCATATAAGAGAATACTGTCACAATCATCTGCATACTCACATGTTCACAAATAATGTTGTGTAAAAACAATTCACATAGAAAACTTTTCTCATCAGAGTTTGAGGCACGAAAAACATCCAAAAATGTACGAGTGGAGGAACATACATAAGGTCTGTCCTCTAAAATGGCTTTCAATTGAAACAAGAAGCAATGTTCCCAAAAAAAATAGGATATGATGGAGAAGGTCACCTACAACCCAACAAGTTGAGGGCCAGATCATGAAGTTTCTGTTTATCAATGGTGAGGTCTTGAATCTGATCTTGTAGCACCAACAAATATTCTTCTTGTTTCTTCAGAGCCTCTTTCTTCTTGTAATCCTCCCACTTTTTCTTCAATTCTGCTTCCATCCATTTTTCATGTAAAGTGTCTATTTCTCTTTGATGTTCCTTTAGCGAAATCATCCCATCCCAAAGGGATATCGCTTCTTGCGTCCATTTTTGTAACTCAGAGATTAGCAGGAGTTTCTCAGAGTTCCCTCAAGAGGTGGGACTTGGTGTTATCCTAGATTCAATATCTTCATTGACAATAGGTGTGCCAACCTCTGCTTCATGGGGTTGTCCCACCTCTGCTGCTAGTTCTTGTGTAACAGTAGCCTCTTCGGTGGGTTGTTGTGTATCAGCCCCCTTATTTTTACCTAGAGTTGCCTCTGCATCCACTGTTGTTTCTTCTATAATAGGCATGGCTTCCGCAAGTTCTTGTGGGTCGGCATCTAGGTCATTTATTATAGGAGGCTCTGCTTTAAATGTTGGTTCTTGTGTAGCAACATCCTGTTGTTCTGTTTCTACTTCCATAGGGAATATATTTTATCCATGGGAATTATACCCAACTACTGTTAAGTTATGAAAACATGTTATGCATACTAACACCGAAATTTCTCTTCCCTCAAATAATTTCTACTTCAATTCCTCATTTTCTTTTCTTAATTTCTCAATTTCTAAACACAAGGCATTGGTTTTGTCCTTACCTGATGAGGAAGGCTATCCTTCTTCTTTTGGAACTTCTGCCTTTGTCTACTTCTCGGCCGTAGGCAAGGGTTCTACAAGTATGCTGACCTTCACTCTCTACTTTGGTATTTTGTCCCCAATTGGTTTATCAATAGGCTTTTTCCCAATTTTGACTTCGGTAGGCCAAGTTTGGGTCTCCTCCTCTGACTGACCTTCTCTTGAGGTTGTGGTTTGTTTCCTTCAGCTTGTACTTGGTATTTTCCTCTTGAATTCCTCCCAAGTCTTTCCCTGTTGACCTAGGGCATCCAACACAATGAGCTTAATAAGTCCATGATTAGTCACGCATGCCTCTGGGTGTGTTACTTTTTTTACTGCCACTGCCATGTGCTTGATGTTTCCAAGAAAATAGAATGGGAGATTGATTCTTTGATGATGCCAAAGGTGGTTGAGCAGAGGAAAGTGATAGTTGAATACTATCGTAGACCTCCCTTTGCAGGTAATATATTTGTTCAAACCCAGGGCAACATCTTCCCAAGGGTGGGGAAGTGACATTCTGTCAATTCCTCTTCCCCTGCTAGGAAATCCTCTTTCAAGGAGGGGTCATTGATTTTCCTATTAAACCACTGCCAAAATGTTGGACTATATAAATCACTTATTAATGACTAAATATCACACATTTAATTATTAATCCAGGGATATCTGTTATTCCAAAGACAATAGCACTGTCTGTGCCGATACATCAACCAGAAGCAGTCTCAAAGAAAAGAAATCATTGCTGAAGTAAAATGCTGGAAATAAATCATTCATACAGAAATAAAAGAATGCACAAGATTGAAATCACACTTCAATTGATTTGTTAGCTTGCCACACAGTAAGTACCCAGCTAGTGTCTTTATTAATCAGATGTGTAACAACATATAAAGTATATAAATCGAAGTAGATATATTCTCAGCTGAAAAGCAGCAACAACACTCTAACGATACATAAAATGAAATCCAATTACATAAACACACAACTATTGTAACCGCTGCAATCCCTACTAATAAGGAGAGCCCGTCCTCCCTAGCAGGGCGCAGGTAGAAAAGAAACTTTAACCAAACTTAAATGGAATCACACATGTAACATCAGTAACAATATGATCTGTATTAATCCGAACACAATTACAGAGGCAAAACAACGCTTTTCTTCGCTAACCTCTTTACCTCTAGGGTCGAGAGATATATAGTTGTTATATCAGAAAATTTAGGAATAGAGCAGTCATGAGAATCTTACGATTCTCATGCTGATCGAAATAGAACTCATGCAGTTATAACCACTCCCTAATAAAGTTCTGATTAGGAATTAAAATATTACAATTAGAACTGCCCTTAGGATGTTATCCCAAAAATATATTGTTGATAACTCCTATAGCTATCATAACAAAATCCAGCTGTAGTGCAACCGCTAAGGAACAGATCAACAACAATATAGACAAGAGCGATCAATGGTACAACTGTATCAGCAATTCACCAACAATTCTTTAATAGCAGGGTGTAACAACAAATTGCTGGCGGGTCTGTAACAACATAGTGTAACAACATCATCCAAATTGCTTTTGTGAAATTCATGTTTAGGATCTTTGAAATATGAAAGGACAACAAAATACCATCGATCTTTCTCCAAACATTCACCATCAGTTAGTCATAAAAAGGTATAATAGATCATAATAATTGGTGAATTGTTAAAATAACAAAAGCAAGGTGAAACAACACAAGTCAGGGTAAAAAGATAGGAAAAAGGGTAAATATAATCCCATAAGTTAAGGTTATGAAGCAAGATAAGGGAGACAAGTGTATGAAAAAATGTGCAAAACCAACACCCAACAACTATTCCCCAAATGAAAAAAATAATTTGAGGAAGTATAAATACCTCTCAAGGGAATGGCCTAGGGGAGGAGAGAGAGAATATTATTGATATTATAGCATGTTATAGAACTGATCAAGTCTGATATTTCCCTTGTGCCTCCTGCACTTCCCAAGTTTTCAGGAAACCCTTGTTTCCTTGTGATGATCACCCTCATTCTATGTGACATCCTTTGTGCACCATTCATGGAAGAAGATTTTCGAGGCTAAGGATGGACGAATCTGAAGGATGGTTTTTACTCAAGGCCATGGCAGATCTCAGGGGATTTCTCCACTATTATTTTCTATACATGTTATCAATAAAAGAAGTACCATCATGTTCCTGATGTTGATGTGTTATATGTATCTTATACATGCTTAATAATCTTGAATCATTTATTTCATGTTGTCTTTATGAGATCATGTATGCTAATTTGCTAACATCTAGGACATATATGCTGTACAATCCTCACTTTCTAGTTTAAAGCATAGAAGTTGGTAATTTGAGTCCTTCTTGTGTGACATGCCCCTGCTCCATTAGATATTTCAATCCAGGACCTTAGGGTAAATTTTCTTGTAATAGTTATGCCATATGGTACTATTGTAATATTTTCCAGTCAATAGTATATAGTTGCAGAAATATTCTTTTAGACTTGAGATTATTCATGTACTCTTATGTGTTTGTCTTATCTACCTTTTTAATTTCCATTCAAATTAATTTATGTGTAATCACTTGGAATCCATAGTTAAATTTGCTCCAACTTTCTTTATGCATCTAGTCTACTGTTCAAGTTATTTTTTACGAGAGTACACATGCCTCAACTTCCATGAAAGATGTTTTTTTATGTAATTGAGTTTCACAATGACTCCATGCCCAATGGTAGCCATTAACACACATCCTTCACCCGCAAAAAACCATTTAAAACATATTCAAGAGTTAGCCATCTATGTTCTAAGCAATGTTTATTGAAGATTATAAATTTCCTTGAGAGAGCCCTCTCAGGTTGGAAGGGCTAACTTCCAACAATATGTGGTTTGAAACAGTTACACTAAATCGATTGTTTAGCAAGCCAATCAGCCTCATTTTGGTGATAACAGGAGACATCATCATAGCCATCAATGTCATCATCCTTATAGGAGGGATGAGTGTTTTCCACTGGAGTTAAATAAAGTCAATACTTCTACAACTGATGGAGAGATGAATAATTCAGAATATGTAAAGGCATCATTGATTGGGATGAAGAAATTCTTCAGATTGCATAGTGATACAAATAACATGAAATCCAATATATCTACTTTAAGTCTTAAAGGGAAATCAAATATATGGTGGGAGGGTGTGAATAATGTCAAAGATATCCAGGAGGATGAATTGACTTGGGACGAGTTTGAGAGGCTCTTCAAGAAGTACCTGTCATATAGGTACTATGATTCGAGAGCTGAGAAATTTTATGAGTTACAAATGGGTTCCAAGATAGATGATGAGAATACTAGCAGGTTCCTGGAGCTATTGATATATGTTCCTTACCTCAAGGAGGAGAAGGCCAAAGTTAAGAGATTCGTCAATGGTCTTCCAATAGCATAGAGAGACTAAACTGAGTTCTATGATCCTATGTTTCTAGAAGAATCCATTTGTAAGTTTAAGCACTGTTATGAGAAGTCAAAGGGTAAATCACAAAGTTTAGCCTAAGCATGAATTAAAACGAAATGATAAATCTAAAGGAATATGGCCACCAAAGCGGGGAAGACCTTAGGATGTAGGTGAGAAAGAAAATGTGGTTCCTTACAAGAAGTTCAACACAGTTGAGAAGGGACATGGATCAAAACTTGGAGAGAAACAAACTAGAGGTGATGGTAGAGCACCATTATAGTATTGGATATGTGGCAAAGACCATCAATGGTATACCTTAGATTTATAGTGCTCAGGAGGTGCCAAAAATTGGGGATGTTGGTCATATCATTCCTCAGATTTATGCAACTGTGGACAACAAAAATCACCAAGAATATCTCATTGAGATGGATGATAAGATTTGTGATAAATTTATTTATATTTTGATTGATCCTATATCTAATTATTTTTATGTTAATATTATCCCAGTGGATAAATGTGGCTTGATAAAAGAAGTGCATGCAAAATCTTGGTTGGTGAAGTTGGCTACAGGTACTAAGAAGAGAGTTCACCATTGGGTAAGAGCTTGTGAATTTGAGTTAAATGATATGCCTATAGCAACACATTTGAATGTAATACCATTGGGATCATATAACGTGATTTTGGGTATGGATTGGTTGTACCTTCACAAGACCAAAGTGGATTTTTATGACAAGGCCATTGAGTGCCTAGATGATTATGTAGAAAATATAATTCTGTAGGGAAAGAAGAATCCTACATCAGTGAGGACGGTCATCGCTATGCAAGCTAAGCGCAGTTTCATAGAAGGTTGTGTGATGTTTGTAGTGCATATTTCCAATGACAAGGGTAAGGATGTTGAGGATGCATAAATATTCCAGAGTTATCCTATTTTGAAGCAGTTTCAGGATGTGTTCTGAGAAGAGATTCCAGAGTTACCTCCTCCCAAGGAAGTGGAATTTTCTATTGAGTTGGTACCAGGGGAAGCACCTGACAAGAGGATCACACCAGAGTTAGTAGAGTTGAAGTTGAAAATGAAGGAAATTCTGGACAAGGGATACATTAGGCCAAGTGTATCACCTTGGGGTGTACCAATGTTGTTCATAAAGAAAAAGGTGGTACTCTCAAGTTTCACATTTATTAAATAAAACTAAAAAAGGCGACGATTAAGAACATGTACCCATTGCCGAGTATTGATGATTTGTTTGATCAGTCGAAGGGAGCAACAATGTTCTCAAATATCGATTTGAGATCAGGATACCATCATGTACACATAAAAAAAGAGGAAATATACAATACCGCCTTCAGGACCAGGTATGGGCATTATGAGTTTATTGTAGTTCCATTTGGTTTGACTAATGCCCCAATGATATTTATGTGTTTTATGAGCAGTGTGTTTCACGCTTATCTGGATAATTTTGTTATTGTATTCATTGATGACATCTTTTTGCATTCTAAGAATGAGGAAGTGTTACACAACATTTTGTTGCATTCCTTAATTGTTATCCCAAGTTTCGTCTTTTTGGCTTCTCATGTCACAAACATTTCTAAGTGAAAAAAGCTGTATAAAATTGTTCATCCTTGAAAACATGTTTAAGATATCCCTGAAGACCTAAAAGAGAAATGCCTCGAAGCTTTTCTACAAAAGTTTGTAAAAACACTTATTTTGCAAGCCCAATGTGGTCCTCCCCTTAATAAGCTCGTGCTTGTCACCCTGTCCCTATCCTCTGAACAACGTTGCCAACACGAGAATTTAATAATAAAGTCAAGTTGGTCCCCTTCAAGGAGGTTCTCCAAAAATGGAGTAGAATCTTAGACCTATAGAATTATTGAGAACGAAGTTCTGGTACTTTTTGGTTGAGGATATGGTCAAATACTCCCATGTTTGGCCCTTGATCTTATCTCCAAATATTTTCCCCTTTGAGATAATAAGTTTCCCCCTTATTAGTGGATCCTTAACCTCCTCAGCTCTGCTATAAGGGAGGGCCGTGCTACTGAGTCTTGGTTGGTCAATGTTGGTTTCCTTACTTCTGCCTGATTGTGCCCATATGCTACTGATTTGAAGAAGAAGGAGAGGAGATTGAAGAGCATGCCTTGGAATTGGATTACCACTCTGAAGGAGGCCTTCAACATCAAGGCACTATTTGTAAGCTTAAATTTTTTCATTTAATAGTACAAAGTATACTTTGATTCCCATAAATCTATTAATATTAATTGCTTTAGCATGATACTCCTTGATCTTTCATGTAGTTTGTTTTGAAACATATATACTATGTATCTTTTGTCTTTTGACATGTGATCTTCTTTACAGGTATTTGGATGTAGAAGCATAGTGAGGAACAAGCCTGGAAGTGAAAAGATCGACATTGACACCGAGGAAATGACTAGATAAGGAGCGACATAGGCCATCTCCCTCTCTCACTTTACTTTTCAGTGTTACACTAGGAAAGTTTGTATACTTTGTCATGGTTGTTACTAGACCCACTCATTGGGCTAGAGGGATCATTTCTTTCTGAAAAATAGATTTTCCTGTGTAACAAATTGGTGACTCCACTAGGGAGCTTACACCCTTTTCACCCTCTTGTTGGTTTTTTTCGTCATGCTTAGTTTGGCCAACCGCTGAATGACCGCTTATTTAGCTTGTTTTTTAGCATGTAGTCTGGCTTGTTAGTGTTTTAAAGAATGAAGCATAATATATTTTTTTCCAGATATTGCTTGTTTTATCTCTCTTTTCCTCTCTCAACACTTTTTTTATAGACAGTCGCGTTGCTAGCGCTGGTTTTTGCTGGAGCAATCGTGCTGTAGACCACTGGTGCTAACTAGTGAACCGCGTTGGTCTTAGAAAATAGAGAATTTTTGGCCTCTTATGGAAAAACCTTAGTGTGTCTTGATATTTGGAATGTTTTCTTTACCTTGAATACATTATTTCTTGCTCCGAGTGTTTACAGTCTCTTTGAGAAGCACAAATTGGTCTTGTGATTTAAGTGGTAATTTGTTTTGTTTTGTTTTGGCTGAGTCTTATTGTCGTAAGTCAATTAAAATCTCTGTTTATTGCTTGTGTCAATCAATAAATACCAATTCTATGCTATAGGGTAGCAGTGAACTCTGTTCTTGTTCAAAGAAATTGGTTTTTTCAATTGTTTAGATTTCATTTCAAGAATTACTTTTCGTTAAATGCGTAAGATCACTTGCATTGAAAGGCTAGTTTTTGGAATTTCTTATTGGAAATAGATTAAAATTTTTCAATAAGTGAAAGATTTGTTGCATCAGTTGCATTTTCATCATTCAAAGCGAAAAAAAAAATTGATTTAAGTGCATCTTAGTGAAATTAGAAATCATTTTACTTTTGAATAAGTTGCATTTGGGATAATGAAAGTGAAATAATTTTACTTTTTAGAATTTTCATTCTTGAAAAGTTAAAGTGAAACCTAATTGAGGGAAATTTTGTTTGCTACATTTTTTTTGATGCATCACTCTTTACGATCTCTTCCCTTATTATTTATCTCTCATTGAAATCGAAATGATTCTTTTTTCCTGATTTACCTGCATATTAGGAATTAAGATGACATAGTTTTGAGCCCAAAATCAAAACTTAATTTCATATCAACATTAAAATAAACCTCAATTAACCTAAGGAGCATTTGGAATTAATGCAAATATCTAGAGGTCTAGGCTAGAGACGTGTTTCGGCGTTGTTAAGCATAGAAGCTCTCATTAACATCCTGTGTTGCATCTCGGGGTGATAAACTGTCCCACGTATGGAAGTATATATGACTATGCTCCACATATGGTAAGTATATAGGTATGCTATCATCGAACGGTTATGCATTAGACAACGTTACTATAGAATAAGCTCCCACGTACCATCGTATATATTTTGGGAGACCCCACTAGGTTGAAAACCTGCCATAGCTAACCATGTCGGCCACTTTGTAGATGTGATACACCGAAAACAACATTCGTGGAGATTGGATACAATACGTCAAGTCCTTGGTTCGCTAAGGTGTATATCACAGTTCATGGATACATGGTGATCATTTTTTCCTATATTACCCTTTTTGATTTATTTTGTTTAATTCTAAAATTTACTGTGCATTAAAACATCCTACCGATGCAGTGATAATTTGTCTCATCCTAACTTGTTAATTGGATATTTTAATTGTTCAAAAATAATTCATCTATCCTTTGATTAATCTTGATAAAAGGTCATCGTGGCTGAATCTCCGAATTCACCTCACTCATCCCGTGAAGGAACTCAGGAATCTCATCTTGAGATTCTGCTATTTCCACCCAGGCTTCTTGAAGCTTAAGGTTTTGAACTTGGAATTGTCCCAAGCATCCAACCGCTCTCTGCGCGACCACCAATTGACAATTGGTCTACACCTTCTGAGGATCTTGAGCTGGAAATTCTTGAAATTGCTGCACATTTTGTGGTCTTTCCTCTGAATCCTCTCTACAATCTGTTGGTGGTATATCCTGAGCATCCATATATTCCTTTCGATAATCCCAACGTTCCTTTTGGTGGTTCTCCTGTAGCATCTCAAACTATTGTTCGATAGTTGTTTCCACCACACATGGCATCGAATGCAGACGATGCTTCATTTATGAGCACCCCTCAAAGTATTCCACTGGAAAATTCTACAACCCACAACCCAAAAGTTGATATTGAGTCTATGTTACCTCTATAAGTTTTTCCTTATGTTTCCACTCCTCATGATTTAGGAAGTGGAATGAATGTACCCTCTAGTGAAGTTGCATCTTCGCTTCCACCAGGTTACACTTTTCAAAAGCCTTGTTTCTGGAGCTTTTGGGGTTACATCTCTATTTCATAATCCCATTTGGTCAACTAGTACTCCCCCTTATTTTATCCCATTTGTTTCAAATGTGGTCGCCATTTCACAACCTTCTACTCAACCTATGGTTTATGTAGGACAAATGTCCGCTTTTATAGGATCATCTGGTCTTTATCGCTATCTACAATCACTGCGGTTCCAACTTTGAGTGGAAAATATATGGTTTTGTCTGTGCCTGGGGGGAAATCACATGCTTTATATGTGCCTCTCCTTTTGGGTGGGGAAATATGAACTATGGAACTGTATCAGGGGTGGGATAACCCATATCTAGTCTTGGTGGAGCTTTGGTTTCATCCATAACAAGTTCTGTCATAGGTACCTCTCTATCGGGTGGTCACTCTACTTCAGCTCAAATTGTTTGCCAACAACCCCACATTCAACAAAATCATGTTCAAAAACCCCATATTCAACAACCACTTATCCAAAATCCTTATGTTCAACAACCCAATATTCAACAACCACTTATCCAAAATCCTTATGTTCAACAACCCAATGTACAATATCAGTATGTTCAGTAGCTAAAAATTTCACAACAGTATTTCAAATAACCCCAAAATCCAATGGTAGGTGTTGCAACTAATCCTCAGTTTGGTCCTCAAATCCAATATGGTCCAAAATATTCTCTGTGTCAAGCTGTAACTTACCCCATTCGACCTGGTGTACAATATCAGAAAATTCCATAAGGTCAGTACCAACAGCCCCAGAAAGGACCTTACTTCCAGTAAGGGCCTTATGTTCAACAAGGACCTATCCCTCAAAAAAAGTTGCATCAGTTACCTCATCAGTGGCCCCAACCAGGTCCTTATCAACAACCCCAACATGGTCCTTATGTTCATCAATAACTGCAACAAGGCACCTATCAGCAACCCTGGCCTCAACAAGGTCCTTACCAACAACAATGGGGATAATATGGTTATTATGGTCAAAATCAACCCGAATGGGTGTAGAACTCATACCAACAAGGTTAGAACCCTAAGATAGGTAATTATTAGTGACCTTTCACTCCTTATAATCCTTAGTTACCATTCTTGGCTACGTTGGAACTTCCAGATGTGTCAAGGCTTACAAATGACCCATTACAACACATGCTACATTGGCCTCCGGTTCTGACTAAAATTCCCTGGGATTGTCCTAAATTTGAAGGTAAATATGGAGAAGACCCCCAAGCTCACTTTATGACGTTCCATTTATGGTGCTCTTCTAACTCTTGGGTAGATGATTCGGTTGAATTATGTTTTTTCCAGCGCACATTGACGAGTGCAACTACTAAGTGGTACATTAAACTACGCTACAACATTTTCCAAGATTTCAATTTGATGGCTATGGCCTTCCTTACACATTTATAGTTACCTGTTCAGTATGAAATTGACACTCATCTCTTAAAATATTTGGAACAATCAATTACTACCCATATCTTCGATCACATTCATGAATGGAGACACATGCGACATATGATCATGTTTGAAATTCATTATCAACTGATCACTGAATGGTTTAATAAATGATTCATTTGTCAAATTTCTAAAGATATTGCTATGGGTGGTTGTGTAACTGAGGAACAAGCCATCACCCGCACTTAGTATCTAGATCTGGTCTATTCCTAGTCTGGAACATTATATGATATTTTACCGAATGGCCCGTGACCTTCAATAGACCTGTCATCTTCGAAATCTACTAATACACCACTAGTTGATGGTGTTATTGGGGAAATGACTCAAACTGATAACAATACTGCAAAAGCTTCTTCGAAGCCTAAGTCTACTTCGGCCACTGCACCTTCCACTCCTGCGAATGACCCTAAAATTCCTGGTAAAACCTCCAAGGTTAATGCCGTTCAGTCTGTCTCAGTGGATAAATCCTCCAAAGGTAAGAAGAAGGGGAAAGGAAAAGCTAAGTCTAATTCCACTAAACAAGATTCCTCTAATTCATCTGCTGATGATGCATCTAAACATAAGCCCAAATATCCTTTCTTAATATGTGATGATGATCATTACACCAAGGATTTCTCTTTTCATTGCGAGGTTAATCATATTTTAAAGGGCACACAAGGAACACCTGCTATTTTGAAATATCTTTTCCATCTCAACAAACACAAATGGTAGAGAAACCTTAATCTTATGCATCTAGAAGCTCTCAGGTTTTCATGGTTAGTGCAGAACCCATTTCTGTCGCCACTCGATCAAAGGAATATCTAAATCCTGCCAAATCAGTTGTGAGAAAATATGCCACGTATGTGCCTTCTTCTTCCACTCCACCCAATTATGGTCCTCTTCATATTGAGCGACCTGGTAATGATTCCAATATCCGACTGCCTCCCAAAGGTGTTATCCAAAAATCCTCATATAATTCAAACGCGTGAGCTGCTCAACATTATAATACTATGGAAGATTTAGCTCAAGCGCCTTTGGAGATGTCGACTTTGGAAGTCCTTCAATATTTCTCATTAAAAAGGAAGGAATTACTATTCACTATTAGAGGAATTGATCCTTCGGGTTCAAATTTAATTACTTTTGACCTTGAAAGTCACGTTCCTTGTTTCCCGTCACAAATGGATTTTCTCATACAAGTTCTTGTGATGGGTAAAACTATTCATAGGCCTGTCATTGATGAAGGTGCCTCCACTTGCATCATGTCTATTATGTGTTGGAAAGCCATTGAATCTCCTACAATATGTTAGTCACCTAATACACTGGAAGCTTTAGATGGCAGAGGTTCTTGACCATATGGTATTCTTAAATCTCTACCAATCCAGTTCGAGGGAAAAAAAATGGATATGGAAGTAGAAGTTGTCGATGTGAACCTCAACTATACTTTTGTACTCGGTCGTAGTTGGACCCATGCAATGGTTTGTGTGGTCTCTACCCTTTTCCGTGTTCTTTGTTTTCCCGAACATCGAAAAATCATTACGATTCATTAGATTGCATTCTTTTCACTTGATTATTCGACTGGAAATGTACCATATGTTGGGAATACCACTCTTCCTTATGAGAGTGTCGAAGCAGGTCTCTTCAAAGACTTATTATTTATGGGAATATTTTCCCTTCCGCCTCCCAACGTTGCTTCAGTAAACATGATTTCGTCTAGTCATGACCCCTGGATTATTCCCAGCCCTGACCAGATTGATAGTTTTGGGGACGTTATGCCACTTAGCCTTGTCAAACAGATGTATCAGAGCATCCTGATGGATTCTGCGACTGCATATGATTCCAACGATGAATTGGTTTTGTCTCTAGACATGTAGTCACAATCCCCTTGGTTTGGTTCATGGGATTCTGATGATCCTTTGAATGAGACATTTCTGAATGATGAGGGTATATTATAATTTATTTCTCTCGAAGAAACCCCCTAGAGTGATGGTCATCATCGTTCCTCATTTCTCCTGAGCGTTGGTGAAATTTCTTCCTATCAGGAAACCTGTGTTTCCCCTGAATCAATTGGACCACTTCAAAATCCCATCTTTATTAAGGAATTCCTATATGAAGGAAACATGGGAAACATTTCAAATACCATTTCGATCGATATCTCTGTCAAACTCGGGATTGTCGAGAATATTCATGTTGGGGCTTCTTGTTCTCCCAATGAGATTAAGATTTACACTTCCCTGTTCAAAGAATTTCGTGATGTCTTCGCCTGGTCGTATGAAGAAATGAAAGGCATTGATCCTAGTATCGTAGTGCATGAGATTCCTACCTATACGGATTCAAAGCCTGTCTGTCAACATCCCCATCTATTACACTCGAGAAAGGAAGCTGCCATAAAGGGAGAAGTTGAAAATCTTCTCAAAGATGGATTCATTTATCCTATACCTTTGGCAGAATGGGTCTCTAATATTGTTCCCATTACCAAAAAATAAGGGACCATCCACATTTGTGTTGATTACCATGATATCAATAAGGCTTGTCCTAAAGATAACTATCCCACTCCTTTTATCAATCAGATAATTGATGAATGTGCCAGGAGTGAATTTTTATTTTTATTTTTTATGGACAGTTTTTCTGGTTATAACCAGATTAACATTCTCCTTGCCGATCAACATAAAACCAACTTTATCTGTCCTTGGGGGACATTTTTATATAAAAATCTCCCTTTTGGCGTGAAGAAAGCTGATGCCACCTTCCAGTGAGCTATGTCCTATGCATTTCATGATATTAAAAATATAGTCTAGCTGTAACTTGACGATCTTCCTTCTCATTATGTGAAACATCAAGATCATCCCGCTCACCTTCTAGCGATATTTCTTCACTACCAACACTATAACATTCATTTTAATACTCACAAGTGTGTATTCTGCGTTGAATCAAGTCATCTCTTAGGATTTGTGGTTTCTAAGGAAGGCAACTAGATTGATCCACTGAAAGTCGAGGTTATCATCAATTTTCCTCCTCCCTCTTCCATTCATTAAATGCTGACCTTGCAAGGGAAAGCGAACTTTATCCATTGTTTTGTCCTGAATTATGTAGAGCTTTCTAAAGGATTTACTCATTTGTTGAAAAAAAGGGTCCCGTTTCTTTGGGACGAGATCGCTCAATATTCTTTCGATGCTTTAAAGACAACTCTCATTAGTGCACCTTTATTGCATCCCCTGATTATCAATGTGATTATTTCATATATTCAGCCACCACTGAGGGCACCATTGGCATGGTGCTAGTTCAAGATGCCGACGAAGGGAATGAGCATATTATCTACTACTTGAGTCACAATATATTTGAATAATGAGACACATTACGCTCATGTAGAGAAGCTTGATTTGGTAGCTATCCATGTTGTCCAACACTTTATCCATTACATTCTCCTGCGCAAAAATACATTGATTTATAATTGTAACCCCTTGACTTACGTCTTGACTCGTCAGTTACTCGGGGGAAAATAATCCAAATGGATTTTTATCCTCCAGGAGTTCGATTTGGAATTTGTTAAATCCATTTGGATTATTTCCCCCCAAGTTTGATTTGGAATTTGTTAAATCTAAATCAAAGAAATCTCTAGTTTTCGCTGAGTTGATCTGTGCTCTTCCATCTACAATTCCACCCATTCCTTTTACTAATTTGATTCCAGATGAATCACTCTTTGTCATCAATACTCTTGATCCATGGTATGGTGATATCATTATCTATCTCTAGACCCAAACCTTTCGACCAGAGTTATCTCACTCTGAGCGACGCCAAATCTTTGACCAGTCCCAACCTTATCGAATTATTGGGGATACTCTTTATCATACTAGTGTCGATTCTGTCCTTCGTTGATGTTTGAATCTTGAGGAAGTTGATAAATTTTTGAATGACTGTCAGTCGGGGGCATGTGCCGGTCATATGTCAGGTTACGCTGCTGCTCAAAATATTCTGCGCACAGGTTATTTCTGGCCATCTATTTTCAAGGACTGGATTGTTTCTATTAAAAAATGTCATGATTGCCAAATATATTCTCACAAAGAGCGCACCCCACCAAGACCCTTGCACCCAGTAATTACCTCAGGACCCTTTGTGAAATGGTGCATCAATTTCATGACCTGTAACACTTTCTCTATCGGGGGGAATGCTTATATTATCATTTCCATTGATTATTTCACTAAGTGGGCCAAGGTGATGCCTACATATGATGCTGAAGGTAAAAATGTGACAGAATTTATTTTTAACCATGTCATATCTCGATTCAATGTCTCGAAGGCCATTATCATCGACCGTGGTTCTCATTTTTGAAATTATATGATGACAAAGCTTACTGCTCAGTTGGGATTACGTCACAACAACTTAAACAAGCTAATGGCCAGGTTGAAGCCGTTAACAAATTTTTGGTCATGATGCTTCAATGAACCATTGGAATGCATAAATGAAATTGGCATCTTATGCTATTTTTAGATTTGTGGGTATAAAAAACTAAGACAACAAATAGATTCACACCATTCCAATTGGTGTATGGTATGGAAGCCGTGCTCTTGATCGAGTTTGAAATTCCTTCTTTGAAGCCAGCTGTCGAGTTATTCCCTAGTACTTCATCAGAAGAGGAACGATTAATTTATCTGGAAGTCTTGATGAGACCCAATGAATTTATGCTTTGGTTATTTAAGCTCAAAAGAAATGTGTTGAAGCACAATATGATAAAAATATGACTCTCTGTGTTTTTACAGAAGGTGACTTGGTCTTGTTATATTATCAAGCTCATGATAAGTTAGGCGTCAGGAAACTTGAACCAATGTGGCATGTGCCCTTTATCGTTAAACATGTATTAGAAAAAGGTGCCTATGAGCTGGTTGATTATGAAGGGAATCAATTGGATGAGCTTCGAAATGGGCTCTAGCTCAAAAAGTATTATGCTTGATTTGGCATAAATACTTTTCTACATTAGTGTGCAACTAGATTTTGGTGTGGTTGTTCACTTTTGCATACATGTTTTCCTCCACTTACCTTATGTTCCAATTGGTTTGCAAATGTCGTCAAACCATTATGTTGGTTTTGCTGATGGCGCTTGTCGTAGTACATGGAACTTGTCTTTCACAACATGGGCACTATTTTCTCCTAATGGCGAGTTAGTGAATTTTCAAGGTGTATGATTGGGTCGAATGACTAGCAACATTGCCGAGTATAGTGCAGTTATCGAATTATTATTGGAAGTTGTTAATATTGGGATTAGAGCTTTGGTTTGTACCACTATGATTGAATCTTCATCTTGAATATTATGGGCTAGGTCACTAGAAAGCGTCCTGATATGGCCCCAATTTTTTTTTCGTTTAATAATCCGAAAGGAGTTTTACTCCCAGCTGATAAATATTGTAGTGGGCGAATTCCATAAAGATTGATACTGTCAAATATCCTATGAAATTTGGGCCTGTACTATAGTAACATAAACCAAAAGGTCTTGGTACTTCATAATGTGTTGCAACAATCTAATATGGATTATGGAGAAAAAAACCCTTAGTGCACAAAGAGCCTGATTTTCATTTTCAAAACCCCAACTGTTGAATCTAATTTGTGCAACATCGACATAACCCCAATTTCTGGATCTAATATGGACAGGGGCAGTCGAACCCCAACAATTGGATATGATCTGGACGAAAATTTAGGGGGGTGATATTCACATAGTTGAGGGAACTATGGAATCAAAGGAATGTCAAGTGATACAAATCGCAATATATTCAAGGGTCCAACAATAGTACTCGACCCAATATTTCAGGACACTAACTAATTATGATTGACCATACCCTTATCCGTACTACCCGACTACCCTATTGTATGCAAGTAATCTCCCCGAGTGTTGTTCTTAGTGTACTGTAGCAGCAAGACGGTTGATGGCTTATCTAAGGTTAGGTGTCAAGTTACCCTAGGGGGGCCTCTGATATACCCAAGGGAACATGGAAGGGCAGTCTGTGTGTGGTTCTGTATAATGCACTACTACTCAAAGGGGTATCCATAGGGGTTATAAGGGAGTCCAACAAGCGTGACCACCTTTTGTAGTTCCTGCATGCATGCCTCCCCAAATCCATAGGTTTATGCGCTCAACAACAAATCACATGATTTAAAGTGAAACACATCTCTAGCCTTAAAAAATATTCAGTGAAAGTTGGAGGTATAGCTATCCCTAGAAATCGCTCTAATACCACTTGTTATGCACTTGACTTGTGACAAAACTAGAAATACGAAACAATATGGCCCGAAACATAGAAATATCACATGAAATGAGATAAGCTACAAAGATGATTTATTATTCAGAATTAGGATACAATGTTCACTTTCCTCTTCAAGGGGGGAAACCTCCAATAGAGTAGAGCTCAATTACAATAAGACTCGATACTTCTTCACTTGCTATATAATACTATTTATAGCTTTATGCTATCCAAAACCCTAAATACTAGTGGTCCCTTGCATAACAAGGGTTAACCACTTTATTTATTAATTATGGGTCATTTATAACTAATTGTGGTCCCTTTTCTATAATGCGAGTCAACCACTTACAATTATTTTTAATGCGGATAACCGCTTATAGAATTTATTGACTCAACTAACTAATTATGACTTTGACGAGGCTTATTACATGAATAAGGGAGTTAGGGTTGGACCCTAACACGAGCACTATACTCTATTACTCTATTGTATCAAGAGTATATACCTGTGAAAATATACTTTCAAGATTCTTTGTAACCATTTACCTTACACACACTATAGTCTCTAGTTTCGTTAATAGAGCTTTACCTGTCACAAGTTAGCGTTATACAATCTAGGAGTCACGAATAGAAATTATATACTTTAAGTCTTAGATAGATTCTCATATATTCTACTCTTCCTGTGAAATTTTTATATATAATTAGCTTGAACTTAATAGAATACATACCTAATCTCCTCATGGGAATGTATCAAGAGATATTATAGTCCTCCTATCCATAAGTTTTTTATGAAACCATCTCATAAAATAGAAGAAAATATAGATCAATGACTTAAAAAGAAAAGAAAAGAAAAGAATTTATAAATAATTACTTGTACAATATATTGGTTATTATTTTTGGTCATAAATTAATGTGCCTAATTGTAAAAAAAATCAAGCAGTGTAGATACAACACATAAGCCTACCGACGGTGGAGTGCTTGATCTTGAGACTGATGTCCAACTTAGTACTAGAGGTATTTCACGTGTTATAAAAAAACTGTAGTATGGAATACAATTAAAAATATTTAAATGTAAATGGTGTATTAATTAATAGAATATATACCTAATCTCCTCATGGGAATGTACCAAGAGCTATTATATTCCTCCTAACCATAAGTTTTTTATGCAACCAACTCATAAAATAGAAGAAAATATAGATCAACGACTTAAAAATAAAATAAAAGAATGGAATTTATAAATAATTACTTGTACAATCTCTTGGTTATTATTTTTGGTCATAAAGTAATGTGCCTAGTTGTAAAAAACAATCAAGCAGCGTAGATACAACACATAAGCCTACCGACGGTGGAGTGCTTGATCTTGAGACTGATGTCAAACTCAGTACTGGAGGTATTTCATGTGTTATAAAAAAATTGTAGTATGGAATACATTTAAAAATATTTAAATGAAAATGGTGTATTAATTATACACCAGCACATGTATAGGATTTCGCCAGAGAAGCTGAAGAACATATGGCCACATTTGAAAGTATTATGCTTCCCTCCACTAACGATGCAGTTAAAGAACACTTTACTACTATTTATGAATTTAACATTTCTTTCTCATTGTAATTGATGCTCAACCCCACTTGAATCAACATAGTCATAGGACGAGGTAAACAACAAGACATATTACACTAGAGACCACAACAACTAAAGGGGGGCAAGATCAAGACATCCTTGGTAAAAAATGATTGAAATTATTTATTTAGATCCCTTTTTTTTTAGTACCACATTTTTTACTAAGAGGTTGAATGCATCTGACATGTGCACATGTAACTTTAGACTATCTTAATAAAAAATTGTGAATTTTCCATTGCAAAAAATTAGAAAGCTTTTGTTTAATATTATGTAAACATAATTTTTGTTATAAAATTTACCGAGATAAAATATTTTTTGGATGTACGAATGAATGAATGAATGATCACACTCTTAAAGGCATCATATATTTGTGATCTTTCTTCATCCAACTCTAGTTTGAGGTTATGATTAAATTATAATTCAAACAATTGTTTATAGAGCCTCAACAAAAACTCACGTAAACTGAATAAGGGGAAAAATCTAGAAGACACATTATAATATTTTTTCTCATATAAACTTTGTGGATTTTAAACATCTTGGTATACAAGTAGTTTTGAAATATGTACAACCCTTATGACTACTAAGAAAACCAAAGAAGCTTTCATGGGTTATAACACTTGTTTCCATAATATCTATAATTAGAACTACCATGCATTGAAATTATTTCTAATGTACCAACATTGGGGATGAAATACTTATAAACTTTTCCTAGTGAAGGATTTGAGTGACTCCAAATCTGAGTTTGTGGAGTAATGGATTATTATAGTTCAATATACATGAACTTTAGGATTTTCTTTCCACAATATTGTGTTACAATACTTCTAATGTTCTTGTTAATAAAATAGTCGATGCCTTCGTTTCCTTGAATGAATAACTTTCTTCTGTTCTCCCTGAACTACTCCCTTAGTTGTGATGCCTTAATCGATCTTCCAAATGAATAGCTAAGGGTTTAATATTCTAAGTTTCAGTTATTAAATTATTCATATTCATGTGCCCCTTTCAATTACATAATGGTTTCAACTCATGTGATAATTAATTCAACCATCCATTCGAAAATATCACGATAAAAAAAAGACACACTTCTCATTGAAATATGCCACTGACTCACTTAGTACTACTAACTAGGCCTCCTAATATAGAACTAATCCAATTCAATTCAATTAAAAAAAATATTATAGTCCACTGTCTAGTCACCCCATGATTATTCTTAGCCAAATGATGACCAATCCAATTGAGCTAACTCATTAAATTGGAATTTTTTATTGATCTAAAATGTTTCATAAAGTTCAAATATTTGAATGTTTATAGCTGAGGATGGTGGGATAAAATTACAAATACACTTATTTGATAAACATGGTGATAAGGGGAAGGCATCATCCTTAGAGAAGCCCATAGATGATGTTGAGGAATTTCTTACTAAAGTGCTTAATGATCCTAATTGGTTTGATGATGATGAGTTCTACATGTCTCCTGACCCAATCGTAACATTCAATAAGATTGTGGTTAGAACGAATGAAGAAATTTCTAGTTTGATTCACATTAGAAATAAAAGTCCAGATATTAAAGATAGGATCAACATGTTCAACCAACATCTTCAGAGATATTAGGTAATAACCATATTAAAGTGATTTTTTTATGTCATAAGTTCAATTATGAATGTTTGTTTTCAACTTTACATTGTCTAATCGAAAAAACCATCTTATTTCTTATATAGTATTTTTTGGCAGAGATCACACCACAACATACATACACCATAGGACAGCCAGAAGAGGAGCACAAGGCAGCCTTTCCAACAATTTCCACTAGTGCATGAGGTAATGAAAAATATAATGCTATTTTTATTAATGAATAATAACAAAAATATCAATTTAACATTTCTTTCTTGTTACAAATGATGATCCAACCCTCTTGTGGCCTCTTGTGGTAGCCTCAACAATGTTATTAGTACACGACCACACCATAAAAAATAAATAAAAATAAAAAGAAATGATTTTACTAGTTATATTGTTAAAAACATTACATACCATATTGTGAAAACACAATTTCGATGATAATTTTTTTTAGATGAAGTATTTTGTGTATATGATTAATGAATGAATGAATGAATGTTATATGTTAATGAATATTTTCTATATGTCTCTTTACGTGCTTATAATTTTGATGTCTTGATGATGTAGAGTACATTTTTTGGAATTATTTCAACAAGGCTTAAGGTCAGAACGAGGTCATCAATACCATTGATCTTGCATCTCTTTTATGCACAGGTTTATCCTCTTTCAATAGTGATTTCAGCTCCCTCTAAAAAGGTGACAATGGCAAACCTTTTAGGGCTTCAAAAAGAGACTCATGCACATGCCTTTCAACTTGATACTATGATCACTCAAAACCTATCCAGAATGAAGGATTAATAGATGAATTTTCAAGACTTCAGATCTTGTAAAATTACCTCATACATTTGCTTAATTTTTCAAGATGCTTGGTATTTCTTGAGTGCATCAAATAGCCTTTCAGTGCATCAATATCAGAGTCCTTAATCTCTCGCTCTTCTTAAGTAAGTCTGAGATTATGTCAAAGAGAATAGGGCTATTAGAACGATCCCAGAACTTCGCTTTCTTGTTTGATAGGTTCAGTCCAGGGAAAGAAGGTATTCTAGCTATTCGGTCATCAAGAAAAGTGCTTATATCCCTCCAAAATCCCTTTCTCCTTTTTGTGTATACTATCAACCTTATCTCCGTAATTAGAGCTAGTAATTATGCCCATATTTTTGTTCTACTTTCCTTCGCAAATTTGGATTAAGGAATTATCTCTTCTTGAGATGAGATGGTGCCAAGTAGATCTTCTTTTCTGCCCTCACTTCAAAACTTGGCTCGGGTAACATGTTGAGAAATCTAGGGAAGAGATTTATTTTAAATATTAACTTGATTTCTCTTTAATCTTTCAAAATTTCTTAAGATTTATATCCTTCGATGGCTTTGGTTACAGATGAATGTGATGGGTCGTTCATAGATTTATATCCCAATAAAATCATCACATATTCATAGTTGATCCATCTTGGCTAGCACAGATAGGCCAGTAGATCATAATTTTGGTCCATATAGATAACTTGATAGCCCATGTTCACTAACCTCAAATACAAGGAGTGTGTAGAATACCATATATTTCATAAATTCATGGTATAATTCAATTAAATTTGTTACGAACACCAAGAACCTATAATAAGATTCTTGTGTTAAACTAATCCTTTACATAATATGTGCCCATGATAATTAAACCATATACTACTTTGTATCCCTATCCCACTCCACCATACACTACCACACTCCTAATTTAGGTGCTAGCTACTCCTGCTTTAATGCCTAATCACAAAAAATTGTGATTATGATGAAAATTTAAGTACATATGTGTGTAATGTCGATGAAGGGACGTATGAATTTTCCTCCCCAAATTGCACGCTAATGATTATAACCTTAAATGTGCTAGCATTGGTCTATCTCATCATCTCAAAATGACCCGACAGATGAAAAATTACAATTTTTGTCATAATGACTTCACATTATCTCATGGATGACCCTTTCTACAGATTATATGCATGAATTTATAGAATTCCATCCCCTCCACCTATATTATCATTGATTGTGACAACAAGTGAATAAAGGAAAATAGACATATCTTTGTTGACAAGATCCCCTACTTATAAATTGTACTTTGTTCACTTGTTCTCACAACCAATCTTAGGCTAGGTAGAGGGGATGGTCTGTTATAAATTCATCCATATAATCTATAGAAGGGTCCATCTATGAGATAATGTGAAGTGATGGTGACAAACATGGTAAATTTTCATCTGTTAGGTCATTTTGAGATAGTGATGATAGACTAGTGCTAGCCCATTCAAGGTTATAATCATTGATGGGAAATGTGTGAAGGACAATTCGTACATCCCATCATGGACATTACACTTATATGTACTTAAATTTTCATCATAATTAAAGATTTTTGTGAATTGAAAACTAATATATGTTCAAATTTTGTTAGACTAACATAGATTAGAAAATGCAACCAATATATATATTAGTTACAATAAATATCATAGAAAATATAGCAGCCAGTCCAACAATGTCGACTAGTGCACAAGGTAAATAAAAATATAATGTTATTTTTATTAATGAATAATAAAAAAAAAATATATCAATTTAGCATTTATTTCTTGTTACAGTTGATGATCCACCCCTCTTGCGGAAACTCGAAAACATCATGAGTACGTGACCGGGCCATAAAAAATAAAGAAATTCTTTTAATAATTATATCATTAGAAACATCACGTACCATATTATTATAACATATTTTTTAGGACAATTTTTTTGAGATGAAGTATTTTGTGTCTATGATTAATGAATGAATGTTATATTTTAATGAATAATTTCTATATGTCTCTTTATGTACATGACCTTGTTTCATATTATGTAAACATATTTTTTATGATAACATTTATTGAGATGAAATATTTTCTGGATTTGTGAATGAATGAATATTTTCTATTTGTTTTTTTATGTATCTTATGTCTTGCTTTCAACTATTTACTATATAGTATATAGATTGGGTACTGGGAATTAAGAGTTATGTGAGGGTGGGGAGGGGGCATGAGAGTTTCCACCTTCACATGGCTGGCCTTGTTCAGTAGATAATAAATTAGGATTTGGATAATCTTGGAGAAAAACACCCTCAATCCAACATAGCGACAAAAAAGTCAATGTTGACTTCGTTGTTGCTTCATCGAATGGAGGGAGGTTTTCTCCAAGATTAAACTACTCCAAAAATTTATTCTCAAAACCAAGATGAGCTCATTCAGGTATTCATGCATGCAAGTCATTTTAATTATTATTTATTCATGCAATTAAATTTAATATTTGGTCAAATTTAATCTAAGTTTGCCTCATTGTATCATGAATAGGTGTAGGAAAACTAGTTTCAATTCGTATGTTGAAGTGGAACAAGTATATGAAGAGAATAGCTCAAAATGGTAAGAATTTAGGAGAGACAACAAAATTTGTTTGATATTTATGTTGTATGTCTTGGCCGATTGGGATTTATATAAAGGCTTATAAGAAATAACAAATTTTTCCATTAAAAAAATTCATGTAGTATTTGTCTTTCTTTGACAATTGTGTTTGTATTTGGGTAAAAGACCATAAACTGTCATTTTTCATGCAAGGAAATAAGAGAATCTCTTACTCTATTAATTGGGCACAAGGCACTTGTATGATTTTTATTCTATTTTATTAATTATTTATCGCATCTAACTTTTCCTCCTTCCTTATTTTTGTAGTTACTTTCATTCACATATTTTGATTTGAAAGATTAACTAGGTTTGGAGTCATATATGAAAAAAAACTCATCGAAGTACGACTCAACTTTATCCCACCAAGCACTTGGCTACTAGGTGTGTGATTTAGTTTTGTGTTGAATTTGATTTCAAGCAATTTTTATTTCTACATCGTAAATCTTCCAAGACTATAGATGTTGAGAAAAACTAGGGCAAATAGAATTAGGGTTTCTTTCATAATGTTTTCTCTTGTTATATTGAAAATTATAGTGATATAATGTTAGTTCATAATCATGTTTATTATTTTTTGTTCATAATCAAGAAAATTCCAACAAATAAGATCACAATGCAAACAAGAACACCAAAAGTAGGCTCCAAGCCAGGGAAAAACCCCTCCACAAGGGAAAAACCCAAAAAATTCTCTTCTTATATAAATTCAAGGAATACTTCCAAGACCTTTGATCAAGAAAACTCACCAAGTGATAGGCCAACCACCCAAAAAAACAATTCTTCTCTTTATAAATCGGTCTATTGCTCTTCTCTAGCTCGAAATATGAACTCAGATAGCTTTATTCCCATATGTGCGAAATTTCCAAACAAAGAATTGATGCACAAGCCAAAAAATTAGACCTTCTTTCTTTCCTCAATATCATTCACCTCTTTCTCGCTCTGAATTTTCCTCAGAATTATTGAAGTGACCGAATTACTTGTATGACTCAAATGAGGTCCAATACCTCTCCTTTTTATATTATTTTGGTGGGGTTCAAGTGCCACTTATGGGGCCAACTTGATGGGTTGTTCGACCACACTCAGGGAAAACACTTTTCCCTTAAGAATACTAAGTTATGCGATATCAAAAAAGAACTATAATAAAACCAACAATAGAATATGTTTTAGTAGATGGTTTTTCTCACCTACTACACTTTTCTTCCTTTAACAATGCAGTTTAGTTTTGAATTACTCATCCTCCTCCTAGAGCTAAGTAACATACTCACTCAAACTTCACTATGCTTTAATATAATTTCAATAGTATTTCTATATGATGTTATTTTCCCATAAAAAAAACCCATGGAGGTCTCATATATATGTAAAATATATGCCTAGCAATCTAACCCCTCACAAAAGAAATAAATTTTATAATTTCCTAAAATTAGTCATTATTAACCACCTATGTGGCATCCTTTCTTTTTTTTAAATGTAGCTTTAAACAAAGGATTACTCAACATCCCTATGTGCCACCCTATGGATATTTCCAGATAAATATTCTTCCTAACTACCAAATTAAATAATAATATATTAATTTTCACTCCAAAAGTGGGTAATTTTAAGTGAATTAATATCAATGAGTCCACTTACATTTGTACTAGTTTAAGTATAATTTGGAAGGATTATTGTTGGGGAGTAGGTCTTACACACCGCTAATACATGCCCTATATCATAAATATGAAATAAGGATTCCATCCCCTTACCCACATTATTCCCAAGGTGGAGTTATTCAACTCACATATTTTACAAAGTAGGATTATTCCACTTGTTGTCCCATTACATTATTTGTCAATGTCATAGTCAAATGAGATAAGTCAAAGAAAGAAACTCTTCATAGTAATTCTCATGGTAAGGCATAAATGTTAGGTCTATCAATTTATATTTTCATAGCTCAATATTCTATACTACACCATAGTCCAAATGTGTTGCTTCTTCATGCACTATGGTCGTCACATTAACACAAGACCATGCAAATGTACCATTGTCGAAGACATTGTCATGTGTGCATATCGATACTCAAAAACTACTTTTACAACTCATAAGGTCACTTTATTACGTTATCATTTTCCTTCAAGTCATTGTTTCTCTGTCAAGTTTAATATATCAAGGTCATTATACAATAAGTCAAACTTTCAAGTCAATAGTAATGTATCACTTTCATAAAGTGTCAAATTCAAACATCTTATCATAGAATGGTCACTATTTCAACCAAGGTATTGTTTTTAACCTTGTTATATTACAATAATGAGCGTAGGTATAATATAGAACCGAGGTCTTAACAAGTTGTAGGATATAGTAAGTTCATTGAGATAAGAATACTAGTCAATATATTGCATCAGCTATTGGGAGTCAAGGTCATGTAATTGTTTTATTAATATGTCAAGTCCTATGAGTCAAACTAACATGTCATGTCATTGTTTTCACTAGGACAATACATCACTTATTAAGTTTGTATACATCACATAAAAAATAATGTTCAAAGTCAATGATTGGGTTATTTTCTTTGGTTCTTGAAGTTATCCAACTTATACAAAATGAGATTAGGGCATGAATTGTTGTCATATATAGTCAATTGTTGGTGTAGATTATATTTTTTTTCAATGTACAAAATGTATATAGTTATTATATTCTATTTTTTTGTATGCATTTTCTACTTATGATATGTTTTCTTAGTTTTGGAAAACTTACATGCATGGCATAGTAAAATGTTGGCTTGTATTGTGGAATAAACCTATCCCCTCTACTATAGGAACATATAAACAAGTCTCAACATTATATTCAATACACTCATTAGGATGATGGCTACAACTACATCTCTAGTTTTTATTGAATTTTACATATGCATGAGAGACAACACAAGCATGCACCCATGGGCCATATATCTATGATTTTATCTAAAGTGGAAACCCATACTAGGGAAAACCACACAAAAATATATTCACTACCCTTGGCTAATCTAATGAACACCATTCACTTGAGGCTCTTTAAAATGGACACAATATGTCAATTAAACAAGCCTCCTTCACATGAATATCATGTACCATTGGTGGTAAGCCACTTATAGTAAACTGATCCTTGATTGAAGTAAGGTTAACCTAAGAATCCCAATTTTAAGTTTATTTAAGAATATGGGATTTTTATAATAGCACCCTTACTTGTATCACCTAAATTCAAATGTCAAAATTAATAGATGAATCCTTGAATCAAGGTCTTCACATGCAATATTTTTACATAACTCCACCTGGCCTTGGTGTGCTTCCACTAATGCTTGCTTCAACCATTGGAATTTTGTCACCACTGTGTGGGAACTTCTCCACTAAATACTTTCTCATTTTCATTCTACAGGATGGGCCCCACAACAACAACAACTGCAAATTTGTTTCCTCTTTAAATTTTCATTCCAACCTACTGGGAAAATGTCACGCTTTCAATGTTAAATTTTAGCCTAATGAATTCCATACACTTTCTCCATGGAACCCATTCTTAGACCATTCTCGTGAGAGAGTCCAGGTCTACCTGTGATTTGATACCCTGTTAAATTCACAAGAGAAAATAGTAGAAATAATAAGCACACATAAAATCCAAGAGTTATGCTGGAAACCTTTTAATCAAGAAAACTGACTTCCAATCGATATATCTATTATCCTTGGCTAATCTGGCCATTAAATTCACTCTAAAATGGAGATGATAATCCACACATGTTAAAATGGAGACAAGAAACCACTTAAATATATGACCAAGTGCTAATATTGTGTGCCACTATAAACCACCTGCAGTAAACCCACCCTTGACCGCGTCAAAATAACAAAATAGTTTTGATGTCAAAGACAATAATTGAAGGCCAATTAATTTGATGTATACGTTCATATTTTTGTACTTAGGCATCTAGGATAATTTATAAAATTAAATGATGAGTAGAAGAAAGTTAGGAAAATTTTTAAGCACCTCTTTTAAATGGCAAGGCCACTCACACATGAAATAAGGTAGTTAGCCTAAATTAGGGGGCATGTTAGCCATATTAGCATGCCCCATACTAGACCAACTAAATGAAATAATGAATAATTAGTAAGTCAACATAGAGAACGTCACATGATTCTAACACAAAATGGTATAAAGAATTGAGACTCTCTCCTGATTTGTTCAATGCCTCATTATCATTGATCATTTCCATATATTTTTGCATAATTTTCTAATATTTTGGCTGAATTGAAGTGGTATTATATCAAAGAGTAGGATAATATTGAGGATAAGAGAGAAATTACTGTTTAGAGGCAAAATTTTATTGTTTTGGGTCATTTATGGTTGAATTTCTCCAATAGAAGGGATTTGTCTTCCATTACAACTTTGGAACCTCTTGTATGTTTTAAATTTCAAAAATTAGAGAATGGTGACTTACATATTTAAGAATAAATGGAAAATGTTTCATTTTGTTGGGTATGTGTTATATTATTTCCATGACTAAGCACGCGTGGTATCGCCCCCCCTGTCGGGGTCCAAGGCAGCGCCTCGGCGAAATTTTTTTGGTCCTTAATTTCTAGTGGGTAGTCTGTGCCCATGGTTTTGTGCATGAGTTTGCACATGGTTTTGGGGTACGATGGTTTTCGACCCCTAGTGTTTTGTAGATCCGGTCAAGGGAACTACGGTTATGTTCTAATCCAAGGTTAATGGATTGGGGTTTATGTATGCTTCAACATGTATATATATGTGTTGTAACAATAAAAGGAATATAATGAAAAATCAAGATGGGCGTCCCGATTTGGGATCCAAGGGAAAATCTCTGTGTTTATCTGTTTTATGTTTTATGCTCTTGCTATTGCTTATTTTATGTTATAAGATTCATGTGTAGATAATTTTGGTTCAGGGTTAAAACCTACATTTGGTATCAGAGCTGTTTCGGCTTCAAGGGGACACCTTTGCTGCTGAGGGTTTTTTGCTTGGGCCTGAGGTAGACCCTGTTCAGTGGGAGATCTGCGGGATCGATTCTTGTGATGAAAGAAGATGGCAAGCAGTGGAAAGATAGAGATCGAGAAATTTAATGGTCAGAGTTTTGAATTTTGGAAGCTCAAGATGGAGGATCTGCTGGTGGATAAAGATCAGTGGATCGCGGTAGATCCGGGTACTAAACCAACGACATTTTCAGATGAAGACTGGAAGAAGCTGGATTGGAAGGAAAAGAGCACAATACGATTGTGTGTCTCAAATTCAGTATTGTTGAATGTATCTGGGGAAGCTACGGCGAAAACCTTGTGGGAAAAGCTAGGGACTTTGTACCAATCTAAGTCTCTGGTGAATAAATTGTTCCTGAGGAAAAAGCTGTATAACCTGAGGATGAAGGATGGATACTCGGTGATAGAGCATCTGAACGCCTTTAATACTGTGGTAATTCAACTATCATATGTTGATATTAAAATCTCATATGAAGATAAGTGCATTAGTTTGTTGCATTCTCTACCAGACTCATGGGATAGTCTGGTTATTGCAATAGGTAGCAATACCACTACCTTGAATTTTGATGACATTGTCTCAGCCTTACTGTTGGAGGAAATGAGACGAAGAAATATGGAGGGTTAGAATGGAGATGCCTTATATGTACGAGGAAGGTCCCAGAACAAAAACAAGAATAAGGTTTCGAGTGGGAGATCTAAATCTCTTGGAAAGTTTGTAAAGGTGTGCTGGAAATGCGGAAAGGAAGGGCACTACAAAAAGGACTGCATATCTAAAGCTCTTAAGAAAGGAAAGGGATCTATTGATGCTCCTTTTGCAGAGGCAAAAACCACCTTGGATGAAGGTGGGGATGTGTATTTGGATTCTTCTTCAAATACACGTGTAGATCATGAGTCATGGTTTTTTGACTCAGGTGCATCCTTTCACTTCACTTCCCATAGGGAGTGGTTCTGCGAGTATGAGAAATATGATGGTGGTGATGTCTTCCTAGGGGATGATAGGAAGGCCAGAATTGTCGGACGTGGAAAGGTCAAGATGAAGCTGCAAGGTGGAAGGATTAGAACACTTCCTGGTGTTCTGCATATTCCTGCATTGGCCAGAAATCTGATTTCTGTAAGCAAGATGGATGATGCAGGTGTAAAAACAGTGTTCGAGAAAGATTCCTGCAAGATGGTTCGGGGAGCACTAGTATTAATGCGGGGAGTTCGGACTGGAACTCTGTACAAGCTACAAGGTAGCATTGTTATTGATGGGTGTAATAGTTATGTGGTTCCTGAAAGTGGAGCGGAAAGCCTAGCTGTCTCTGGAGAAAAGACCATGCTATGGCATCAAAGGCTTGGACATATTGGAGAGAAGGGCCTTCGGATACTACATAGAAATGGTATGGTAGAAGGTATGTCTAATTGCTCTCTAGATTTCGATTTTTGTGAACATTGTGTATATGGGAAGCAGAATCGGGTGAGTTTTCCTTCTGGTGCTAAGAGGGCGAACAAGATATTAGAACTTGTGCACGGTGATGTGTTTGGACCTGTGTCAGTTCCATCACTGGGAAATTCTGTGTACTATGTTTCATTCATAGATGACTTCTCAAGGAATACATGGATATATTTCTTGAGGAAGAAATCTGAAGTCTTTGACAAATTTAAAGAATTTAAGGCTCTGGTGGAAAACCAGAGAGAGAAGAAGATAAAGGGACTGAGGACAGCTAATGGTGGGGAGTTTTGCAAGAAGGAATTTGAAGAGTTCTGTAAGAAGTGTGGCATAGCACGGTAGAAGACTACTCCATACACACCTCAACAAAACGGAGTTGCAGAAAGAATGAACAAAACATTGATGGAAAAGGCAAGAAGCATGCTCGGTGGTACCGGTTTAGGACAAGAATTCTGGGCAGAGGCAGTGGAGACTGCATGTTACTTAGTTAACAGATCACCTTCATCAGTGTTGGAGGATAAGACTCCACATGAGGTATGGACTGGTAAGAAACCCTCTCTTTCACATCTAAGGGTATTTGGATGTGATACATATGTACATGTTCCAAAGCAGAAAAGGACCAAGTTGGATAATAAATCTGAAAGGTGCATCTTTATTGGATATAAGGATGGTTTAAAAGGTTACAAGCTTTGGAACCTGGAAACAAGGAAGGTTGTGTACAACCGAGATGTGGTGTTTAGAGAGGTGAAAGATGTTGTTAAACATGAAGTCATACCAAAGGAACCTGAGAAGACATATTTTGAGCTAAAGGAGGATGAATCAGACTCTACAATAGAAGAAGACTCAGAAGGGGAAGAGCCACAAACTCCAGCTGTGAGAAGATCAGCTCGAGAAAGAAGAAAACCAGAAAGGTATAGTCCATCTGCTTTCTGTTCAAATTTTGCCTTAACTATAACTGATGATGATCCCAGAACTGTAAGGGAGGCAGCAAATTCAGAGGATGAAAAATTCTGGAAGGAGGATATGGTTGATGAAATGGCATCCTCGCACAAAAATGAGGCATGGGATCTGGTGGAGTTGCCAGCTGGAAGGAAGCCCATCGGGAGAAAATGCGTGTTTAAAAAGAAGATGAATGTATAAGGCAAGGTGGAGAAATACAAAGCTCGGTTGGTAGCAAAAGGTTATTCCCAGGTGCGAGGAATTGATTTTGGTGATATTTTTTCTCCTGTTGCCAAAGTTACTTATATTAGATTACTTTTATCTGTTGCTGCTACATTTGATTTTGAGATAGAACAGATGGATGTGAAGACACCATTTCTTCACGGGGATCTAGAAGAGGAGATCTACATGAAGGAACTTGAAGGGTTTATGGTGAAAGGTAAGAAAGAACTGGTATGCAGGTGAAGAAGTCTCTATATGGGTTAAAACAGTCACCAAGGATGTGGTATAACAAATTTGATACCTATATATGGGGAGTTGGCTTCACCAGAAGCAAGGAGGATCACTGTGTTTATTTTAAATTAATTGGTGACCGTGTTATTTATTTGGTCTTGTATGTGGATGATATGTTGTTGATTGGAAATGACAAAGAAATTATCCAAGATTTGAAGACCAAACTGTTCTCCAAATTCGACATGAAGGATCTTGGTGCTGCAAACTATATTTTGGGCATGGAAATTAAGAGAGATCGGGCAAAGAGGAAGCTCTGGTTAAACCAGAGGAAGTATGTCGAGACTATATTGCAGAGGTTCAATATGCAGGATAGTAAACCAGTGAATGTTCCTATTCCTGTAGGTGTAAAGCTATCTGTTGAACAGTGTCCCAAGACACAAGAAGAAGAGGAGTATATGTCCCGTGTTCCATATGCAAGTGCAGTGGGTAGCCTGATGTATGCAATGGTCTGTACTAGACCGGACATTGCACATGCAGTGGGAGTATTGAGCAGGTTTATGTCAAACCCAGGGAAGGAGCATTGGACAGCAGTGAAGCGGGTTTTCAGATATTTACGTGGCACTAGTGATTATGGCTTGTGCTACCAGGGAAGACCAGGATTGGAAAGAATGTTGGACATTCTTGGTTTTGTTGATGCAGACTGGGCTGGAGATCTGGACCAAAGAAGATCTACAAGTGGGTATGTGTTTAGCCTATTTGGAGGCGCAGTCAGTTGGATGAGTAAAAGACAGTCTGTAGTGGCTCTTTCAACTACAGAGGCAGAATACATAACAACCACTCATGCAAGCAAGGAAGCAATTTGGTTGCAGAGATTGTGTTCAAGTATGGGGTTGGTACAACAAGCTATAAGGATAAACTATGATAGCCAAAGTGCAATTTTCTTGGCTAAGAACCTTGCTTATCATTCAAAGACAAAGCACATTGATGTTCAATATCACTTTGTTAGAGATATGGTTGGGGCTAAAAGGGTGTTGCTGGTAAAGGTGGACACTTTGAATAATGTTGCAGATGAATTGACGAAGTCTGTGAGCACTCAAAAGTTCTCTTGGTGTAGAGAAACAATGGATGTTGAAGTATTGGGCCAATGACTAAGCTCTCCTGTGGCCCCTTGCGGAAAGAAAACGACAAGTGGGAGAATGTTGGGTATGTGTTATATTATTTCCACAACTAAGCACGCACGGGGGGATAAGATGGGGGGCGATAGCCCCCCCCTTTGCGCTGGGCGCAACGGATGGGTCACAGGGGGGGCAGTAACCCCCCCTGTCAGGGTCCGGGGCAGCGCCTCAACGAAAATTTTTTGGTCCTTAATTTCCGGTGGGTAGTCCGCGCCCATGGTTTTGTGCATGAGTTTGCACATGGTTTTGGGGCACGATGGTTTTCGGCCCCTGGTATTTTGTAGATCCGGTCAAGGGAACTACGATTATGTTCTAATCCAGTGTTAATGGATTGGGGTTTATGGATGCTTCGACATGTATATATATCTATTATACACTAAAAGGAATATAATGAAAAATCAAGCTGGTCGTCCCGATTTGGGATCCAAGGGAAAATCTCTGTGTTTATCTGTTTTATGTTTTATGCTCTTTCTATTGTTTATTTTCTGTTATAAGATTCGTGTGTAGATAATTTCTGTTCAGGGTTAAAACCTACACATTTATGAGGTAACCATATCGATTTTTCATACATTAATGAATTTTTTCCTCATAAGGAAACTACCCATGATTTTGTTACAGGAAACCTAGTTTATTGGTGAGATCTATAATCGTAGAGAGGGTTGTCGGATAATTTTGTGTATTATTTATAGTGCTTAAATATGAAGGGATGGTGATTTGAATATCATGTCAATGCCTTAGGGGTAGCTGATTCTAAACATAGAACTTTTAGAAATCACCAATATTCTTTACCTGTAACTTGGAATGATCATAACTTTAGCATTTGAAGTTTATAACATATCGTTTAATACTTAATTTTTGGGTATCTAAAAATATCTACACATGATCATAGTCAAAAATTAATTTAAGCACAACTACTGAAATATTGAACCTAATGGTTTATGTGTGTGCTAAAATTTAAATTCCATTAGCCTACTAGTATATTTTTATGAAAACATTACGACTTAAAAAACTATGATGCCAAAAGCATAAAGTTGTTAGAAGTTATGCGTTTTAGCAGTTTTTATATTTTTTAGAGGGTAGATATGAATGATAATGTGGCCACTTTTAATTTCACATATGTGAGCTAAAGAAAAACAACACAATAGATAACGCAATACATTAGCTATTCTACGCTCACTAGTGCACTTAAACCAAGAGACAAGAAACAATCACAAAACACATAGATATTTATGACTACAATAAAGTCGATAATAATCATTCCACTAGTTTGATACATAGAAATTTATCCAAACTCTCACTTGGTTGCCTCTTATTCATGCCATCAGGAATAAATAACTAAATTTTGTAGCGAGTTATGCTACTTGGGTCCACAAGTTGACCCCCACGCTAGTGCACTACAAATTACATTATTTTACATTACCTTTCATTAAATGTCAGAGTACAAGCAAGATACTAACGTTTTTAGCATGATACAACCAAAAATCTACTAAAAAACAGGGATATGTAGGGTTTCTCACTCTAGTTATCAATCCAGGCTTAATTGTACCCATTATTTTCCAAAATACACCAAGCACTTGAATATTTATCATTATTCTTAAGTTAATTTGGAGTATCATGAAGACAAGGGTCTTCCGAACATCTATTTCATAAATTGATCTATTCTCATCCTTGCTTGTAACTTCCTTTGTAGATTCCTCAAGTTCTAGGGGTTGCAACCTCTTATCTTCACCACAATGTTGAAAATGTTCTTTAAGAGAGAGATCTTGAGGAGACTTTTCAACATAACTATGTTATAAAAAATTAAATTAGATATTCATCAATGAGATTGAGTGTGGTGTGAGTGAGATGGGTATTACTAACATCATTGTTTTGATCTCACTTTAAGGAAAAGGTGCAATATTTCATTTACTAAGAGCTTACTATGGTAGGAATGGTAGAAGTTCCTAGCCCAATATCCCAATGCTTCTATTATAACCAAGGAAATTGAGTTGCAAAAATCAAGAAAGAGAAAAAGAAAAAGGACAAAGGATGGTTTTACCGTGATGAAGTGCCTCTACATGGTATTAGTGGAAGGATTTCATTTTCGTAATGACTCTGTTCATTTCCTTTAAGAGAAAATACAAATTCACTATAATTTAATGGTTTATCCCCATTGAACTTGAACAAGAGTGATTCATTCCCTTGATAAAACTTGGCTTTGAGATTCAAGAAACTATTGTGCACTAGGAAACAATTTTGAAATAATCTCAATTTTAGAATAAGAATTCTAGATAAGAAATCTAGGACTATAATAAGTGGCAACAACACAAGTTGTAACCCACCAAAAATAGGGATATGTGGGGTTTCTCATTACCTAATGTGTGAATTGTTGTTATATATTGACAACTTTTGGTGAAAATAATATATATATTCTTTTAATATACAAACCTCCATCGAATATTTGATGGTACAGGCTGGCCGTCGAATATTCAACTCCTATCGGTCGACGTACTCGTCGTATAATCAACGCCACAACCGATAGACAAAAGCATCGATCGTTTGGAACTAGCATCGAACAAAACTCGCATCCGTCAAATATTCGACGCATCATCGTCGGCCTATTTGCCCCAAACCGACAAAACGATGTGTTTGATATTAAAAACTCCAATCGAACTGATTCAACTTAACGTCGGTTATCCAATGCTTATACATTGAAAAAGTCACTCAAGGTCGATGGAAGGGAGCGTCAGAGTGACAACACTCTTGTTGCAAAATTTTCATATACTGTTGGTTACCAGAAGCATAAACGTTGGTTTTTACCGTCGCGAAAATATAATAATTTGTCGAATATCTGACGACCAACTATCCCAATTTTTCATGTATAAGGCGATGGAATGCAACACGAAACTTTTCGGATATTCGAAATTTGGTGAATCGAATATCCGACGATTTATAGCGTCACAAAACCAACTTCAAAACGTCGACTTTTCTATGACAATTTCGGATATTATTTGTGTCGGATAATTGATATTTGTATTGTCGAATATCCCATGTTAACTCAACTATCGACTATTTAACAAAATTCCAACGACGATTTGATGAGCACCATTGTGTAGGATATCCGACGGCAATAAGTCGCATATTTGAATAATAGCTATCAGATTTTGGCCCCATTTGTATTAGTGCAAAGTCTCTTTTTCGTCAGTAGGTGTGTTTATTTTTGAATTGAATATTTTTTTTGTAAGGGAAAGGTTGTTGGATTTTCCCCATGTGAGATTTCCTAGGGTAAATTCTTGTGTTTTTTATTTGGTTGTCTCTTTATGTTCCCAATGTCTATTTTCAAAGATATTATGTGTAATTAATTTATGATGAAATTGAATGAATGAAAGATTAAATTATTAAATCATACAAAGTAATTATCTAGTTGAGAAGACCTACGAGAAATCAACATGATATTAGAGGTTGGGTGAAAGAGAAACCTCAAAAAGAAGCTTAGATCTTCCCTATTGTACATGCTTTGGATGTCAAAAGAAGCCCTAATCTCATATGGACCAATTTTCATCAATAATTACCCTACTTATTAAGCCAAGATTCATATTGGTAGAAGGTAGAAGCCTTAGTTAGTAATTCTCATAATGTCGAAAGGCCTCAGTCCCAATTTCAAGTAGGTTGAACGGGCCTCATAAACTAGTTGCAGGGGGAGAAAGTGTCAAAAATACTTATCAAGGACCGAATCTCTAATTTAATAATTAATTACCTTAAACTACCTCAATAAGGTTGGAAAATATCTTTAAGGAACAAAACGAGGGTCTATGAAGGCCAAAGAAGACATGTTGAGGGTCTAGACTGTGTCAAAAATGTGATTGAGACTTTGAATATACCTTAACACTAATAACCTCGAACAAAAATTTCAAAATCTCTAGAGTCTCCTATAATGAACATTGGATACATTTTGACATCATTTTGTTATGCCCATTAAAGTAATATCTAAGAGGAAAATTCTCCATTGTGTTATGCTTTGAGATCAAAGATCGGAACCTAGAGTTTGAAGATATTAGAGCTAAAGAGATTGATATTTTATTTTCAAACAGATAGAAGTTGCTAATGACCTTTGCAATGAGGGATGACTTCTAAAAATCCTAGGTTATCTGGCTTGCTACAAGGCCGAAAATACTTCAAAGGAAAGGTAACAAGACCTAGGAATCTTAGAAAGTAGTTTAGTGTAGTCTGAAATTGTATTAGTTAATGTCAAATCTAGCTAAGGTGTCTTTCAAGAAATCTACAGAAATCTATTGCATTACAAGGTATGTATTTTTTCTCTGAGTAATTTTGGTCAAAGTCAAAATTATTTTGGGCAACAATTACAAGGTTGAAAATACAAAATATGCCTCCCTCAAGTTTGAGAATACAAACTCAAGGTAATATTGTGTCAAAGTATTGTTCCTCTACTCAAATCAAAGACAATATTGTTGAACTTGTTTGAGCCTATCTTAAAATTTCATTCCAAAGGGATGAATAGAGATAGGTTCAAAGTATTGCCTATAAATGACCTTGCTTGCTTGCCTCTATGAATGGAGTAAAGATATTTGTGGAAACTATTGAAACATCTTATTTTATTGACATGATACCAGTTAACAAAAGGGAAGTATTCATTAATATCTTATGTTTGTATTACTGCAACGAGAAATTTTACAATTAGTTAAACCTAGAAGACCTAAAGAATATGTGTAAAATAAAGGTATTTGCTAGAGATTAAAAATTTACCAACATATAAGCCATCCTGAGATATAATTACTTCCTTACAATATGGTTCGAGATTGATAATATTAAAAGGCAAAATAAGAAGGATGAACCAAATGCGACTGTGCCAAAAATTCTTGGCATCCTAAGTCAAATTGAATTAAAGTTTTGTATAGACTCTGAAAATCCTGTAAATCTCTAAAATCCTATTGCAGCAACTGGATGATATTCACCTAATTGTTAATTTTAACTTAACAATATATTTGTAGTTTACTATGGTAAACATTGAATACATCATGCTGCAACCTACACAAATAAAATGCGGAAGAAATACAATTGCAGAAACAAAACTGAATAAGAATAGATCACACACACATTTGAAACAGACCAATGTCCCTGGAAAAACCCAATGTGGGAAAACTGGTGCAGTAATTGAGGGTTTGTATATTATGTAGTAAATAATTCTTACTACAAGTCTATGATTGACACATCCGTCAAATCATGCATAGAAACTGACATAAAATATATTGTGAGACAAACCTCACTCCTCCATAAGAATCTGACACGAATAAGCACCCAAATTGGACTGTTCTGTGATGCCTTTACGTAGTGACTGCACCATGCACACAGTCTCTGCATCACAACTACGACTTCCCTCTATCTCTGCGTTGGTATGTCTGTTTGCTGGAAACTGAGGCCTTCTGGCCTCCGAAAAATCTCTCTGGGATCTGGCACTAGCCCTGTTAGTGTCAGTATTTGCATACTGCCTTCAGTGATAAAAAATACTCTTTTCATATCATTTTAGGAGTCCCACTCAGGAATTTTTAATCATTCCATTAGGTCATGTAAAAAATTCACTCACTGATGGTAGCCCTAGTCATAAAACTTCACTCTCCCTAAAACATTTATACTTGTTGGCCCACCTTCATGTCTTGCTAAGCATACTTAAGTTATGAGAGTCTATTTCATCATGTCATTATGTCAGTCAAAGTCACCATGGAGTCTGGTCATTCAAGGTTCCATTAGGTCACTAGGTTTCATTTTGGTCCAAATAAAATACCATTTCATTTTCATAAGGTCAACAAAAGTATGAGAGTGATTAAATAATATTCCTTTATCATCTGAAAAACATTTGTCAACATGTAAAGATGATCTCCAAGGAATATTTCCAAAGTTATAATTCCGCTTTCAAGTTATGATTTTTATTCTGGAATGTAATTTTATTAAAAAAATAGAGATGTAATTTATTTTTATTTTAATGTAATTTTATGTTCATTATATGTAATAAGTAATATTCCAAAGCTGCCATTTCAACTCCATATGCCAAACTGAACAACAAACAAAAGAAATGTAAAGAGTGCCAAACTCCAACATCATCAACCTGCAAAGAAAAATTCAGAGTGTAAAGGATATTTTCCAAAGTTTTCAAAGGTGAAATTGAAACATTAGAAAGTGGGTTTTGAATCAAAAGATCAATTTCACTAAAGTATAAGATCCTTCATGACATCAAAAGAGACTTCATTTGTCTCCTCTACCATCGAGAAACCTCAAGCAAAGCAGGGTTTTAAATTTTTTTAGGCAAAATTAGCAAAATAGGGGAAGCGTTGCGCGCTTGCCAAAGGGAGGGAACACCTGTGTGTGGCACTGTGCACCTACTTGTTGCACTACACGCCTGCCAAAGAGAGGGCATGCCTGCTTGTGGTGCTGTGCTTTTTCCCATCTTCCTCAACAATTTCTAGAAGGGCCTCCAAACCTCACAAAATCACCCTCAATCTCTCAGCAGCGGTTCCTCAAGCCCCCAACAAGAAAGTAAGCTACCATTGCTTCATTCCTCTTCTCCATCAAATCATTTTGTGTTGTGTGAATTTTTTAAAAGAAAATTTAGTGTCTTTCTTCAAATTTAAAACCCTAGTATTCCTAAAATACCCAATTACAGTTCAATTTCAGTCCCTAAACCTTCATAACCCTTCCCACATTGTAATATACCCTTTCCCAAATCCCTAAAATGATATCCCCTTTCCCTAAGCCTTCATTTCCTTAAAACCCTAAGCCCTAGGTACACTATTTTCCTAGGCTCACAATTCCCTACACCTGTAATTAATTCCCTATTCCAAACCCCTCTACATCCCTACTCCCTGTAACATTCCTTAAATCATAAATACCTACCCCCATCTCCCTCAATTACACTATCCCATTTCCTATTCCTAAAAACCACATTCCACCATCATCACATATCCCTAGGGTTTTGACACTAAGGCATCATGGTAGAAGAAGAAAACATACCATAAACTGAGGGAGAAGAAATAGAGGAGAATAAGCCACACAAAGGGGGAAGAATACTTATATTAGAGCAAAAAAATACTAGGGAACTCTTGGCATATACTATGGATGTGACATGTTTCAAACATGTTGGATGTTTTGATTTCTGTGAGTAAATTTAGAAGGTCCAACACCATGATATGTTGACCAGACTTTTCATTTCTAATCTCCATGACAACCAAGTTACTCTAGCTAGTGTCACTTTCACTGTGTCAACTGCCATCATCTCAGCTACCACCGGGATCCCAAATGTTGGGGAGAAATGGTTCAAACAGAAAGACTTGGAGGAGCATTACTATGAGCCTTTCATCAAACCTAAGTACAAGAATGAGAGAAAGAGGATTTTTTCTCTTACCTACTGGAGAGATATTCACCCATGATGAAGATCATCATGAAATAATTTTCATGTGAAGGTATATTTTCTAGATTGTATGCCTATCACATCCGGTTAATTATGCACTTCACTAGGGTAAAGGTGCTCAACATACCCTACTACCTTTTTGGAGCATTGATAAGATGGAATTTAGTGTCCAAAAGAGAGACTATGAACACCAAATGAACAATATTTTTCACCACTCCCTCATCAAAATCATAGTCCTCCATCAAGTCAAAAAATTGAACGTTCTATGGAGTTCATTCATAACTAATGACATATTAACTGCTCCACCTATTCATCATGCCCAAGATGTACCTTCATCATCTCATCCTTCCACATACGTTCCTCCATCTCATCCCATAGTTCATAATTCATCATCATATCAGTCGCCTTCATCTATTTCACCACCATCATCTCCATCCCACATTGAGACTGGGTCCCCTAGCAGAGTTGAGATCAATGATCCTAAGTAGGCTAATGTGGCTGAGATAGAGCCATTGGAAAAAAAATACCAGAGGAGTCATAGGCAGGTGTTTTCTCCATAGATTGCAGAAGGGCCCCTGCCTTCTTCACCAATAAAGTAGGTACAAAAGGGGAAATAAAATATGGTAGAGGAGGATGTACATGAGGCAGTCATTCATGATGAGGATGACCTCCATGAGACATAACAAGATTTTGACCTTTTTTGACCTAGATTAGGATGATGATGATGAGATCACTAGTATAGTCATAAAGGGGAAGGATGCCAAGATCAGAGAGCTCCAAACTAAACTTGACAGCTCCAAATTTTTTATAAACATCCTTAAGTAGGAGAACCAGCAGTTGAAAAAAAAACAGGTCATTGATGAGGTCAAATACATCATAGCTCAAAGGGAAGCAGAAAAAGATAAGGTTTTGTTAGAAGAGACACTTGAAAAGCATGGTTTTCTTGAAGAACAAGAAGAACAAGCACCAAGAGGTAGACCTAAGACTAGAGGGCTAAAAAGAGCTTTAGCACTAGAAAGGAAAAAAGAAGCTGAGCTTGCTAATCAGTTAACCTTGAATGAACAACTTCCAATGGTAATCAATGAAAAACGAGAGCCATGGCTTGACAGGGCTAACAAAAACCTATAGAAGCTTTTGGAGAAGGTAAACAGAGGTAATGACATACCGAGAAAGAAGGTCACACATTATGCCCAAAAATACAAAATTGCAATAGCCAAGCTCAAAAGAGCTAATGCAAAAATTGAGGCTTTGACCATGCAAGAAGAGAAACGGAAGTCGGATATACTTGTAGAGGCTTCACTCTAAGCATAACCACACCATCAAAAATAATTTCACTAATTTTGAAAGGTTTTCAGTCATTTTTGTAAAGTTTGTCTTTTTATTGTATTTTTGGATAGTCATGTGACAGAGAAAGTGTCAAACGCATAACACCCTTGGTGTTGCGCTCTTTTTTGAGCCATATTTTGACCAAAAGGCCACCACCATTACATGAAAAATGGTAAATACATATAAGAAAACCACTTTTCCAGCCTTTGTTTGCAAAAATAGCAGGTTGAAATGTCAAAAAACAAGCAAAAAATCATGTTTCTGCCCTATTTTTGGCCGTGGCACTGCGCACTGAGCAGTCTTGGGAGGATTTAGTTTTGACAGGGAAAATGAGCTTCATTTTGCAAACCGAATGCATATCCTGAAAGTAGACTTGAAGGAATTTCCAACAAGCCATCTTGGAGCCAATTTGGACAACTACAACCTAGTAAAAAGTAGCCTGCAATATGGGGGGTGTTTTTTACAAAGGGAGGGCGTGTTTGACAGTTTGCTGATATTTTTGAATTTTCATTGAAAATTTGACTTTTATCTTGAAAATGATGATTTCACCTATGTAATTGAGGATGGTAAATGTAATTATGATATGGATAAGTTACCTAGGGGTATAATCATGAAATTCAAATGAATTAGTTTCAATGTAATTAGGGAGGAGTCACTTGCATCTTCCTACACCCCAGCTTTCAGTTTAGAATTTTGTAGATCTCATCCTCAACTCAGAGATTTGACACATGAGGGTGAGAGAATGTAGTTTTGATGTCTATATCTTCCCTTTCTTCACTCTTAGCAAGGGTTGGAATTAGTTGGATGCTATTGTATTGATCAAGGACTGTGTAATCATTTTGGCTAGAGATTAATGAAGAATTGAAGCTATTTCTTTGGGATACCTGTGGTATGAATGTTTGACATTGTTTCTTCTATGTTATCATTTGTATGAGTGTTTGTAATCTCATAAACCATTTCATTTCTATTATATGATAATTTTCAAGTTGATAGGTAGAATACATGTTCTTTCATGATCTATTTTGGGAAAGTTGTCATAATTTGTCCATTTTCTTTAGTTTAGGAAGGATACATTTCATATTCTCTTCCTAACTCCTCACCAATCTTAAACCATCTCACCAAATCACCTTTAAGTGATAAGCCTTCTACCTACCTTGCCCCATCGAATGGACTGCAATTCCCATCTTACTTTCCCTAACCTAATCCCCTTGACATAAATCCTCATCCAACAAACCCAACCCAATAAAAAAAAAACAAACCCTTTTGCATTTCATAGCTAGCCTAAAAAAATTTCATCCAACCCTCTAGGCTGTGATTTTTGTGGAGAGAGCCCTCTTCGACTTCGTAGGGCTAGATACCAAGTTAAAAGGTTGGTATGTGGTTACCTCTGTTGGGATTTCTTCTTCAACCTTAAAAATATAGCAGAGTGATAACATACTGGCGCCGTTACTCAGGAATGAAAGATTTATTTTCCCTTGGTTTATGACAAGAAATTTTGGAATTTTATCCTTTGGATGAGAGGGTCAAGTTTCAGAAAGGCCGATTCGATAATTGCAGTGCTAAGATTGTAGATCTGGCTTCCAGAAGATATACCAGAGAAAATCCTGACCTTGATCCAGTTGATCTGGTAGATGATCCAGAGAAGATATTTCGAAAGGATAGATATCAAATTGTAGGCATTCAATCATGACCCATTCCATTGTTAAGATCGGCTTCTCTACCTGCTAAGTTACTTTCTCTTGAAGATTTACCATATGATCTGAAATTTGAATTGTCATTGTTTAAATCCAAGTCTGAAACCTCTTTATCTGACATAGTATTCGATCCTTTAAGATTATCTAAGGTCAAGTCATTCTCTGAATTAAAACTTAGTCCTCTAAAAGATTGGTTTTTATAAGAGATTAAGCCTGAATATGACCTTAACATCAAAGAGTGGATCCAATTCTACCACCAAGAGGAATTTTATGTTTAATCTCAAACTCAAACTCAGTCAATTGTAGTTTATTCATCTGTACCTTTGACCTCATCATTCATACATACTACTTCAGTACCTACAACTTCTGTTCCTTTACCTATTCACCCAATCCCTCTTGTTGTCAATCCAACACTTCACTCAAAAGGAATCAGGGAAATATTTTCCCCACTCATCTTACCATCCCAATTGAATGAATTACCTCAGGGTTATGATCAAAGACTCCCCTTGTTTGATGAAAAATCCACCATATATGCAAGACAACATATTGTTAAGGTCACTGACTTCATATATTTGGAGGAAGTCGATGCTGAAAATGCAAAAACGAGGATTATAGCCCAGACCTTATTTGGAGATGTCAAAGTTTGGTTTAGGTCTCTAAATGCTAATTCCATTGCCACTCCAAACTAGCTCATTGATTTTTTTAGCCCGGTGGGAGGTAAAGAAAAATCATTTACAATTGCTTGCTGAGTATGAGAACATTAAAAGAAATCTCAATGAATCAATTCAAGATTTCAATACTTGCTTTAATAGGATTTAAAATGCAATTCTCATTGAGATCAAGCCTCCTCCAGGCTTAGCTCTCATATGTTATCCAGATGCATTTGATGCTGACATGGCTTACAAATTAAGGGAAAGAAATCCAGATACAATGGAAGATATGCAAAAGAACGTGATCAACGTTGAAGAAAATTTGTTGATGAAGAGAGCTAGGGCTAGGAATGAAAGGAGAGTTAATATTAAAGATGAACCATCCACCTCATCTTTTGATACTAAAATGGATACTTTGATAAGAAATATTGAACGGATGGTTGACATGATGTCCATCATTGAGAGATAACATGAGGTCAGAAATATTAACTATAGAGGTTAGCAACAACCTCAATTAAGGATTATGGAGAGAGAACAACGGGCTCCTGAACAACCACCACAACAACAACAACAAATCAGGACATCGTTGCAACAAAACTATGCTCAAGGAGAAGAAGAATATGAAGACACAATTGTTGAGGAAAACCTCCTTTTCAAAGTTGATGACCTGCCTATGTTTTGACCAAATATGAGGAGTATTTTGAAAAGAAAGATAAGCCTAAAGATGAAGATTTTATCCTTGCTAATGATCATGAATTAGAGACTGAATTAGATGATTACCAACGAGGATACTTGAATTCACTGAGTTCACAAAATAGGAAAATGTCCTTGAGGAGCAGAGATGTACTGGTTAATCCCATTTAGAGGAGAGCATCTTAGTAGAAAGACACTCAAACAAGGCATAATCCTCCAAGCAATCAGATTAAGGGAAAAGAGCCTGTGATAAAAATCAGAATAAATTAAATCAACAATCCACAAGTTCAACCCATAAGGAAAAGGACTATCCGAAAAATAAGTTCCACCAAAGGACCATGATGGACAGCGAGGCATTGTCATTAAAGAGGTAGAAAAAACTACTCCCGTCAGTTTAGATACATAAATTTCAAAGTTAAAAGTGTCTATCCCCTTAACCAAGCTTGTTAAGAACAACCAGTAAAATTCCAATGTTTCCAAGATGCTTGAAGTAGATCCTTTGTCCGACATGGTAAATGTCAAAGATGATCAACCCAAACTCATTTTTGGTCCTGCCATTGATGGCCAATTAGAAGATAGTGAGATTCCTCCTTTTTACTTGAGTCTAAGAATCCACCAATGCATTTTACATAATTCCATGTTAGACTTCAAAGCCTCCCACAATTTGATGCCAAAATCCATAATGGATAAGTTGGGCCTTGGCATTAATCGTCCCTACCATGATTTCTACTCCTTCGATTCAAGTAGAGTTCGTTGTCTTGGTATGATTAAAGATTTGGTAGTATCCCTAGAGCATATTTCAGAAAAGAATGTTCTAATGGATGTGGTGGTAACTGATATACCACTACACATTGGCATGCTGCTGTCAAGATCCTCGGGGGAAAAATTACAAGGTACATTGCAATTAGATTTTTCTTATGATACTATTCCTTTTTTGGGAAATTGATAAAATTGTACCAGTAAACTAAGATGAAATATATGATCACAAGCAAATAAAATCCCAACAATCATCTGATAAACGCTATAATACAAATTTAGAGTCATTCATTTTATTTAATGATAGTGGCTTAAATGATGTAGATAGCCAACTATTAGATGTAGAAGATGTTCCAGAGATTCATAATTGTATTAGAGAAGTGATAACTAAAGAAAATATGAATCTTCCAAGCTTAATAGAACAACCATCAAAAGAAGAATTGAAAAATTCAGAACAACAATCAAAAGAGGTAGTGAAAGATTTAGAACAACCATTGGATAAAGTGGAAGAAAGTCCAGAAAAGCATGAAGAGATAATTTAGAAAATTGAGCCAAAACAAAAATCAGAGTTTCAATGTTTAGAGGATGAGAAGGATGAGAATGGTATATGGTCCATGGACTTTGATGGTGCCCTAGGGGAATACGAGGCAAACATTGGAATCTGGGTCCGCAGTCCTTTTCATCAACATAATAAGGTCCCTACAAATATAAGGTTGTTCTCTTATAAATTAGCTTTTGATTGCACTAACAATGAAGCCGAGTATGAAGCACTGATTACTGGCTTAAAGATCTTGAAGAAACTGGGGGCAAGAAGGATTGCGATGTATGGTGATTTAGAACTTGTGATCAAGCAAGTCAAAGGTGAATATCAAGCTAACCATCCTCGAATGAGACAATATAGGAATGTTGTAATTGATATTTTTAAAATGTTTTAGGAGTGTATACTTACAGTGGTGCCAAGGAATCAAAATCTCATGGAAGATTCATTGGCTAAAGCTGCAAGAAATTTCAAAATCCCCATCTTTTCAAACAACAAGTTTGAGATTCATGTGAAGCACCGACCCACTGTTCCTGATAACTTGCAATATTGGCAAGCTTTCTAGGATGATAAGAAGATAAAAAAATTTCTTCAAGGTGAAGAAGAATTTGAGAATTGTTCTATAGATTAAATTTCCGATAAAGATAACCAGGATATAGAAGCAACTTAGATGGATATACCATAGCTGAAAGACAATAATATTCCAAAAGGTCTCATATCTTTGGAAGAATTTTTTGACCAAGATGACATAGCAAGGAAGCATACATTGATGCCTATGGAAAAGGGTGTTGAAGATGTAAACATTGGGACAACCGACAAACCAAAGAAGGTGAAACTATCCAAGTCCTTATCTCCCGAGGTAAAGGATGAATCTGTTAAATTACTTTCTGAAATTTCTGATGTTTTCACATGGGAATATGAAAATTTAAAGGGGTATGACAATAAAATCATTCAACACACTATTCCGATCAAGTCCAACCAAAAGCCCTTTGGTCAAAAGTTGAGAAGGATAAATCCCAAATTGCTGCCATCAATTGAAAAGAGGTAAATTGACTTTCCAAGTCTGGTATCATTGTCCTGATTAAATTCTTTGATTGGATTTAAAATTTGGTCCTAGTGAGAAAGAAGACTGGAGAAAACCGACTCTGTATAGATTTCATAAAATTTACCAAAGCGTCCCTCAAGGAAAACTATCCACTTTCGAAGATGGACCATATACTTCAAAGAGTTGTTTTTTCTTCCCAGATGTCATTGTTGGATGGTTATTCAGGCTACAACCAAATTTTGGTGCATGAAGATGATCAGGACAAGACAAAATTTACTACACCTTGGGGCACCTTCAAATATGCCAAAATTCCATTTAGTTTGAAAAATTCAGGGGCCACATTCCAGCGGGCCATGGACATAGCATTCGTCAATGAAAAAAATGTTTTCTTGTTTGTTTACTTAGATGACTTGACAAATTTTTCACATTCTGATGATGAACATTTTCACCATTTGAGAATTTTTTTCGAGAGATGCAGGAATTTCAAGATATCTCTCAACCCAAAGAAAATCCTTTTTTCCATGGAGGAGGGAAAACTCCTTGGTTACATAATATCCAAGGATGGGATCTGGATTGACCCTTCTAGTGTTTAAGAAATTCAGCAAATTGATTTCCCTCGCATAAAAAATGAAGTACAAGCATTCAACAGTAAGATGAATTTCTTACGTAGATTCATTCCTAATTTAGCGGAGCATATTAGAGAATTGACAAACATGTCGAAGAAAGATAGTGATGTGAAGTGGTCTAAATATGCCTGGAAATCTTTCCATTCAGTTAGGTTTTCCTTGAATACTGCCCTGGTTTTGATAAGTCCTGATTATACTAGTGATTTCATAATATTTTAATTTGCTTCTGAGCACACTATGGCAACAGTCTTGATGTAGAAAAGGGACAAAACAGAGATCCAAATTTCATTTTTCAGTTGCAATATCAGAGATGCAACCCTTCGCTAAAACATCATAGAGAAACAGGCTCTGGCTTTGATTAAAGTGCTGAAAGATTTAAGAGTTTACATATTACATTCACACACTCTTGCCTACGTACCTAATGCAGCTATGAAAGAAGTTCTTATACAGACAGACCCATAGGGTAGTAGAGGAAGATGGATAGCAACTTTACTGGAGTATGAACTTGAGATCAAGCCCACCAAGTTGATCAAAGGTCAGGGCTTAGCCAAGCTCATGACTAAGTCAAATATTCATGCTCTTGACATCAACTTGATTTCAGATTTGTCTGGAAATGAAGAAGAAGTGAATCTCATTCAGGTATCCGATATCTTTTTTTCATCTCCACAATATTAGGATATTGTTTATGTTTTGCAACATTTAAACCCTCCTATAGGCATGACTAAGAGTCAAGGTAGATCTTTGAAACTCAAAGCTTCAAAGTATTGCATACTAGATAATGCACTTTACTAGAAGGATCTCAGAGGTGTGTTGCTAAACTGTTTTGTCGAAGAAGAATCTAAGGAAGTGATGAATGATTTCCACAAAGGATATTGTGGGGGCCACCTATATTGGAAGACCACGGCCAATAAAATATTGAGAGCGGGATATTATTGGCCGAAATTTTTTGCAGATGTTTACAAAGTAGTAATGAGCTTCCATGAATGCCAAGTTTTTTAGGTTAAGAGAAAGATTCTCCCGTTTCCTCTTCAACCTATTTCAGTACATGCACCATTTTAGCAGTGGGGCCTAGATTTCATAGGGGAGATTCATCCAACATCATCCACTCAACACAAGTGGATATTGAAAGCCACAAATTACTTCACAAAGTGGATTGAAGAAATCCCGACCAAGCAAGCAACATATTCTGTCATCATTCAGTTTTTAGAAACTAATATTTTGTCCCATTTTGGTTGTCCTACTAATATTATCACATATAACGTGGCATCATTCAATTCTAAGAAGATGACTGAGTTCTGTGGTAGATATAACATTAATTTGGGAAAATATACATCCTACTACTCGCAAGGTAATGGATTGACGAAGTCCTCTAATAAGCTATTGATCAGTATCATTAAGAATATGTTAGAGGCGAATAAAAAGAATTGGTATAAGAAGCTGATTAATGCATTGTGGGAAGATCGGGTGAGTAATAAAAATTATATTGGTATGTCTCCTTTTCAAGTTGTATATGGTGTTGATATTGTGTTTCCTTCATCATTTGCAGTGCCGATAATGAAATTTCTACAAGAATCAGGGACTGATGAAAATGACATACAACGCCGTATTAATCAAATGATACACCTTCAACAGAAAAGGGATGAAGTATTTCAGAATACTTCAAAACTTCATGACAGGATAAAGAATATTTATGATCAGAAAACTAAGGAAGACAACTTCAAGATAGGAGATGTGGTACTCCGCTGGGATGCCAGGAATGAAGAGAAGGGTAAGCATGGTAAATTTGAGAATTTATGGAAAATCCCATATCATATTTCAACATTTCAGGGACATAATGCTTATTTTCTTGAAGAGATGAATTGACATAAGTGTTTAGGAGGACCAGTTAATGGTAGGCTCCTGAAACATTATCTTTTTGAAACGAATTTCTTGATCATTTTCCCATTTCATTGTAAATATCAGTTACATTTTCTGCAAGTGTGAAGTAGAGAGTCACTGGAGTTCGGAGCCCGAAGTGAAGGCCATGGAGCTTCAATGATTTTCTGCCATTTTCAAAAAGTTCAGTTTTCATTCAAGTAAGTTAGTATTGAGTAATTTTTCAGTCACTTTAGTTTGCATTGAGCTAGTCTATTTCTCTGAGTTATTTGTTTTCAGTCATGTTTTTCAATTTGAGTTTTTGACAGTATTGGCCCAATGGAAGAGGCATTGATCTGCAAAATTCAGATTTATGTGGTTCTTGACACTTATTTCAGAGCTATCATCCCCAATAAGGCCAATGTTAGTGTCAGAATTTGCATACAACAATCAGTGATAAAAAATACTCTTTCATATCATTTTAGGAGTCCCACTCAGAAATTTTTAATCATTCCATTAGGTCATGTAAAGAATTCACTCACTGATGGTAGCCCTAGTCATAAAAATTCACTCTCCCTCAAAAATTTATACTTGCTGGCCCACCTTCATGTCTTGCTGAGCATAATTAAGTTATGAGAGTCTATTTCATCATGTCATTATGTCAGTCAAAGTCACCATGGAGTCTGGTCATTCAAGGTTTCATTAGGTCATTAGGTTTCATTTTCCAAGGTCCAAATAAAACACCATTTCATTTTCATAAGGCCAAAAAAAGTATGAGAGTGATGGAATAATATCCCTTTATCATCTGAAAAAAATTTGTCAACATGTAAGATGATCTCCAAGGAAGATTTCCAAAGTTCTAATTCTACTTCCAAGTTATGATTTTTATTCTGCAATGTAATTTTATTCAAAAAACATAGATGTAATTTATTTTTATTTTAATGTAATTTTATGTTCATTATATGTAATAAGTACTATTCCAAAGCTACCAATTCAACTCCATATGCAAAACTGAACACCAAGCAAAAGCAATGTAAAGAGTGCCAAACTCCAGCATCATCAACCTGCAAAGAAAAAGTCAGAGTGTAAAGAATATTTTCCAAAGTTTTCAAAGCTGAAATTGAAACATTAGAAAGTGGGTTTTAAATCAAAATATCAATTTCACTCAAGTATAAGATCCTTCTTGACATTAAAAGAGGCTTCATTTGTCTCTTCTATCATCGAGAAACCTTAAGCAAAGTAGGGTTTTCAAGTTTTTTGGGAAAAATTATCAAAACAGGGGAAGCGTTGCGCGCCTGCCAAAGGGAGGGCGCACCTGTGTGTGGTGTTGCGTGTCTGCTTGTTGTGCTGCACACTTGCCTTAGGCGTTGCGCGCCTACCAAAGAGAGGACACTCCTACTTGTGGCACTGTGCATTTGCCCATATTCCTCAACAATTGCAAGAAGGGCCTCCAAACTTCACAAAATCAAACTCAATCTCTCAGCAGTGGTTCCTCAAGCCTCCAACATGCAAGTAAGCTACCATTGCTTCATTCCTATTTTCCATCAAAGCATTTTGTGTTGTATGAAGTTTGTTAAGGGAAATTTATTGTCTTTCTTCAAATTAAAATCCCTAGTATTCCTCAAATATCCAATTACAGTGCAATTTCAGTCCCTAAAACTTCATAACCCTTCCCACATTGCAACATACCCTTTCCCAAATCCATACATTGGCATCCCCTTTCCCTAAGCCTTCATTTCATTAAAACCCTAATCCCTAGGTATATTATTTGTTTATTTTCCCAATTCTCTACACCTGTAATTAATTCCCTATTCCAAACCCCTCTACATCCCTATTCCCTGTCACACTCCTTAAATCATAAATCCCTATCCCCATCTCCCTCAATTACCCTATCCCATTCCCTATTCCTAAAACCACATTCCACTATCATCACATCTCCCTAGGGTTTTGACACTAAGGCATCATGGCAGAAGAAGAAAACAAACCATACAGTGAGGGAGAATAAATAGAGGAGAAGACGCCACACAAAGGGGGAAGAATACCCAGATTAGAACCAACAAATACCAGGGAGATCTTGGCATCTCTTATGACTGTGACATGTTTCAAACATATTGAATGTTTTGAGTTTTGTGAGAAAATTCAGAAGGTCCAACACCATGCTATGTTGACCAGACTTTTTATTTCTAATCTCCATGACAACCAAGTTACTCTAGCTGGTGTCACTTTCACTATGTCAACTTCCATCATCTCAGCTGCCACCGGGATTCCAAATGTCGGGGAGAAATGGTTCAAACAGAAAGACTTGGAGGAGAATTACTATGAGCCTTTCAACAAACCTAGGTACAAGAATAAGAGAAAGAGGATTTTTCATTTCTCTTATCTACAGGAGATATATTCTCCCATGGTGAAGATCATCATGAATTACTTTTCATGTGAAGGTAGATTTTCTAGATTGTATGCCTATCACATCTGGTTACTTATGCACTTCACTAGGGTAAAGATGCTCAACATACCCTACTACCTCTTTCAGAGCATTGATAAGATGAAATTTATTGTCCAGAAGAGAGAGTATGAACACCAAATGAATAGTATTTTTCACCACTCCCTCATCAAAATCATAGTCCTCCATCACCTCAAACAATTTAACATTCCATGGAGTTCATTCATAGCTAATTACATATTCACTGCTCCACCTATTCATCATGCCCAAGATGTACCTTCTTCATCTCATCCTTCCACATCCATTCCTCCATCTCATCCCACAGTTCGTGCATCATCATCATATCAGTCTCCTTAATCTATTTCACCACCATCATCTCCATCCCACATTAAGATTGTGTCACCTAGCAGAGGTGAGATCAATGAGCCTAAGTAGGCTAATGTGGCTGAGATAGAGCCATTGGAAAAAACACACCAGAGGGGTCATAGGCAGGTGTTTACTTCCACAGAGTATGGAATGTGCCCTGCCTTCTTCACCAACAAATCAGGTACAAAAGGGGAAAGAAAATATGGTAGAGTAGGATTTACATGGGGCAATATTTCATGATGAGGATGACCTCCATGAAACAGAACATGATTTTGACCTTATTGACCTAGATGAGGATGATTATGATGAGATCACAATTATAGTAATTAAGGGGAAGGGTGAAATTATTAGAGAGATCCAAACTAATCTTGACAGGTCCAAATTTGTCATAAAATTCCTTGAGCAGGAGAACCAGCAGTTGAAAAAAAAACAGGTCATTGATGAGGTCAAATACATCACAGCTTAAAGGGAAATAGAAAAAGCTAAGGTTTTTTTAGAAGAGACTTGAAAAGCATGGTTTTCTTGAAGAACAAGAAGAACAAGCACCAAGAGGCAGACCTAAGACTAGAGGGTTGAAAAGAGCTCTAGCACTAGAAAGGACAAAAGAGGCTGAGCTTGCTGATCAGTTAACCTTAAATGAACAACTTGCAATGGTAATCAATGAAAACCAGGATCCATGGCTTGACAGGGCTAACCAGCACCTAGAGAATATTTTGGAGAATGTAAAGAGAGATAATGACATACTGAGAAATAAGTTCAAGCACTATGCCCAAAAAGACAAAATTGCAATGGCCAGGCTCAAAAGAGTTAATGCAAAAATTGAGGCTTTGACCATGCAAGAAGGGAAAAGGAAGTTGGATATACTTGCAGAGGATTCAATCCAAGCCTAGCCACACCATCAACAATCATTTCACTAATTTTGAAAGGTTTTGGGTCATTTTTGAAAATTTCTATCTTTTTATTGTATTTTTGGACAGTCATGTGATAGAGAAAGTGTCAAACGCACAACGCCCTTGGCGCTATGCTATTTTTTGAGCCATATTTTGACCAAAAGGTCACCACCATTTGGATGAAAAATGGTTCATACATCCTTACAAAATCACTCTTTTGCAAGGATTGGTTTGCAAAAAGCCGTGTAAAAAAGGAAAAAACCACTAAAAAATCTGTTTCTCTGGCTTTCATTGCCCCGGTACAACACGTTTAGCAGCTTCCTGGGAGAAATCAATTTTGATAGGGAAAAAATGACCCTTCATTTTGAAAAATGAAGGCATATCCGGGAAACTAGACTTGAATGGATTTCAACAAGATATCGTGGAGCCAATTTTAGTTGACTCCACAACCCATTCAAAAATAGCTTGCAAAATGGAGGGGAAAGCATTTCAAAGGGAGGGAGTGTTTACCAAAGTGAGGGCGCATTTGAAAGTTTAAGGGTTGTTTTTTAAATTTCACTCAAATTTTGACTTTGTCTTTGGAAATCATGATTTCACTTATGTAATTGAGCATGGTAAAATGTGAATACATTTTGTATGTTACCTAGGGGTTTATCTATGAGTTAAATGTAATCATCATGTCAAATGAATCATTTTCAATGTAATTAGGGAGGAGTCACTGTATTCTCACACCTAGCTAATTCACTCAGGATCTCATCCCCAACTGTGAATTCAATCCCAAAGGATGAGAGAATGTTTGATGTCATGTCTTCCTTTATTCACTCTCAGTGGGTTGGAATCAGTTTGGATGCTAGTATTGATCAAGTGGGTCTCATTATATTCGAAACTATTTTGAAGAATTGTAAGCTATTTCTGGGATTCATGGTATGAATTTTTGGCATTGTTTTTTCTTTGTGATCATTTTTATGAATGTTTTGAAGATTATAAACATTTCATGTCTATTATATCATAAATTTAATTTGATAGGAAGAATACATGTTTTTCATGTCTTCTATTTTGGAAATTTGTCATAATTTTTCTCCATTTTCTTCAAAAGTTAGAAGAATACATCTCCTATGCTCTTCCTAGCTCCTCATCACTCTTAAACCATCTTCACTCAATCACTCCAAGTGTTGAGCCTTCTACCTACCTTGCCCCATCCAATGGACTCCAATTCCATCTCATTTTCCCCGACCTAATCCTCATCCAACAAGCCCAACCCAATAAAAAAAACAAACCCTTATGCATTTCTTAGTTGGCCTCAAACCATCTCATCCAACCCTATTGCTCGTGATTTTGTGGAGAGAGCCTCTCCGACTTGGTAGGTATAGATAGAAAGTTAAAAGGTTGGTCCGTGGTTACTCGTTGGGATTCCCCGCTTTCACTTTAGAATCAAGAGTGATAACACCAAGTATGCACACTTTTGTGCATTATCTCACCCATTTAAAGTGAGTATAGTTGCTACCGCATTTATGGAAACAATTCAAAAGCTACATGTAAACCCAAAAAGATTAATAAGTGGGTGTAGAGATCCCATTTTCAATCAGAAATTTTAGGATGGAATTATTTCTTCTTTGTTTGGTTAATCAACTAGCTTGTGGCTCCTCTTATCATCCTCAATATGATGGGAAAAATGAGATCAGGAACAAATTTTTTGGAAGGATATATTCATTACTTTGTATCCGATAGCCAAACACAATGGGTCAATTGGTTACCTCTCGACTAATGTAGTATGTTAACAATTCCTTCCATAATAAATAAAGAAAATAACCCCATTTTTGGCACTTTATGGATATCATCCGTTTTCCATACATCAGCCCTAAGAGAAAATTCTAAGGCTCAAGCAATGGAAGATCACATCGAGAATCAACAACACGTTCTCCAACTCTAAAGGGTAAATTTAAATTTGTCATAGAATCGAATGAAACAACAGAAGATCAACATTGCAGCGAGAGATGTTTTTATGGTAGGCGATCGGGTATTTTCATGGCTAAAACCATACAAACAAATGTCCTCAATCAAGCTAAGAAGGATAATAAATATTCTCCAAAGTACTATGGTCCTTATAAGGTGTCACAAAATATTGGTACCATGGCATACAAATTGAGCTTTCCTACATATTCCGGAGTACCTAGTTTTCCATGTTTCATGCTTTTAAAGAATGTTATAGGTGACAAACTTCTAGTTCAAACAATATTATTTAACTTGATGAGGAATGAAAAATCATATTGGAAATCAAGTAGTCACGTGAAACAAGAACTTCGACATTTACGAAATTGATCACTTTATATCTCATCAAGTAGAAGAACTTTCTCACTGAATATTCCACATTGGAGGATGAGAATTTTTATGTTTAAGCATCTGTAATCACTGCCATTGAGGACACTAATTCTGAAGGAGAGGGGCATGTTAGGGCCCCATATTACTAGTGTAATCACTTATTGTTGTTATTGTGCCCCCTTATTGTTATTGTTGAATCTTTGCAGAACCTAATATTGTTATTATTGTGTCTCATAATAGCCCACTATTGTTTTTTTTTTTTTTTGTAAATAAGATGGATCTATTCACATTCATATAAAACACATAATTACATCTACAAGGAGTACTGGTGAAAATTATACACAATTATCTTTGCTACTATTACATTTGTCACTTTGGACATTGTTTTCACCCTCTCAGAAAGGAGTTACATCGAGAGATACAGTAGGGAGTGAGAAGTTATCTAAAATAGATAGTTAAGCCACAAAAAAGGCCTTTTCTCACTCGCTAAAGAAGAAAACTAAACATTTGGAGCTTGGCAAAATAACTTGGAAAATTAGAAGCCTAGGGAGCATGGTTGGGCTGATTCGTCCATTAGGAAGTCGGCCAACACTCGATTGAACATTCAAGAGTCCTTCCATCATTGGAGCCATAGTGCTGCTACCCATTGGAGGAGGGTCCAATGCCACCGGGAAGAATCACACCGAGAAATACAAGTGAAGAAGGATCGCCGCCTTCTGCCTTTGGTGACAAGATTTAGATGGCGGTTGTAGTCCGATATTTCCTTCGAAGAGCGTAGTGCGTAGAGTTTTTGTCAATGAACCGACAATGGTGCACTTCGGTCACATACATTACAAATTTTTTTCGTTGAGGGAGTCAATATTTCCCGTTCTTCTAGTATGTCATGGCGGCCATTGCCTTGAAGCACCATGGCCGTGCGCATGGTCTTTGTCTACCGTTGAGATCAATGGCACGAGTAAAGGTTTTCTCTAGTCAGAAGCTGTGGTCTAGAACCATCTCGAAAGCTGCCGCTTCACAAAGACTTGTCGCAGTTATTCTCGTGGATTGTCCCGGCTTTATTCTCCACCTCTCTGACACGAGTCTTCACGCTTCCGACCAGTGGTTACAGCGAAAGTCTAATGCCGTACTTAGCAACAAGCCACTTGTTACAGAGGCCGAGTGGGGTATTCTGCCGCAGCATGGTGTGGTTAATATACGCCTCGGGGGAGAGGCACGATAAGAGATGCGGCAATAATGGGACACATAGGCCGGAGATTATCCATGGGAAATAAATATTATAGTTGGGTTGTCATTAGATGTCTAACATGGATAGAGCAAGAGGGCACACTCATGGGGCGAAGGAGAGTGGCGAGGGTGCGTAAGGTCCGGGTCATGAGTGTCATGGGGAGGAGCTGTAGTTGCAGGATGGCATGCACTTGGTGAATCGTTGTCCCGATGTGATTGCAATGGTTTTACGTCTACCGTATGGAAGGTGTCCTACCTAATCGGGAAAGGAGATGGGTATTTCCGTTGACGCCAAAATTCTTCAAAGACGTCTTCCAGCTTGGTTGGCCTTGTACCGACCGCGTGCTGTGACACCTCGTGCTCTATCGATGTAGAATTTGATTTTCTCAAGAATTTGCTTAGTTCCGGCTCGAAACTTGTTGATGTTTTCATTGTGCCATATATTTTTTCGCCTCGTAGGGTGACCGTGGAGTCCCCCTATGAATACATGCCGAAGTTTTGATCCATGGAAATGGCGGGACCGCCACGTGTCCGAAGTCGTTTCTGCATTGTTGGTAGTGTGTCCAGATTTGCGTAATATATCTATAGAATTTGGCCTACGTGATATCTAAAGAGCCATTCAACAAAACCCACTTTTCTCTTTGTTATCCTTTGATGCCCACCTTCACACTTAGCCAGATGTAGTTGTCTGTGAGAGTCTACTCTGGGTCGTACAACGGGCGTGAGCTTTGTGATGCATTGGAGAGTTGTGGAGGGATGGTGCCGAGAAGCGATAGGATGCGGTCCCCCGAGTAGTGGGGCAAGCTCTGCCTGTGGGGCCCATGATGTAAACAGATTCTCAAGAGTCCGTTTTATGGAATGAATTATATGTTCTTCCTTTTTTTCCCGATTTTTTGAAGACTTAGAATTTATTTTCCCGCATGGCCCAACATATAATTCTCGACAAAAGGTTCCATGCGTTGATTGATGAGAGGTTGATTGGAGAAGGAGGTACGCTAGTGATCAAAGTTGAACGGACAATGGAGGAGGGGTCCCCGTTCGAGAGCTAAAGACAAAATAGGTTTAAATTCCGTATGTTGGAGGCAAAGTGGCATTCATTTGGGTCACAGACGATTTTATGTTTCACCATTCCTTTTGTAGAGCACACAAATGGAAGGAACACAGGTTTTCTTTTGATTAACCCTCCAAAGTTAGAATTTTTTTTTATGCATACATTAGCCAAAAAAAGAGTGATTTCAGCGTGTTCGTGGTTCCGTAGAGTGCGCCATTTTATTTTAGTGAGGGTGGGAGTGGGGTGGGTTAAGTAGCCATAGGCCTCTTTATGTTGGGAAGTAGCCATAGCATTTGGAAATTGGTCTTAGCTTGTCTTGCTCCTTCCATTTGAATTTTCCTTTTTCTAGCTCTTCAACTAGATTCCTCAATTTCTCGAGGGTGATTTTTCCGAACCCATTCTAGGCCTCTTACCATTCTCTCCATCCAATGTCTTCATATTTTTTCCAAATCTTCGACAAGACTTTTCTTTTGGCTGTTCATATGAATTTTTATTTGTTGGAATTGGTCTTTTTGAGATGAGGGATTTTCTCCTGTTGCCATCCTGTACTAATGTTGTAACTCCATTTCTTATTTCCCCAAAAGAAATTTTTTTGAATCGTTTCTCCGTCTTCTCATGCTTGTCTCCAAACCGGTGGAGTCTTTGATGTTGCCAAACAGCCCCGATGAGAGTCTCCTGTGTGGTAGATGGGGCATATTTTGTGTTCCGCAGCACTGCCCAAGAGGTTTGAGGGCAGTAATTCCACCTCCACCATTTTTTAAAGTCTCCAATACTTTACCCAACAAATTGGTTCTCAGGCCAAGCCCTCCTTTTTGTCCGTAATTTTTTTCCCGTACCACAAGGGCCCATTTTCCTTTGTTTTCTTTGCCTTTCCACAAGAAATCTATTTGGATGGTCTTAAGTTGTTGGTTGGAAATATATTTGGGAGAAACAATGGAAAGTAGTACCTGTATTGTGGGATGGCTTGTAGAATTGAGTTGACATGACTAGTCTACCAGAGAGTGTTCAGGATCTAAAAGTCCGGGCTGGAAATAGTTTTTTTCATTTTGTTACTAGAGATTCCAATTAGCCTTTGTGAAGAGGTTTATCAAGCATGGAACCCAAGCATTTTGGAGGGTGAACTAAGCTGAAACCCAGAGTTCTTGCTCAATTGAGTTTAATGGGTTTGGAGGTATTTAGGAAGAAGATTTGGATTTGGCTATACATGGAAGAGCCAGAGGCTGGACAAAATCAGCAAGAATGTTCTCGAAAGGCTAGGGCTTATTTGACAAAGGATATCCCATCAAGAGAGTGTCATCAACGAATTTTTGGTGAGTGGAAGTGGTATTGGAGGGGTAAATTTTTATTCCAGATACCGCCATTTGAGGAGGCAACCAGGATGGAGCCACCGAGACCTTTCCGCCATGATGAAAAAAAGGAAACGTGGGGAGGGGATTGCCTGCCCGTCCCTTGGGATGGGCTGGATGATGGAGGAGGGGTAGCCATTAAGAAGAATGGAGAATAAGGCTCCTAAAACCATGGCCATAATCCATTTTATGCAATCATCATAAAGCTTAAAACCTCCAACACTTTTCTCGATATAATTCATTAGGGGAGTTTTGAGAAATTAAAATGGCCTCCTAAGAAAAAAGTACAACAAAAATAAAATTCTATAAGAACCAATAGGATTCAAAGATGATACTTCAACCATGAGCATGATTTACATTTTTTATAAAAATGGTAAGAAGATTAAAAAATAATAAAATAATAAGTCTATTTTTTCAAATCGTATTTTTAACTATCTCCAAATTGTTTACTCAAATTTCAGCAAGAGTACTATTGATGCAAAATTTAATTTCTCATCCAAGGAGTACCAATGTTGGATTTTGATGGACCTGTTAAGTGAAAATGAGAAATACATGAAAACGTGATTGCAATCATGTTTTTCATGTATTTCTCATTTTTCGTGTAGCAGATCCATTGAAAGTATGCAACATGTGTACTCATTAGATGAGAATTAAATTTTGCATCCAACTAGCATTCCCACTAGAAATTTGGAGTAAAAAATTTGGGAGATAAGTTGAAAATACTAGTTAAAAAGTAGTTTTTCTTTTTTTCCTCTGAAATTTGACGATGTAATCAAATCTTATTTATACTCTCCTTTTAGTTGTGCCCTGTTTTAGACCTTAAAATTATCCTAATGCCGCTGATTTTGTCGAAGGCCTTGACATGTCTAGCTGGATGAGCATTCCCGGTTTCTTCTACTCCTTCGTAGAGTGAATGTCAGACTCTCCTATGAGAGGATAATGCTGTCCAAATTTGTCCGCCTTCCACACATAGCCCATTTGTCGGGGGAGATGAGGACGGCAGTAATGTTTTGATGCGATGGTTCCAAAACCTTTGGAGATGATTTTGTAGATAACATTACAGAAGAAAAATAGCCTAAATTATCGTGGAGTCAACATTTTCATATTTTGGGATGAGGGTGAGGAAGGTAGAATTGAGGTCTTTAAGGACAAACATTTGGATGCGTGATTCTTCAACTATATCGTGAACCTTCGTTTTAGGAAGTGGCCGCCAGGTTTTGAAGTCAATGGTGAAACCTGGCTCAGCCTTGGGGTTTTTCCATTGGGCATGGTCTAGACTTCTTCTTCAACTTTCGCTCGAGAAAATTTCCTTATAAGCATTCAAATTGTACTCCTTAGTTAAGATTGGGATATTTTTGGTGATTTTTTTTATTGCTCTATTGACATTGTTTGATTCATTGAGGATGTCTCCAAAACACTGCTGATTTCCTCTTCTATTTCTCTCAGGAGTGCTTTCTAGGATGTTTCCTTATTGATTTTTTAGGCTCAATATTTTGTTGTGTTTCTTATTTTGGATCATAGAATGGTGGAAGAATGTTGTGTTCCTTTATCCTCCTTCGAGTTTTACCAACCTTGTATTTTTTGTGCCATAAGGTCTCCTCTTGGGCAACTTTCCTCCTAGTTTTTTTGTAGATTTAATTCCTCTTTCTTTCTTTTGTTCAACTATTCCATTATTGATGATGTTTTGTGGTAGGGCTTCCATTTTGAGTTCCATCATTTTATTTTTCACTATGATGTTCCGGTGCCTTTATTCTAGATTCTGAGTTCACATTTGATAATTTCAAATTTTGTTGTAAGTTGTACATTTTTTTTGCCTTAGGTGGGTTAGGGTGGCAATTCACCATTCTTTCATTATGTCCATGAATTTAGGATGATTGATCCGTAATGGTTCAAACCCCAAAGGGCTGATTTTTGGGACCTTCTCGATAACCCCGGATTTTTAGAGCAATGGGCCGCTGATTTGAGCCCACCCGAGGGGTGATGTTGGCTTCCGTTTCTCCAAGGAGATGAGGTACAGGTCCTCACAGAGGAGGAATATGTTCAGCTCCGGAGGTTGTCTCGTCTCGTCCCCACTTTCTTCGAAGAACCTGCAAAAGAACCATTTTGGTGCGGGTGTTCAGAGTTTGAGACATCAATAAGGTCCGGGAAGGCATCCTCAGCCCCTATCCACCGAGTCCGCTCTCTTTTCCCCAAGATTGATTCTCATGTTAAAGTCACCGTTGCGGATGTTAAGGAGATGGCTGGAAGAGCCAAGGTTAATTTTGCCGATTATCCAAGAAAGTCTTTCGGCAATGTAGAGGAGTGAGCATAAACATTGGTGATACAATTCTTGTCCATGGTAACAAAGATTTGAAGCAGAAACCATGTTGAGGGCGTATTTGGAAGCCATGCATTCTTTGAAGGTGAAAAACGTGAGTCCTTCCGTAAAGGTGGAAAGACTAACGGTAGTGCCTCCAAGGCTAAGATGGCTAAGTACATGGTCGTATTGGTTTTTCTGAAGCAGATTGTTTGGGCATTTCCATTGAGTTTATATCGTCTCATTTTGTGGATATAGGATGATTGTTCGGTTTATTAGAGGTTATTCTAGATTTTAGAATTATTTTCTTACTTTAGGATTGTTCAGTCCTTTAATATTATAGGATGTACAAATCATCACCTTTTTTTTAGGTAGAAAGGATGGTTTTACCTTTCCTTCATTGATGAGGCGAGCTCCAACCTCGCCGGAGGAGTTAGTTTCAGGACTTTCTCGCCCTCCTTTCGTTCTTTCCCTTTGGAAAATTTTTCACCGCATTCAAGTCGTAATCATTATTCTTCTCGTGCGTTTTCCTTTGTTTTTTTGTTCTTGGTTTTTTGTGTATTCTTCCCGTAGCATGTAAGCCTTTCATTTTTTTGGATGCTCCCCGGGGAATGGCTTCTATTCCATTTTTGTTCCATTATTTTTCTATTTTCTACGCATCCATTCCCATTAGGACTTGTTTGAATCTCAGCTTCCTTTGTGGTGGGTACTCCCCGTATGTTCTGTCAATATCCCTCTTTGTATTGGAGTTCTCTGTGAATTTTTTTTGGGCTTCCGTTTTCCTCGTTGGTGTTTTCTGAGTTTTCCCATCGCATGTTTGCTTCTTTCCTTGTGCTTTGTTGTCTTGTCTCCTTCGAAGTGTGTTTAGAGTCAATTTTTTTGGGAGAACATGTGACTCAGTATTTTTTTGTGTACTTTTCTTTGCTTGTGTTTGTTCCTTGAATTGGTGTATCCCTAGTATCCTTTTTTTCCTCGTTTGATCTTCTTTTTGCTGTAGCCTTGTTTTGGGGACAAGCCTCGAAAGAGATTTTCATGTTCATGGCATTTCCTACATCCTAAAGGAATGTGCTCATAGTTGATGTTTTGAGACCAGATGTCATCCTTGTAGTTTAATATTATTGCCTGGGTAACACGCCTAAGACATCTATGTAGGCACATATACTAGCACACGAGATGTAGTGTCCATTCTTATTCCTCCGACATTTTTATGTGTAGCCTGCCTTAGCTCATCTCCTATGGCCTTCAAGACGGATGGTGCCTAGTAGTCTCGTAGGTAAAGAGTAGAGGTGCTTAATCGAAAATCGGGAACTCCAGAAGTATTCTTTGTCCGGGGTGGTGTTCTCCTTCCATAATCTCATGTACAATCCCGCCGAGTTGAAGAAGTAAGACCCCTTAAAATATTTTTTCCTAATCCTCCAAGAGGGCGAAGACTACCGTGAATAAGACCTTGAACTTGTGGGTCGCAGGTTAATCTCTCCTTGGGTTTCCATTTGGCAGCGGAATCCACCCTTTAATGCCTGCTTGTGGGCCAAATTCTACAATTTATGTGCATAATCGCATGTTCATGCATGCAATCCATGTAGACTGCAATGTCATTAATTAGGTCCTAGATAATTATTTTCGAGTTTTCCTAGATTTTTCGTCGCATGTGTTTTGCTTCTCTTTGTTTCTTCTTTAGGAGGTTGTATCTTCTTCGCTCTCTCCAAAATCATTCGAGGGAAAAGGGATCTGCCATTCTTTATGGTCATTGTTGGTGAGGTATCCATTGCCTCCTTTCCCTAATTTTTCGTGTGAGATGCGAAGTCGCATCTATGGTATTTTGGGGTGGAGGAACGGCCTATCGGAGGTAAGTGTGGAAGGAAAGATATATTACTTTTGGAGGTGTTTCCGTAGTGAGATATCGATAGGATGGAGCCGTGGCCTCCATCCTTCTCCATTGAAGAAGCCTAATGGGAGCCTGCGTGTGGCCAAGGCCTGCAGGGGTTGCGTTCACCGCAGCCGCGTGCAACAAAAGGGAGGGGTCAATTGACAGAGAGGTTAGAGCGGAAGCGCCAGATCGAAGCGAGTCCAATAGCCCTGGTTTGACTCTCGTCGTGTTCTCAATTTGGAAAACTTCAGCAATATTGTTATTCATAATATTCATATCCCACTATTTTTATTGTTTTTCCTTTACATTATTATTATTAGGCTCACAGATTACATTGTGACCCCAAGGACTTACAGAAAGAACTTTTAGGATCAGAGAAATTTTGGCCTAAAGTGCCCATGAAATTTTTACGTAATTTCCATGTCATAATATATAAACCGATCAAAATCTCAACTTAAAAATAAAATATGTATATTTTTATAGTAAACTACTTTTTTAATTGTAATTTTTACTATTTCTTATAGTTTGGTTTCAAATTTTCAAGTGTATACACTTGTTTGATATGGAATAAATTGTTGATCTGTCATACAATACGTAATATTTTTTATATTCATACTGATAAAATTAACATACATTTAAAAAGCAAAAGCTGAAACATCGTTTTTCTAATGTATCTTCAAATGCGATTTAATGGGGTCTTCAAAAGTATGCATAATGGGTACCGTTGGATGGGAATTAATTTCATGTAACAAGTTCACACTTGAAATTTGAGTAAACAAATATGAGATAAGCTAAAATAAAAATTAAAAAATATTTTTTTTCCTCCAAACTTCATAATTCTTATTTTAATATTTTAACTATTATTTTTATGCTCGTAGCATTTTCTGTATTGATGGGGTTGAGCAAACACTCACCCAGCCAATAGGAGAAATACCGTACCACCCTTTCTCACTAATCAAATTTAAAATGGTTTTGTGATCTACATTCAGTATGTTAGTATGATTTTACGAACGTTTTCCCTACCGTCCGTTCTGCCCGAGGTCGCGGAGATAGTGCGTTCATCTAAGTTTTATATTTTATTTATATATATAAACGTTGCAAGTTTGACATTGCTACCAATAGCCTCAAATATTTACTCGGTAGGGCCTGATTTATCCATAATATTCAAGAGAATGTATCCAGAAATCCATAGAATTGTGCGTTCTCTTTTGTTTGGGGAGGTTAACAGAGGCCAGCCGTATTTTCTTTTGGGATTGAAATAAGAAGAGATGGGAAGTGGGCGATGTTTCGAACATGCCTGCTTCTAGGCGATCGGCATGTTGTGCCTTAGGTCAGCCTTCTCACAGACAAAGAGTCATGCTCGGGGCCATGGAAGAGTGGTTCGTGGAACGTCTAAAGTGAGAGTCACATGTGTTCACTGCAAATAAGGAAGAGGAATTGCTACCACAAACTGTGTCTCCGCACACCAAGTTGGCAACTCGATGATTAAATCACCGTAGTAATATAATTCCACCGCACTGTCAACGACATCGAATTTCCGTATCCTGGAAGATCGCTCATTTTTGTGTCTTCAGTGTCTCCACTCGTAAAGAGGTTCGTATACTTATCCATTTTACAGATGTCTTACCGTAAGTCTGATTTCTACTTCCTTCATTAATTACAAGTAAGGGTTTAAGTTTTAGTTTTTGGTCCTTTCTCTTTTAGGAAATGTTGAATGCAGAATTCCATGTGTTATATTTGTATTAATGACGTCTAAGGTTTTCAAGCCAAATTCCACGAGGTTCGCATTTTTTAATGAACCCACATTCGCATAGTCGTGTCTTTGAGTCTCGAGAGTTGTTGCCGTATGCCAATTTAGTTTCCAACATTGTGTAAATGGGGAATTTGTTAACAAGTCCTTGTTTACTTGAACTCCAATATTTATGTGACCCCACAAGGTGAGTTGATTTCCTAATCCGACATCTCGTCTCTCGCGCTCACCCAGTGTTGGGAGCCTAATCCATTAACCCCCTCGCCCGTTTGTTTTTGGCGGGAGTTGATTTAGAGTCCGCTTCGATGGGGTGGGGTCTATAAGCATGGCGTTATATTTGAGACCGACATTCAATCTTGCACCCAAAATCGCCATCTCTAAGCGTAGTGAAACCCCGTCTATTACTATTTATTACCCGCAACTACTCTCCCTCAACCCTTTTTGGGATGTGTTTTGAGAGTCCTCGTCACCGAACGCATCGGCATCTGTACCTACCACATGTGAGTTATATTTGATTCTTGATTTTAATCCAAATGAAAATCACTACTTCCAAGTCCCACAGCCTAAATTTTTGTATGCTAACGATGGCGCTGGGGTGATGGTTAAATCCTAATAAGGATCTATCACCAAGGAGCTAGAACTACTTCCCCCTCCCTTCTAAAACCTTTTTCAGGAAAGTGATTTTCTGATCAGTCAGCTTCCTCTTCAATGTACTAGTATTTTCATTTCTAACTATTAGTGGATACATTTGGGCCATTTTTTAGCTCAAAAACTCAAAATCACAATTTCCAAGTCCTAGTAAACAAAACTCGGTCTTACAATCAAAAGGGAGGTGGATATGAAACAAGGCTTAAAGAGGATCCATCACTCAAATGCCTTTGCATACCCAAGGCTTCCCCACAAATAACTACGCCAATCCAAACCGCATATTGTCCGTACAAGCCATTCAACACTATGAACCTGTCAACTTGCATCTAGGGAGTTTTAGAATAAAATCAAGGAAGAGATTTTCACATTTGAATATGAGTGTGGGCTTAAGGGGAGTGATACAATTTTTAAAGGTCTTATTTGAATAGCTTTAACAAGAAGATCCCTAAACAAGATACTTAAAAGTAGATTTTTATTTTTTGTATAATAATTGTTGCAAAGATATTCCTAATAAAAATAAAAACATAATAAATGACAACGTAAAAACACGATTTTACTTTTTTAAAACATTTCAAAAATATTTTACAAGATATCTATCTTTACAGAAAGCTATATTTATGTGTCCACTCGCTCATTAGTTATGTCTAACTACGATCCTCATACTCCCATAGTACCTATTCATGTCATTTTCATATTTACATAGACACAAATTCAAGACATATTCATATTTACATATAAAGTTCATATTGCTTGGCCAAGGATGACACATAAAAAAGTATGTTTCATACTAAAAGCCAATATTCCATACATAGTCAAAAACTTGTCCTTGTCATACTATTCTTACAAATGTTAGCTTTCCACCCTTCTCATAATATTCATTATTGACCCCCATTCTTTTAACATTCATTATGTCCCACATGTAGCACACCAAGACACTTCCCTTCAATATTCACCGCCATTATCTGCTCCTTGCGCCTCATGGTGGGTGCAATTTCTAGTATTATTTTTCTTCTTAGAGGCCAATTGGATGAAAATTTCCTCTAATGTCACTTGAATCATCCAAGAATTGTTCATTTATGGGGCGAAATGAGGTTTCCCCCTCAAAGAGGTCGTATTTACAGTCTGATACTTTTCTTCTATTTCGAGAGTTGGTTTTACAACAAACTCAACCCACAATTTTATGTTGGGCTTCCAAAGCGTTTGTCTAGCGAAAGTCTTCCAGAAAATAACTCAAACCACAACTTAAAGAACTAAGAGAAATAACAAGAAAAAATCAATATAAATAAACCCACAACACCATGGCTAACGTAAAAAATGTGGAAAGGGTTGAAGAAACTCACATGTAATACACCATGCATGCAAAAACTAGTGAGGAAAATATACATGCAACTCCGCACTATAACGAAACTTGATGTAGCTACCGATATCCACACCGTCGATATTTCCGATATTCGTTTTCGCTCCCAAGCTCCAAATCACCAAATATCCACACTCTCGAAGAAAGTGCTCCAAGAAAACTATGTATCCAAGAGAGAGAGAGAGAGAGAGAGAGAGAGAGAGAGAGAGAGAGAGAATAATGCGATATTCTGAACCGAGACCGAAAAAAAAAGGTACCAACCGATCCTTGTAGCCTTTTATCAATGAGGACTTCATTTTCTTCATTTTCCATTATTTCTTCATTTTCCTCTTCACATTCAACCTCTTAAATATTTTACCTCCTCTTTTCCCAACTTTCATTAATTTTATACATATGTGTCAAAACATTTTTCCTCTTTAATGTTTTACTATTTTCCCTTTGACAATCGTATAACCATAATAAACCATGTGAAAACCTGACTAATTTTTTTTTCCCAACATTAATCATTGAATACATAAAATAACAAATGATGGTTATTATTTTAACTTTATTACATGGAATTTTCACCACGATTGCTACAAAACTCCTAACTGGGACACCATCCGCATTAAATCAAACATACACCAACAACATCACAGTGAAAACATATTTTCCATGGAGATTTATAGCATAACTAATCGTAATATTTATAATATAGAGATCACCCAAGTGAAAAGAAAACCATATGAAATCACAACAACATGACAACTATGATGATATGACATCCATACCGCTTATTGGAGCCTTATAGCATAGTACCATGTATGTATATTTAAATCCATACGTATGCACATATACCCAAACATCACATCAAAACATAGATCAAAGGATCACCAAAACATATACCAAAATATACCAACATCAAGTACCCAAAAACCGTTTGCTCAATCGGAATACAAGGAAGGATACATAACTCCGCATCTGATCACATCTCCATGTAAGCCATTGGGCTCCGAAGGTCACCCTCGTCGGCAAATATCTAAGGCTGAAGAAGAGATCCCAAATTAGAGGTAAATTCACACACCAACCTTAACTTGGTATCTAGCCCTGCCTAGAGCAGACAGGGGGCTCTCTCTCCACAAAAAACCAAGGAACAAGAGATGGATGAAATTTTTTTAGTGCTAGCTATGAAATGCAGAAGGGTTTTGTTTTGGTTTTGATTAGTTTGGGTTTGCGGGATGAGGATTAGGTCAAGGGGACCAGGTCGGGGAAATGAGATGAATTGCAGTCCATTCGATGGGGAAAGGTAGGTGGTGAAGGTTTAGCACCAAAGGTGATTTGGTGAGGTGGTTTAGACTCGATGAGGAGCTAGGGAAGAGCATAGGAGATGGTGAAATCCCGGTTGGGAAACACTTTTTTGCGATGGTTAGAAATTGGGAGAAATTTTTAATTTCTCAAATTAGAAAATATTCAACTAAATTTCTTTCGCTCTAGAGCTTTCAAAACTCTCGTTCGAGAGATTTTAAATATTTCTGGACGGAGAGTTTGACTCCAAGCGAACGTGAAAGGTACCCTTCGACGAGAGTTATGAATTCTTTCTGGCCCGAGAGTTTAGTCACATAAACTTCCTGGGAAGACCCTTCGACGAGAGTTGTGTTCTCTGTCCACAGCGACTTTCGTCCAAGAATTTTTACTCTCGCTTCGAGAGTTTTTCAACTCTCGTCCGGAAGGCTTTTTAAATCCTCATTCAGGTGAGTTTTATTCTTATAATAAAAACCCAAAATTCTCCATTCGCCGCAGCCCCGCATCATGCCATTTTCACGACTCCTGTAATCGTAGCTATCGAATTTTGATCACATTACCTTTCGCAGAATTTTGGGATTGTAGCTCGTCGAATTCTGGACCGTAGCCGTCCTTTTGCGAATTCTTGGACCGTAGCCGGCTGCTTTTTGAAGAGCTATTTTTCTTTGTCATCGGGATCCGTAAGCCTTTGTCCGCCTTGAATCAGGTATCCGCCCACACATAATAAATGATGATTATGATATTTGGTCATTAAAAGTTACCTTAGTTGCTTTAACAACAAGTATATGGAGCCTTGAAAGCAAGGTAGATGCTACAATTTTTTAAGTCAAATTTCGTTTCATAAAAGGTGTTTCCCATTTCTATTATGGGTTTGGGGGGAGATTTAAATCTCATTCGGTCCCTATGAGAGAAAAAACTTGGAGGTCTATGAAGGCTTGAACCAGTTTCTAACAATTTTAATAACCTTATAAAAAAGTTGAAGTTAGTAGATACACCTAGGGTTAATGGCAATTTTTCTTGGAATAACAAAAGGAGTGAAAGACATTAAATACCCAGTTGTTTAGTTCATTTACTCATAACCGAAGAATTCTTACAAAGGGATATTTTCACAGAGGAAACCATCTTGCCTTGTCTAGGGTCAGACCATTGGTCGCTCAGACTAGAAATAGACTTAAAGGAAACACCAAAAAAACAGTTGTTTCCTTTGGAATGTCTAGGGTTTTAACGAAGTTAAAAGAAACATGGTTATTGAGAACCAAGGAGGAAAGGTTTTCAATTTTCACTTTGCCCAGTAGGTCTACTACAAGGTTGGAGATGTCCTCAATGACCATCATTCACAACAACAGAACCAACAACATCAAGATCCCCATAAACATCAAAGTCTCAATTGCAGAGATTAAGATGAAAGTGATGATCATCATTCACAACAACTGAACCAACAACAGCAATATCACCATCAACATCATAGTCTCATTTGAATAGATAAAGATGAAAGTGATGAACATCATCCACTTATGAAATCTAGACCTCACATTGATGACCATTAGAAACTTATGAAATGGAGAGGGGACATGGTGAATCTTATGATTCAATTGGTTTGTTTTTTTTATTGAGGAATGTAATAGGAACAAGTCTAGTGCTCACGTGATGAAGGGAAAGTGGAAATCTATTTCCAAAATATTGAAGGAGAAAGGATTTCATATTTATTTTCAGCAGTGCAAAGATAAATTCAATGACATGAACAAGAATTTTAAGGCACTAAATGATGTGCTTGGAAGAGACACATCAAAGGTTGTTGAGAATCATCATCTCATTTATTCTATGGATCATATTTCTGAGGGGACAAAAAGGGGTCTGATGAAAATTATAGATTCCAATCACTTATTCTAGGAAGAAATATGTTCTTATTCCAAGCTACATATCCTGGCAGATTATGGTATGCAGTCATCTTCTCCTAAGGGGAGAGAGAATCATGAGGCAAATGGGAAAACTAATGATGAAAATGGAGAAGATGTTGAAGAAGATAGTACAAGAATAGCATGGATGCAAAGACAACTTCTTGAGGTGAAAACGCTGAAAGTGGAGATTCAGGCACAAAAACTTGAGCTTGAGAAGGAGGGGTTTAAGGGGCCGGTAATTTGTAGGAGTAAGTAAATATAGTTGAAGAGACTAAAGTTAGAAAATGAAAATAATAAACTTGAATTCGAACTCATGGAAGTGCAGTTGAAGAAAAAGGAATTTGAGATCATGAAAGACGCAGAAATGACATAGCATCTCTCTCTATTGGATTGTTTGTATGGAGTAAAACAAAATTAGGGGGTCAAGCTCCAATAGCTCAGTTTTTTGTGCCTCACTGTATTTAGCCTTTGTGAAAATCATGAATTATTTTCAGTTGTTTATGTTTCATTGTCTTGATACTGATGTAATACATACATAGTGCATTTTCTCATTTATTTGGCAATTCTTTTTTGGTGAACTCATTAGGTATTTGTATTCCACATAATAATTAACAACTTTCATTTTAACTTGAGTAAACTCATTTTTACACAAGTATTTGTGTTTGTTTGTGATAATTTATTTCTTTTGGTACTTTAGAGATAGTTCATGTAAATTCATTTAGTATTTATATTTGTTTGCAACAAGTATGTCAACACCAAAACTTGTCATTTCCTAGTCCTACTCTACTTTCTAAAAGGTTTTCCCACCTAGCTTCATTCTCTATTGTCAAATCGTTATAAAATCATGGGATCTACCTCATGGTGGCCAAGGTATTTGTAATTAGTGGTGGTGGAGAGAAGAGCTACCCACCTTGACTATTATATTCCTCTTACATGGTATACATTGTGAGTTGGGTTTTTTTAATCATTTGTATGTAAATTGAGGAGTCAACAATTTTCTCACATTAAGTTGGTTTTTTCCCACAACATTTTCACAATTATTTGGATTTTTTAAGGAGGTCATTGTTATTTTATCTTATTCCTAAGAAATATTGTTAGAGGGCTCGTCTTCTAATTGGTCATGGTTATCCCTTCCTCAACACTTCAAATATATCATTTTGTTGTCCTATCTTGCTTTATGGGGTATGGTATGTTTCTTACTCCTACATTTTAACATGGAAATTGAGGGTATGTGTGTTGTGTCCAATCCTTGTCTCTAGTGCATGGTATTCTTCAAATTTCATATATACATGTTATATATTATGTGGGGTGTATCTAAGAGGGTGTTGCTGTAATTTTCCATCCCCTTAAAAATAATGAGTCTCTACTCTCACTAACAGTTCGATATTTTGGGTATGCTCTGGTCATGTGTTTAAAAAATTTGGTGCTACTCTTTCAATAGTCATATGTCCACGAAAACCAATTAGTGTACAATTGTGACTCAAAACTATACTTGCAAATTTTCATGGTTCAAACAACATCAAAATATTGGGTACACCCGACTAAAAATAGAATGCACTAGTCCCAAACTGACAAATTCATTGTTGGCAGCAAGGAGAAACAAATCAAAAAAGGAAATTCCTCGTAACATATTTTCTTATGGTATTTTTGTTGCAGGGCACCTTCATATTTTCGACCCACTGTAAACAATAGATGATTTCACCCTTCATATGAAAAGTGTTCTTGAACTAGGCCAAATGATTTTGACTTCAAGGCTGCTCTTTCACCATAATCTAGCTCGGATACCAAGTAATCTCAGGAGATTGAACAAGTCGGTTTTATTTTCTTTTGTCTTTGTTACAAATTTTGAGTTGAAGTAGTGAAGCCCCAGTCATGGTATATCTTTGTGATACAGTGGGAATTCTGAGAGAGATTTGCTAGCTGTTTTTCCTGTTACCTTGGAGACCTTATTGCATGAAATCTATCACTTTAATCATTAGGAAAGGCATTGTACTCAAAAGTAGAATCTAATCTAATGTCATGTGTCAAAAGATAAGTCATAGAATTGAAGTATAATCACACTGCAATGATGAATATAAGGTTTGGAAAAATAAATCAGCTGTAAATCTGAAGCTTGGTGCTTGAAGTATGAGTCATCTGCTTGCAACCCTCATGACGTTCAATAAAATGGTGCCATGTGGTGCCATGTACTCATAAGCATATTCCTTGTACTTATTCAAATGGTTTCAATGGTGTGCTGAGTGCAACTAGTAGTGGTGGAGGAAGGTGGAATAAAACCAACAATACTCTCTTGTTTGTGGAATTGAAAGTGAAACTGTGGGATGCTTTTCATGAATGGGAGAAACATGTCTAAAGTGTTCCATAACAATTATAGAGTTAGAGGAGGAACCTTGAAAATTATGGCTACATTTCTATAGAATCTCTCTCCTTGTTACGTTGTCCACCTTATCGTCGTTTGCATATCTCACAGTTAAGATCTTATGAAGATATCCCTTCATTCTTTGATACCTCAATTTTGTATAAATCTGGTCTAAGTGACATTTAACCTTACTTTCTTCGAGGACTGTGACTATTCTCCTCATGCAAGGAATCTTGGTAACCCAACCACCTTATAGATCTCCCTGCCAAAACAAAGTCATTTAAACAAAATTTGATTATAGAATGAAAGATACTTAATTGATAAGTGAAGATAAAGTCTTCATCTTGATTTCTTCGATGGTGGAGAAAAGATGTGTTGGTGATTTCTCTTTGAATGATCTTCTTCAAGGGTAAGGATTAGATCTTGGTTGTAATGATGATAAAGCCTTCTTTTTTTCACTCTTCTGTACTAGTCCTAGGAAAGCTTGGTTCCTAGTCTTTAGATAATATTACTTTGACTTCTTCTTTACATAAGAATATAATTACATAGTCAACATGAAGACCGATCTAGCTATACTTTTCAACATGCCTATGTGTTCACACATAGTACCTATATAGTACTTGTTATCCATTGGTTGATGACATTCAACTGTCGATTGATAATTTGTTTTTTAATTTTTTTATGAGGGGCAGGCGAGCCCTACAGAGACCCCTCCATGGCATCAGGGGAGCCCTACAGAGATGTCTCCATGAGAGGAGGATTATCAGGTACATTGGTTGTTTAGTTATGTCATGTTTTCAAGTAGGTTATATTTATTGTTCGTTGTGAAAAATTGATTAATGTGAATTTTTTTTGTCCTGCACAGGTGGACGCACTCGTCCAACTCGTTCACCCAGTCAGGGAATCGAACAAGAGGCGCCCCAAGGACATGTTCCCATTCACCCTATTGCTGGTGAGGGGTAAAGGAGAACAATGTCTCAGCCTGTGGGATTCATCCCACAATTGGATACTTCTCCAGGTAAAATCTAAATGAAAATTTATTGTTTGATGTATGTTTAATTTCAAACTTATTGTGGTACTCATGTACCCAAATTCTAACAATTTAATGTTTTGTATAGTGGGTCATAGACACATTCATTCCTCGCCAGGGGACCATGGTATGAACGAGGGTCTTATACATGGCATAGGTACACATTAGATCAATTGCTAGTTAAAATGTTCAATTTTACATTATATTCAATGTTGAACAGGTGAATTTTTTTTTCAAATGACATGTGTTTAATGTGAAAACATTATGCTCCATAGGTGCAAATGTTGGAGTTGGGGTTGGCCCTATTGCTGGTGAGGGGCAAAGGAGAAAAATGTCTCAGCATGTGGGATTCACCCCACAATTGGATACTTCTCCAAGTAAAATCTAAATGAAAATTTAGTGTTTGGCGCATGTTTAATTTCAAAGTTATTGTGGTACTCATGTACCCAAATTCTAACAATTTAATGTTTTGTACAGTGGGTCATAGACATGTTCATTCCTCGTCAGGGGACCATAGTATGAACGAAGAGGAAGAGATAGTTTTTCCAGAATGTATTTTCAAATTACCAAACAAGTTTTTTAAATACAAATTTTCCTTATAAATTATTTAATTTTTAATATGTGCAATAATTTAACATGTTACAGGTGGTGGTGGTCGCCCTCCTAGGGGTAGAGGTCGTAGGGTTCATGATTTTGCTCGAAATCCGAGCTATGATCCCCTTTACACCCATCCTGGTGATATTCCTGAGCAGATGCCTTGGGAAGATACCATCTCCTTACTTACTGTTGATGGGATGAGGGAGCATTCCACGAGATTGCGCAATGAATTGAAAAGTTGCAATCTCTCTGCCCCTAGTCGAAATTGTCTCCAAATTGTTTTGCACAATTTGGAGAGTTTGATAGAGACTTATCGTGGGGTTGGACCATCAACCCAAGTTTTTTTTGACATGATGCGTAGGAGGAGAGCATCAGTGATTGGTATACACTCCTACAATGAAGTCAAAAGTAAGGTCACTAAATAAATGGCCTTGTCACTATTTGACTTGCGGCCTGAAGACAAAAAACGTCTGAAGATTGCAAGATTCAATGATCCTATTATTGCACCCCATATTTATGAGAAGTTCCTGTATGCATACGGGAAGTTCCCAAATAATGATGAGGTGCCACAATATTTTGTTAGAATGTTGTTTGCTCAGTTCCGAGAGCACATGGACCCTAACTATACAGATACTGGGTCCAAATTCTATGGAGCTGGAAAAGGTCGTACATATGAACGACCTAATGTTATGCGAGATGTTGGGTTTAGGCCTCCAGCACCTCGTTTAGTACCTCTACCACCTAGGGTAGTTACACTTCCAGAGGAGTTAGCCCTTATCTCCAGTGCTGCATCAAAAATGAGGGATAAGATACAAGAACATATTGCAGCTGCTTTAGGAGGGGTGGAAGTCGGCTTAGGGACGAGCCAACCTTCATCTAGTGCAGGAGGGCATCCATTTGTGAGTATCCCAGATGATGTGTTGAGGGATATGGAGCGAGATGAGCTTATTGAGTATGCAGCCTCATGTAGAGACCTCTATGAGCAATCCAGGACAATACAAATGCACACCATGGGCGAGGTATGTACAAACATGTTTTGATCTAACATGTTTTTTTGGTGTATATATACATTTAGTCTCAAAAAAATGATGCCAATATATTTATTTAACTGATGCAGTTTACAACATTCTTAGAACAACATTTCCTTTCCCCTCATGCTCATTCTGTAGATCGTGGACATGATCATGTACAGGTGCCACATCCATTACTCATTACTATCTATCTATATTTTTGTATGTCAAATTGAAATTGAATTTATGTCACAAATTTATTGGTACGAGTCTTAACATTATGGAATTTTCAGGTTAGTGATACACATGAAGGGCTGCTTGAAGAGATTATTCCTTCTGAGGTTCCAGTCGTGACACAAGTATTGATACTTTTTCGTTAAGCATATTTATAGTGTTTATTATATTTCTTTTTGTAAACTTGACTGTTAACTTTGGTTTCTACTTTTCAGGGTACAGAGGATATTGACATGATGTAGACTGAGCCTCAAGGAGATCCTGTAGTCTCTGGGTCCGAGACTCTACATTAAACCATGGTAACCTCTTACCCTTTCTTCGTTGCTATGGTATTCAAAAAATATCTGAGAGTGTACGAGGAGATTCACCTGCCTTTTTTGTAGAATTTGTATCCTAGTTTTTGTATATTTTCTTATTCAATCAAGAACTTTTTCCCAATTGTCTATGAAGTTATGGATAACTTTATTCAGTTATCAAGATCAATGTTCAAGGTTTATAGTCAACATTGTTTCTTTGATTATATTTGAATACAATGCAAGGCAGTGACTAATTTCAAATAATTGCTATTTTTATATTTCCCGCATTGGTTTATCATCAAGATTGAGTAAGGTATTTACTTTTAGATGCTTTGGAAATTTATTACCAACCTATTTAGTATTAAGGAGTGTCTTGCTCTGAATTCAAGGTTATCCAATCTTTATATTTTACATATGAACCATAGGGATTCATGTGAAGATTTTCCAATATGTATTCTTGTGTGCTATTGAATTCATTTGAATAATGTCCATGGATTTTTTGTCCTATTAATAAAAATTAATGACTACCACATTCACTAGAATTTCTGATATTTTAATGTATTATTTGAGTGCCAAGGATTTCCATCCCATTCCCATTGATACCTAAGACATCCTATTTTAATTTTTTATATATCATCCATATAATATACTTATTTTCATAATAAATAGAGGAAGGAGTTTCTCTCTGTTTTAGGGGTGTATTTCTTGTAGGTCTAAGCCACATGTGTGAAATTATCCTAGAAGTATATTATCATTCTGCTCTAGGCCATAGAGAAGGGATTGCTTCTACAACAACTCATAAAAGTCCGTTTTGAGGCCTAGCTTAGGCTGAAGTCATCCTAAGGTATAGTGCAGTTAAGATCAAGTACATATTTTGTTATATATGAAGACCTTGATGTCACAAACACGTGAATTGTAGGAGGCTTGAGGAGGAGCCTTAAAGCCCTTCCAACCATGCTTTGAATTTCTAGTTGAACAAAATAAGGGGAAGTATAGTTGGTCATAAACTCACAATGATTTGAAGCAGGGTTAAAAAAGCTTACTTTTCAAGGAAGTCTCTCAGATCTTCACTCTTGATACTGCACCTCTGAAATAATTGGATGTTCGTTAAATAGCTATGGTCTTGGTATGATTTTCCTATAATGTCATATGGCATATGCTTTAGTATGATTTTTTGCATTATGACATTTTGTCTTGCTTCAGTCATATATGTGTTTCTCATATTACTCTACATTGGTAGAGTTTCCTATATTGGCAATAATGGGTATAACCCATTCCTATATACTCTCAAATTTGTGTATGGATTTCACTGTGCAACAGCTGCAATATGGTATTTCTATTACAATAGTATAAGCTTGACCTCAATTTCATCATTTGTATATGAATTATGGTACAATACATGAATATATGGAAGTGCATCCATCAGTTCAGATATGGCTTCTCTGCTCTATTCATATTTTCTATATTCATTCAATTTTGCATTGTATACAAAACAATAATATTCCCCTATATATGGCGTCAGGAATCCTATTCGAGAATGATGTTGCAGTGGAGTAGCTGCAATATCCTCCATCTAAAATATCAATGATCTTGATCATTTTGGGTCGTATTGATTTTCTTCACAATCACGTTCCTTCAATAGTGTCAGCATTCATATATACAGTCACAATTTGATCTTCTTAGCATCATGCTTATCGATCCTTGTTCAGTTTCTAGAAGAATCAATTTCTTACTTTGAATAACAAGTGGTGAGCATCATTAAAGGAAGAAATTTTGTAGGTATCTGAAGACCAAACCTCCCTTGTGACAAGAATCACTACAAGAAGTCAGGTTGACCATTGGACCTTTCATTAGCATAACTCAAGGATGCAGCAAGTATTCAATATTTAATGACAAGCATCAGAAACCCTTGATTTTGATCACAAGATTACAATTACAACACTATATATATATATATATATATATATATATATATATATAAAGGAGAGTTTGCAAAGTTGGGATTGTACTTAAAGTCAAACTCACCTCATCAAAGAAAATGGTTTAAACGTGAGGTACATGACTATTCAACATTAACTTGACCGATGCATGCTGAATTTGACACAACTCTTATTTAAATTTGCATGCTGAATTTGACACAACTCACTATGTCAATGGTGACTTGTTCTTCCCCTGTGCAGGATGTTGCTAAAGGAGAAACTGTTATTAAGGAGAAAGAAGAAGAGTTGTATGCCTTACAAGAAAAACTTGTCAGTATGGAGAATGTGAGTTTCTTCTAAAAATGATCTGTGTGGATGATTTATTAAATTGGAACATTTATTTTAAGCATTGTAGCATCATGCATTTATTGTATTCCGATGTGAAATAAGATTAATAGGAGAATACTTTACCTTGCTTACTGTTAATCAACGCAAGCACTTTGTCCAGGATCCAGTAGCTCCAGTTCCTTATTCTTACTTTAGTATCATGCTCTTTATTGTAATTATCTCCTGATTTCAGATACTGTTTTATTTTTTTTAATTTTTGATGGGATTCCATAATAATCTTGCTGTTATTGCAGGAGGAGATCCAAAAGCTCATTGATGATCACAAGGCCACACTAGAAGCAAGGAAAACTGAGTTTGAAGCTGAGATTGAACAACGACAATCCTTATGCAAAGAAAGAGAGGAAGCTTTAAGATTGTTTGAGTAGCTTAAGAAATTGAAAATAGAGTTAAATGTGATCAGGCTTGGCAGCTGACAATATGATACATCTGGAAAGATTTATTGAAGGTTCCCAAATTTCTACAAATGAAGGTTTAGTGAACAAATTAGTGAGATTTAAAATTGGCTATAAGTCTAATGAGATCAAATAAGAGGAATATGTTCGTAGCCTTGCTATTTCTGTAATTAGTGAGATTTAAAATTGGCTATAAGCCTAATAAATAGTTCGTAGCCTTGCTATCTCTGTAATCTGTACTGCTAGAAAATTGGCAGAAACCAAGACTGAAAATATTTGATATATTTTGGAAATCGAGTTTCAGCAGTACAATATGGATTTCTTTTATTCAGATTGAAAAATCTGTGTAGTGATGAACCTCATATTAATATTTATTATTATCCATTTTAATTTATGACAAGTGGTGAGTATCACAAATAAGGTGACTAAAATATATGTTTTTTTTCTTGTTTATTATACATTTTTTACTGTGTTGAAATCGAGTATAATTCTTTTACAAATTTGTGCCAATATTTGAAGGCAATGTGCTTTCTTGTAGTGGTGCTAATGCATGGATGTTCACGGAAAATCTAAAGCAGGAGTTGATATGTGGATGAAAGAGACTCTTAACACATGTCCTAAGTTGGCTAGAAGAAGGCAATAAAACGGGGTTGATTGCCTCGAGAACGCACAATAAAGACAGGGTTAATTCGTGACAGGGGTTGCAAAAAGTACAGGGTTAATTGGTGGGAGGGGATGAATAGGTTTGAGGCTGCCAAATGATGCAACACAAGCACACATGTGGACATTGTCACTTGAGGTGCATGGTTGGTGGTTGAGGGCATGCTTGTGTGTGCAACAAACTCATGGTTAGGTCTCCTATCAAGTATGGTATTTTCTCCCCTCCTTCATCATAGGAAATGCCTCTTCCTAAGACTGGTTTTTATAGACTTTTTGTTTGTCTTATATCCTGTAGGTTTTTCCCTTTATCTTCACTATTGGAAATGCCTATTTCTAAGAACTGTGGTCTCTATAAGGTTTTTATCTCTACTAAATTGTGTAAGGTTTACCCTTATGATTGTTACAAGATGTACTTTATAGTGCCATTGAATTGTTTTGTCACTTGTTGACATTAGGATGACTTCCTTTCGTCTTCCTTTTGTCTTCTGAGTGTGTTAGCGATGTTGTCTAGCTCTAGAAAGCTCTCCTTTTTCAGTGTTTTTTGTTCATGTTAAAATAGAAGTAGCTAAATATAGGAAATAGATAATTAGGAGTTACCTTCGAGAATCGAAACAAATGAACAATTTATCTTTGAAACAAATAAACCACTGCAGTTTGTGGACGTGCAATTAGAGAAGAATGCAACTAGATAAGAGGATAGGATAAGATTAGCATCAATAGTTAAATGGAAAGTTTGATGCATTATAAATATATGGCTTGTGATAAAATACAATTGTTGTGTAGTGTCATGGGCTTTTCATGGTATTAGAGCAAGGAAAGTGATGGGAGAAGCTAAATGATGTTGAAGTAAGCTCAAGATGCTGCAAAGTAAGATGGAAAGATGCTAAAGAGAATTATGTTTAAGTTATAAGAATTGTGTTGGGATATTTTCATAGAAATTTGTAAAAAATTGTTGCATTTCCATAAATCTGTAAGCAATTGTTAGAGAGATTAAACATTTATTAGTTTCTGGGCATGAGCAGTGTTCGTTTGAAGGATAGAAAAATGTGCACAGTCACTATAATGGAAATCTCAGAGGCTTTTAGAATGATTTAATGGTAGTGGATTTCACATGTGGAGTCTTAGAATGATGATGTTGTTGTTCAACCTAATTTTAATAGTTGAAGGGGTGGAGATGAAGTCATCCTAGGACTAAGAAGCAAGTTGTAAGTGGGAGGTGTTGCAACTCAACCTCTCGTTTAAAGGTAAAAGTCTTAGTCCTAGTTGGATAGCCAAGGAGCCAAATATCAGGAAAGCCACCCATTGTCACTTGAGGGTACATGGTTGGTGGCTGAGGGCATGCTTGTGTGTGCAACAAACTCATGGTTAGGTCTCAAGTATGGTATTTTCAACAAACTCAATTGCATGATATACCAATACTGTCGCAAGGTCTCCTATTAAGTATGGTATTTTCAACCGTCTGGTATTGTCTCATCACCTTCATCATAGGAAATGCCTCTTCCTAAGACTGGTTTTTATAGATGTTTTTGTTTGTAATATATCCTGTAGGTTTTTCCCTTTATCTTCATTATTGGAAATGCCTATTTCTAAGAGTGGTCTCTATAAGGTTTTTATCTCTACAAATCTAGGAAAAGGTTGTTTTCCTTTGTAAGCATGCTCATGGTTGAAGCCTAAGTCTTTTTTCTTTGATGATTAAGGTGATCAGATGTGAAATCTGAATTTGAAACCCAGTTTCCTAGTAGACTGAGATGATATTGAAGAAATAAGGAAGATTGATGTATATTTACATGTGCGAACATTGGAACAGAATTTGGTGGGGCCAAACGGAGCTCAGATTTGAACCAACATGTGCATCCAAAGCCCAAGGCCGACTTATAAAAGCCCTAACATTGGTTCAAGTAATGATGTATCCATAGCTAGGAGAATTTTTGGCATGATGAAGACCCATACATTCACCATTGAAGGAGGATTGAGAGTTTTATTGGCATGATTGGTGGAGAAAAACAACCATTGAGGATTACCATTCACTTGGGAAACACACATCTACACTCAAAAGGAGACTTGGAGAAAATTTGGAAGGCTTGCTTGTGTTTCTTGCAACAAAATTCACCTTGAAGGGCCTTTGGAGGTTGGATGCTGCATGTTGAAGCCCAATTTTCAATTAGTGATGGAGTTGTCCCCCTGTTTGGGGAGCTATTTAGTGTAGATTATTGTACATTTGGCATGAAAAGCTTGTCTTTTTGTATATTTTAGAGTAATTAATTAGTGAAGAAGGATTTTACGCCTCCCTAGGGATTGTATATTTGTATATATAGTGCTATTTGATAATTTATCAAGAGCAGATTATACTGAAATTTTGAAAGAAAGTATTATGATTAAATGAGCAGGAACATTTTAGCTACAATAGTGGCATATTAAAGATAAGTTCACTAACACACCTGGAACAAGCTATAGGAAGTTTAGAACAGAAAAATAAGCCAATGACAAATGAGTTACATAAGGGAAAAAGTTCGCTTAGAGAATTTTTGAGAAGGCATATTAAATGAGTTACACTAACCAACAGGGGACAACAAGCTACAAGAGGTTTATGATAGACAAATAAGCTAGTGACAGATGGGTACACAAGGGAAAAAGCTCACTTTGAAAGTGGACAAGTTCTCTAGGCAAACTTTTCCCTCCTATACCCATCTATCACTACAACTTATTTGTATGTCATAAAACTCCCGTAGCTTGCTTATCTGATGGTGGTGAGTATTCTTTAATATGCCTCCACTGCTCATCTAATTTCACCTTGAATTAGCATTTGCATTACCCAAGTTGGGTCCACCCAATAAAATCCAAAGAAATTTCTGAAGTGCATGATAAGCGTATTGAAAAACACTATCATAACATGGCATTTCATCTCACATTTCCAAAATAAGAAACAACTTTCCAAATTAGGGAACATGTTTCCAAGCCATATCATATGTGTTTCCACATTTCACTGTGTTTTTGGTGATGGTACCAACCATGTACTTGTGTTTCCCACAACATAACCAAATATTTATATTGGTGCAAAGTTCAAACAGACATCACTCTCAATTTATTGAAGCAACATGAGCCAAAATCTTCACATTTTGAGGATATTCTGTTACAGCCTTGGTCTAGAAGCTAACCTATGCAAAAAAGAAGATCATGACTTTCAATATGTCCAATAATTTTTTTCCAGATGGTCACTCTTATAAAGGTGACAATAGTATAAGGGGTATCTTCCTATACCTAACTAGGTGTTCATTTTATGTCTCTAGCTTTGGAGATGAGATTGTCTAAGGCTTACATTGTCCTTCATATACTAGAAAGGTGTTACCCACCATGTGCATTTCAAACACTTTAATCAATCATCATCAATTCCATCATCAATTAGTTCCATCCACTTGGGATTGAAAATCATATTTGACAAAATGGAACCAAAATCCACCTTGCGGTCAATTCAAGAAAAGACTTCAGCCATAGCAGTATTTTTGTTGATCCTACATGATTTACAAATGGACCAACAGGTCATAAAATAAGGCATCATGGAAACAATAAGGAATGGAAGCAACTAGAAATGTACAGAAGCCTGGAATAGTAGTAGCCAAATTCAAGATGGAGAAAAGTCCAATTTCCTTAGTCCTCGGCATTAAATTATATTCAAGATGAGCACTAGATGATGAGATGAGACTTTGAGGCTCGTAGAGAAAAATCCCACACAAAATCGAGTAGAACATGTAGTTGTTATAGGTTATCTTACTCATGTCAAATTTGTGATCAATGTACTGTGGTACAGGTGGGAAGTTCTTTGCTTGTTTGATTTTAATAATAGAGTTTTGGTACACGACACAATTATAGTGAATGTGTTTGCACATTCACAAATTTATGCCACATTCACTGTAATTACACAAAGTTTCTCATTTTTTTAACAACAGTTTTGGTTACAATATAGTTCAAGCAGTTGAAAAATGTTAATTCAATTGACATCTAGCACACAAGATTGAATCAAACGTTCTCCTAAGTAGAACATTTTAAAAGTGGGTGTTTCCCATCTGATGTAACATTTTAGTTGTAAAATTTTACATGGCCATTGTTTCAAAAGCTTTCTTAAATATCCCCATCATTTTTTTTTTAGTGTAAAGAATCAAAGATTAATTGAGATAGATTTTATATTAATAATATCTTTGTTTTCTGGTTGTTGACAAAGTTCGAAGGAATTTTATTGTTCTAGTCTTGGTTGAGAGATATTCTTGCAAAAGCAAACTTTCATCTTTGATTGCTTTAAATTCCATAAGCATATATGGTCTTATCTTGTATGTATTTCTTGCTTCTAATTTTCTTGTGAGAGACTAAAATCCCACACTCTACATTTCCATAGTAGTACTAGCATGATGAAGATGTAAATGATTTTTTCCACGACTATTACACTGTTATCCTTTCCAAAACAACTGTCTAGTCTCATCTTGTTTTTTTTCTTTGGTATTGTTGCACTTGCAAACTTATTGGGGAATAAATTCAGTGATACATAATTGTAGTGTTCTATTTTAGCAAAACTTTCAAGATATTGAAATCGATTTGGCTAAAAGAGAAGACTCTTTTAGATCTAGTTTCACATTTATTTTAAATTCAAATCTGAACCAGTAAAGAAGCTAAGAATTGACAGTTTTTTGGTCACCATCATGACATTGACACTTCAAGCAACATTATATTGACTAGATAGAGTAGAAGGATTATAGTTATGGATCCATAGATTATTCTTTGGCAATCAACCTCCAAATATTATCAAAATTTTTAATATATTATTTACACGATATAATTGCACTCTTAATGCTTTGGGATATATAATCTCCAAAAGTTACACACTGGGTGTTGTCACTGGCAGCGACTGTCACCTTGTCACTAAAAAATGGGTGTTGTTTATAGGGTTGCAGTTTCAGGGCTAGGTTTGCAAGGTTGCCTTCGAATCCCTCATTTCTCTGTCAATGGCTTTGAAAGGCTAAGAGAACAGTGGAGCCCAGGGTGTTATAGTTCTGGTCCATGGCATTGTCATGTTCTAGAATCGAGAGACTTCTTCCTGGAGTAGCCTCTGTTTATGCTTTTCTAAGGAATATTTATGCAGGGATAAGAAATTATTCAACCAATGATGTAGAGTTCTTATTTTCGCATGGTTAAGGAATGTTTTAGATTGTGACATTCATGAAGTTGTTTTGGCAGATCCTCAACATTCCTTCAGCAATGGTGAACTTCATTTATCATTTGATCAGCCTCATTATAATTTTCAAGGACAGCCTGGATGATATTCATGTGAGAAGTCCCCATTTTCTTGCTCGTACAAAAATTAAAATGGTGCGATGCCAAGCTTTATGGTTATCTATGTCTAGAAACTGCCTTTAATCAATTTTTCCCCCTTACCTTAGCTTCTGCTGAAGGGCAAGGAATTCCAACATGAGTCCTTTTGTATTTTCCAAATAGTAATTCCCAGTTAAATTTATTTTGGGTACATGTGTTATGATATGGAAAGTAATGAGACATTTTTTTCTCCATCAAAATACTTTAATTTGATATTTCAAAGGTTGAAATCAGAATATACATAGTACTGTCTTTTCAGATCTTGCTGAGCCTTAAGGACTAGATAAAATATCACAAATTCCAGTTTGTCATCTATTCCCATTAGTTACACTCTTCCTGTATCAATTAAGAGCCTGGAATGTGCATTAAAACAACAAAAAGGGTACATACGTGAGGATTTTATGCATTTCCATACTCATAAGTTGCCATTTTAGTATTACAAAGAAAAACAAAACTCCTCTGAAGAAGTTAATACTGGAGAAGAAACAATTTCGTGCTGGAGTTCTCCATACTTGAAATCCTTCACAGAAAAGGGTCCAGCCATATTTGTCAATATATATGGTGGGTCCAGAACCAAGCAGCCATATTTGTCAATATATATGGTGGGTCCAGAACCAAGCCATTTTTCACAAGTTTATTACGCTCGAAGATACAAGTGGCCTCATTGAAAAGTAAGTCAAGGACGTTAAAACATAGACTATGAGAAATTCGGGTTCGAATAATGCCAGATCTGAACAAAGACATTCCAAGGGTTTCTTTGATAGCACCAAACAAGGAGATCCCCCGCATTGTGGTGTTGGAGCAGTATTGTTAATCAAAATAACCATTGCCTCCTAAAATATGCTCCTGGCCAAGGTACCAATACCAAGGCTGAATTTACAGGTTTATGCATCTCCTATTATACACAGCTAATCATCTGGAGTAAAAAAGATGCAAGTTCTAAGGTGACTCTAAGTTTGTGATTGATTGGGATTGATTGGGCTAACAAAAAAGCTGAGGTAAATGTTCTAAAAATCAATCATATCCTTTGGGATATCACTCTTGAGAGGAAAGGCTGAGATAAATGTTCTAAAAATCAACCATATCCTTTGGGACATCACTCTTGAGAGGAAAATCTCGAAAGGACCTCTTCCATGCATATCTACAGAGAATTGAATGAACAAGCTGACAAACTTTCCAAAAAAAGAATTACAATTGCAAACTGGATCTTTTGGACAATATGAACTTTGGAACGACTGAGAGATCAATGGAAATAACATTCTATTTTTAGTTGATAACTGTTTTTATAGAGTCTGTTTTATTCCTACAGTTTTGAGGATATCTGGTTTTTTTTTTTAAGTCATAGACAGTGAATACCTCCCAGGTATAGCGAATTGAATGAACAAGCTGCCAAACTTTCCTTGAAACAACTACAATTGCCAGCTGGAACTTTGGGATGACCAAGAGATCAATGGAAATGGAATTCCATTTTTAGTTTCATCAACTATTTTTACATAGTAATTTTCATTTCTACGATTTAACGATTTCTTGTTTTCTTTTTTTTAAAGGTCATGGACGGTAAATACCTCCCAAGTATAGA